>JAPPVO010000024.1:90799974-91205987 GCA_030407325.1 Camellia japonica | reverse complement strand
GGCATTCATAGAGTTATATCACATAAGCAAATAGCCTCATGGTAGAATGCTAGACATAGTAAGAAAAACACACACAAACGGATGCTAAAGCATAAAAATCACAGATTGACCGATGTCCCTCGAACAGCTACAAACACAAGTTAGTAAAATATGCATGATCTTATATACAGAATCCTAATGCAATTCACTCATGAGATGCAACTAAAGATTTGGCTTCTAAGATATGACATGTGAATCATCTCAAGAACATGAGGTAGCGCACATAATCACATAGGAATTAATTAAATCCACAAATACAAACTTAGCCGAATCAAGATGCATGAAACATGGATGCAAAGCATGAATATGATGAAAATAAATATGATATTTATGTATAATAAGGAAAGCAAGTAAAAGAATGGGATAGAAAGACAGAAGGGTGGGGGATTATTACAACACTTTAAATATTACAAATCCAAATTAGAGAGGGTGAGGAGAATATTACATCAAAAATAAAAAACCTCGCAAAACACTCAAAATAAAAATAAATAAAATAAAAGCTTTATGTTCTTTGGAATCGTCGCGGAAATTAGTCACATTGGGAGATTACGCCATCTTGTTCGGAAGAAGCTAACCGACCGGCCAAATAGGTCGGCCGGCCAACTAGGCCAAGCAAAACCTGTCTTGTTGCGAAATCGAGAAAAGGCACAAACAAAAAATATGTAGGTGGCTCAACTAACCACTACCAGTTAGATTAAAAAAACAAGAAAACAAATATAAAATAAAATAAAAAGTGCAAACTTATAACATAAACCTAAAACAATAAAACAAATATAAGATAGAACATGCAAGATTACAACAAAACTAATATGAGACTAATACAAAAAATAAAAATAAATATGAGGTAGAATGTAAGATTACAACAAAACTAATATGAAATTAAAACATGCGAATAAAAATAAATAAATAATTATAAGCTAAACAAACCACTAGGATTATAACAACACACTATAAAATATAAAATAAGAAAATAAATATGAGATAAACAAACCACTTGGATTATAATAAAACACTATGAAATAAGAAGCAAGAAAATAAATATGAGATATAAAATATAAGAAAATGAAAGACTAAAAATTCACCTTCCAAAGAAAGATTGAACTTCTTGATTCCCAAACTTCCTCTTGATCACCCTCAAGTGTAGGAAGTGTTCTCAAATTCTCAATTCGAAATTATGGAGTTTATGGAGTTTATGGAAAGTGGCTAACTCTCTAGTTTTTCTCACTTTCAATCACTAAGCACTCTTCCTTATGATCAAGGCAATTGATCTTTGGCTATATCAGAATTTTTAGAGTGGTTTTGGTGTATGGAAATGAGGAATTTCAGTAGCTATGGAAGGTATGGGGTGTATATGGAAGATAGGAGTGTGTTTAGCTCAAAACTCAATTTTCTCTCTTCCTCTTTTCTCTAGCTCAAATGTTCTCTCCTTAATCTATTCCCCCCTTTTCCTTTCAACAATCAAATGTATACTTATAGGCTAAGCAAGTGGAGAAATGGTGGAGGATATGGTGGAAGACAAGATAGAGCATAAATGAAGGTAATGGAGCTAATGGAACACTAATGGAGCTAATGGGAGCAAAAATGGAGCATTATCTTCAATGGAGCAAACACTAGGTAATGGGGGATGAGTATACATGCATTGGAACATATTTAGGTCAGAAAAATGGATCAAATGGGTTGTCCAACCGAACCAAAACCAAGAAAAGAAAAATGGCTATGTTGTTTTGGGTCGAATCAACGAAATATGCTTTTAAGCCCAACTTCAAATGGGCATATCTCCCCCATATGGACTTGGTTTTAGGCGGTTCTTGGGTCCAAATTGAAGCCCCAGAAGTCTACTTTCCAATGGTGGTGGCCTCACATTTAAATTCCAAGTGTACAAAGAGATATGCCTAATTTAGTAAAGGCTATCTCGGGTTGGGTCAACAAAATCTGCTTTGAAGCCCAACTTCAAATAGGCATATCTCCCTTATTTGGACTGGTCTAAGGTGGTTCTTGGGTCTAAATTGAAGCCCCAGAAGTCTACTTTCCAATGGTGGTGGCCCTCACATTTAAATTCCAAGTGTACAAAGAGAAATGCCTAATTTAGTGAAGGCTGCTCATTTCCTTCTTAATGATTTGATACTCATTCTTTTTCTAAACCAGTTTTCTTTCATCCCCTCCTATTTCCTTTAACTCCAAACCTATAAAGAAGATGTTTTTAAATATTTTTCAAAAAAAGTTCACCTCCCTTCCATTTATTTCCATTTTGTCCTTACTCGGTTTACTAAGAAGTGCAACATTTTAATCGAAATAGGAGCCTCGGGACATTGTAGAAACATTTAAAAACATATTTTGAAAAGAGGGTTTTAAGGTCTAAATAGTTTGGCCAAAAAATGGGTGAAGGTAGGGATTAAAACTTAAATTCCATCTTTCTTACTGAGAATTTTGTGAGAAACACATTCTAATTGTCATCATCGGGTAATCAAAAGAAAGCGCCCAAGTCTTAGGGCAGGTCAAAATGGGGTGTCTACAGTTGCGTGGTTATTTTGAATCAAAACTAGTGTTTCTCATGTTCTTTCTTGAATTCAAGTGGTTTTATTATTGAGTTTTTACAGACGACACGAAGCTAAGTAGAAAATGGAAACAGACATGGAGTATTTTGAAAAACATAGAATATGTTGCGAAAAAGATGTGAAATCAACCAAAAGGAGTTAGAAGGATGGGTTACTTACCAGATTAAGGGGCTTCGAAGATGAAAGCACTGGCAGCAGAATCACGAAGCTTCTTCAGATTGCAGAACAAAGAGTAGGGAAACTCAGAGTGGAGAGAGAGAGAAGAGGTAATAGAGAGATGTAATGATTTGGAAGAAAAAACGAAAGAATTTGTTGTTGTGAGAGAACTAAAGGCGGGAACTGTTCAAATTTTGCGAAGTACGAGGGCGGCGTGACAGCTGCAGTAGGCCAATGAGAGCGAGCCACGTGTCATGAGAAGGAGAAACGATTTAGTAGCTGTGATTGAAGAGACGTTTTGACCGGACAAGCACAGCTCGGCTTGGGTTTAGCTCGGCTGAAAGGGCTAAAGGGTTTTTACCTCGGCCAGAAAGGCTTAAACTTTAACTCAGCTGGAAAGGCTTAGGAACTCTAGCTCGGCTGATGGACAGATAAATCCCTATCATGCTATGCAGATGGAATTAAGGGGCAATTGAGAGGGTAATTTATATAGAAATTGGGCCGAGCTGGGCAATGGGCCGATATGGGCCATAATACGAAAGGTTGAATAAAAAGGCTTTGAAGTTAGTCCGGTCCCAGAAGGCTTTATTTTTAGTCCGGTTCAGAAGAGTACTACGGATAGTTCGGTCGCCAGAGTTAGTTTGGTCATGGCATATGGAACCAAGGTATGCTGAGCCCTCTTAAGGACTTGGTTCTGGGGTTAGATCGGCTCAACTCTCTTATGGATAGCTCGGTCTTGGCATGTGAAGCCGAGGTAGGAGAAAAGAAAAGAAGAGCCGAACTAACAGTTAGATCGGTCATTCCAGTTAGTCTAGCATGGCAATGTTATTTCGGTCGTATGGTAGTCCGACCATGGTAAAACCATCTCACTTGGTTTAAGCAGTGAGGGGGGTGTTGAAAGATAAGCATTATCCTTCAGGAGTATGAATCCTAGGAGGACTCTGCATGGAGGAGTAAAAGTTCTACTAGGCTTGTGCCACACGGAACCTATAAAAGCTCACAAACATCACCTATGGAGAGGTAACGCAACTTTGATTACCAAATACACAGAGCTTTTGTCTATTTGTCTAGTTTGCTGACTTAGGCATCGGAGAGGTTTTCGGCACACACCCGCCGGCTAGCTCACGTTTGTATTTTCAGATAGTAGAGCGACGTCGTACGGAGGAGCGCAGACTTGATCAACAGGATTATACGAGAAGGTTTATTTCTTTCCCGTACACCATCCATGGAGGCCTATCATAGTCCTAAGGTATTATGAATTTTCTTTCCAATTTTGCAAACAAACACAATATTAGTGAATCCCACATCCATCATAATCCAATCTCATCTCCTACAACCAAAAACAAACGGATCCTATAGTCAGTAAGAGAGATTAGACTTCCAACTGACCATTCTGTAGACAATGAGAGAGATTAGACTTCCAATCCAACAGACTATGATATTCAAATAAATAGTTCAGGTAGTTAATTTGGCATGTTTCTGGAAAGTAGGCTACACATATGATTATTATGTCATAAGTGTGATTAACAAAAAGAGAATACATATAGATTGTTTTTAGAGTTAAGTTGAGTATGATTGTTAATGTGTGCATTGTTAGTGAGGATATTATCCAAAAGTTCTCTCATCTCTCAAAATAAACAAGCCCTCGTTAACAATAACTTGTGAGAGATATTAGACTTCAGAGAAGAAAGTAAAATTGGGGTAACTGCCACTGATCTGCTACTGTTGATTTGTTGGGGTATCCTCTGCCTTGCTTTGTTGTTCTGTCCCTTAGTGGATTGATCTGTTAGCTGTGGGGATATGCTGAACTGTTAATATGCTAATCTAATGCCCCAGCAGAGAGGTTTTCTAATGAATTGTCTTCAAGGGGTGCGCTATGTTGATTTTTGTGGTCGCTTCGCTTTTGTTTGCTTGTTTCTGTTTTGCTCCGTATGTTGGTTACTCACCAACATAGAGCTTGAAGTTTGTGCTAGCAGGTGATTTGGTGTCCATTTAGGTGCCAACCTAATTGGGATCTGGATGTTTCACTGTGATGCTTTTTGTACCCTCTTCTTTATTGATGTACGTTCTCATACTATGTATGTTTTTCCATCAATAAAGTTTTCTTTTTTTGCTGATCAAAAAAAAAAAACATAAACGAGGACATAGATCAGTGTTAGTAACTAGTGTGAGAAATTAGACTTGTATGTGGAATTAACATAAAGGAGAACACAAATCGGTGTTAGTAACTAGTGTGAAAAAGTGCAATTAACTTAAAGGAGGACACAAATCGGTATTAGTAACTAGTGTGAGAAATTAGACTTGTAAGTGTAATTAACATAAAAGAGGACACAAATCGGTGCTAGTAACTACTAAGCGAGATTAACGACAAACTAACAAAATTTTGTTTAACTAATCGTTTTCTTCGTAATGGTTTTCACGGAACACAAATCTTTCTTTTTTGTTTTTAATTTTTTTTTTTTTTTGAAATGTATTTTCAATACATTTTGTAATTTTAATTTCAATACTTAATAATTTCTCTAGGTAATTTGAACAATATTTGGCATAGTAATTTTTTTACCAAGTAAATCACATCTTCCTATTTAGCAAATAATTATAAAATAATAATTAATCTTCATCACATAGATAATTATATATTTTATAATTTATTCATTTTCAATACTAATTATTTTGTAATTGTTTTCTTTGTAATGGGTTGCATATTTTTGTTAAGTAAAATCGATAGAAAAATAGGTAGTTTAGTTATTAAATCATGAAAATTTATATATATTTTAAATATTTTGTGTGTACCTACATTGATTTTAATGATTAAAAGATTATTTTTTTCATCGATTTTACTTAAACGGAAGTAGTCTAATGGTTTATATTGAAAATAAATCAAAAAAATATAGTTTAAATTGACAAAATTCAAAAGTGAGGATTTATTTTGTTGAAAGGCATAAATTATGGATTTTTTTTTTTATAATTATCCCAACAATTTAAAATGAAGGGAGCACAAGTTTTAATTACATTATTACATAAAAATATCTTACATAAAATTAAATTTATAAACCTAATTGACTCAATATTTTTTATTAACCTATGAAAATTATTTACAAATATAAAGAGAATATCAGTAGATAATTATAATTTTCTACTACGTATGTATTCTTTTCTTTTCTTTTTTTTGGCTAGTCCAATACATATATATTAGTTCAATTGATTATCTCCAATTTAGAGGAACCAATTCTATTTATTTATTTATTTATTTTTGTATTTAATTTCCCAACTTGTTTACTCAATTTTATTATTCTACACATTTAAAAAGGTGTATATATTTTTATAAAAATTTAAAAAATTATTAAAATAGCATATTCCCAAATGAGTCGTAAATAATATAATTACTACAAATAAATAATTTAGGATGCATGGTATGGTGTCTATTTCTATCATACAATATCTTTACGAAATCATTGGGTGTGATTAAATCTTTATTAAATTATAAAAAAAAAATTCTCATCTTAAAAAAAAATTATAAACAAATTTATTCATAAGAATGATATTACAATACTATTAGTATTGTAAATAAATTCATTTTTAATGGTATTTTATTTTACAATCAAACGTCCACAATGAACTATATTATTTTATATAAAGATTATATATATTATATATATATATTTGCTTATATAACATTACTCATTAATTATAATGATTACTAATTTAGTTTTTTCAATTTGAATTGCCAAGCTATTTAATATAAACTAGACAATACCTCTACAATAGAGTTTCTGCCTCAACGATAATGAGTTTTTTAAGTCAAAATTGTAATAAATAGGATAATATTAAAATAATTAGTAAAATTTGTATTAATACAAATTAGATATGGAGGACAAAATTTTATGCCGAATATAGAAAGGATAGAAAAACTAAAAATAAGCATAAGAAAATATGATAAAAATAATTTCTCTTTCTTAAAAAAATTATACACAATTACAATTTTGAAAAAATAAAGTATAAGCATAAGAGACCAAAATTAATTATACATTTATGCTTAATAGGTAATGTCATATATTATGAATAAATTTATTATTTGCATATTATCTTTATTTACTATCATTACCAAAGTAATGTTAAAATGTTAGTAAATTTGAGAATATGATATATTTTTGTTGTATTTACCTTCATAGATGGTATAAATTTTTTGAACTTTTTTAAATATATTTTTATAATATATAAAATATGTTAATCTTATTTATTTATAAATGGTCAAAAAATTACATATTAAATGTTCTTGGGATATTGTTTAATATTGATATTTTTAAAAGAAATAAATTAAAAATGGTGACAAGATTAAATTTTTTTTTTTCCAAAAATAAGCAAAAAAAAATATTGGCTTGAGAATAAACTATTTTAATAATTTTTAAATTTTTTAGTTAAAATATAAGATAACAAAATTTGTATGTTTGAAATAAATTTTTAATTTTTTATCAAAAAATATGTAAAAAAAATAGGGAAAAAAAGAAATACTAGTTAATTTTTTAGTTTAATTTTTTGATTTTATTTATAACTTTTTGACTGATTTTTGATATTCTCAAATCAACCCTAAATAAAAAATATTCTTGTATATATGTTCTATATAAATATAATAATTTTACATTGAATTATATTATAGAAGACACAAAATAAAGATAATATCAAAAAATAAAATGTGCACACATTACCTGTATACCATTATACACACTTCCCAATTATCTCGAGTCACGTGCAGAGCTCATAAGACCATTATTTTTAAATGAGAAATGTTATGTATTTCAAATATTTTACTAAATATTTTATCAAATCTCTCATATGGGGTGTGATTCACACAAATTCACATGTGTGTGAGTCCTACACTTATATAAGAAATTTTGTAAAATATTTGGGATCTCTAACATAACTCTTTTTAAATAAAATCTTTCTTTTTTTCTTTTAAAAAAAATCACAATATAAAATTAAAAAATAAAATATATTAAAAAATACTTAATAGATTAGTGCTATAAATAAAAATTTTATGCATAATTTTATTAGGTAAATATTAATGTTCCCATGGCACTTGTTAATATTGAGAAAGTGTAAAAAAAATATAGTTTCAAAAATGTAAAAAGTGTATTAAATTAAAAATATATATTAAATTTAATAATAATTTTTTCAGAATTAACATATTTTTTATCCTTATTATTCCTTAACAAGTGTCCCATTCACTTCAAAATAAAAACCTATTGAAGATGCATTTATTTATAATAATGATATTAGCACAAAATTTTTATATATAATTTTATGCATGAATAGAATTTTTTAATTAATATTTTATTTTTTATTCACTTTATCTTATTTTGTAGGTCAAAAATATCATAGAAATAAAAAATAAAAGATTTAATAAAAATTTTGATTTATTTTCTAAATCTAGTGATATGTGAGGAAGATGATTGGTTAATAATTAAAAAATATTTAATTATTAACTAATCATCTTTTAAATATATATAAAAAATATATATAATTGAAAAATGTTATAAACTCTAGATAATTTATTAAATTTTCTACCAAAACTCTCACATAGATAAGTGTGAGACCCACACAAATTCACGTGTGTAGATCCTATATTCATGTAAGAATTTTAATAAAAAATTTAATAAATTATTTAAAATTTCTAACATAACTCTATCTAATTTTTAAATATGAATAACTATAACATATATATATACTAGCGTATGCACGTGCCTAAAGGCACGGTGTAAATAATATTAAGATTAAAATGCAGTTATAAAAATATATTTAACAGACTGTACTCTACAAATGACCAAAACAGTAATCCAGTATTTCCCTTTATTTTAACAAATACCTTAACAGTTATAATCTCTTTTCTTCAAACAATTGTTGGATATGAGTATCCTAACAATTGTTAAATGCAAAGCAAAGCACTAACCAACAAACTCATAGCGATCCCGGTTTTCTGTCCTTTGATTGTTGTATATATCTTGTTGTCATCCTTTAATTCTTTATATTCGAGTTTTGGGATGTGTTGGGCAAGTTTGTAACAGGTTGGTAGTGATTGGAAGCAAATGGTTGCTGCCCAGATTTTGGTGTCTTCGCTCGAGCGAGACTTTTGTCGCTCGAGCGAGCTCTGTGTTTTAGTTCCTTCACTCGAGCCAGGGTTCTTTCGCTCAAGCGAGAGTTGGGTGATGTGTCTGGTGGCTCGAGCGAGAAGTCTTGCGCTCGAGCTTGCATCTGCATCTCTTTTTGACCTGATGGTTGTGATTCTTAGCTCGAGCGAGCTTTCCTTCGCTCGAGCAAGCGAGCTGTATGTTTTGGGTTTCTTCGCTTGAGCGAGCTTTTCTTCGCTCGAGCGTGCTTCTGGGTTGCAAACCTAAAGCTTCGAATTGTTGGTTCGAGTAAGGCTTTCTACGCTCGAGCGAGGTTTCTTTGTGTCTGGTAATCCTTCGCTCGAGCGAGTCTCGAATATATCAGTTGGCAGCAGCGGGATTACACTTCACTTTTTCTTCTCCTTCTTTATTCAAACCCTAATTTTGGCAGCCTCTCTCTCTACACACTCTCTCTCTCTCTAAGAATCCATCTAGTTCTAGAGTGTTTCTATCTTGGTTCCTTTGTATAAAAGGTAGAGTTTGGCTTGGGCTATCTTTGGATCTGAGAAAGTTGGTGTTTGGAGCATTTCGGGTTTTCACCTTCTTCTTCTTTTGGTCTCTTCATTTGAGGTAGGGATAACCTACTCTAATCTATGAGTTTTAACATAAGTTTTAGTCATTTTGATTATATGGTGTTATTAGGTAATTTTGGAAAAAGTTAGGGTTTGATTCGTAATTATGTAAAGATGGGTTTTGTGTTTTAAAAGTTCCATGTGTATATAAGTCCTAGGAATATGAGTTTGTGAGTGAAATTGGTAGAATTTGGTCTTAGGATCAATATTTGAGAATAGGGGAAAAATGCCCTAATTGTGTTGAATAATTAATTTGTGGAAATATGAAATTGAGTTGAAATTCATGAAATTGGGGAATTATAAGATTGAATGGTGCAGTTGGATTAATTAATCACTCACCTATGAAAAAGTTGATATTATATCTGTTTGATGCATTTATTATCTGTTTAGAAATAACTGCTTTGGGCTATCGGTAGAGGATAGTCTTGATTGTTGTAGACACTGTATGTTGATTAGGGAAAACTGAAACTAATCGAACGTCTTATGTCATTGAATATGACTGTTAGAACAATACAACAAATATGTGTATTGATTGATCATTTGTATATGATAAGTGTTTAATTACATTGTATATGTATATTATTTGAGAGGAGATAGGGGATGGACTCCATGGTTTGAGAGGAGATAGGGGATGGACTCTCAAACTTGTTTGGGAGGAGATAGGGGATGGACTCCATTAATATAGCAAATCTGTGTATTAATTGTGAAGTATAGATGTGTTTTAACATGAGTTGTAATCTCATTTGAATTGTTGATATTGGAGATGTTTTAATATGAGCCGTTGCCTCATTTAATTGTTCGGCCAGGTTCTGAGCCATGTTTATATAACTTAAAAATTGGATAAGTAAAGGAAAGTGAAATGAAACATGGACTATTTGTCATGGAACTGAATTGTGTTGCAAGTTGTTTTATAAATGCTAGCCATTTATCAAATGCTAATGTTTTAGTTATTTCTCATACTTTGTTTAGTATATCTCTTCTGGGCATTGGCTCACCCTATATGGGACATCATTTTCAGGTTCAGGTGACATGCCACTTCCAAGGACATAGCTTGGAAGGTTTTGGGAGTTGAAGACTCTTTGGTTGTTTTGTTATTTTAATGTTACATGTAACTTCAAGCCGAGGGCTTAATGTGTATGAGTTAGTACTCTCTTTTTGTAACCAAATGTTGGCTTAGAAAGTTGTAAGCCCATAGGGCATTTACTTTTGTCGTCAACATGTAATACTTTTGTAATGAATACTCTGATAAATAGAAATATGCTTTATTCTCTTATGTCTATGCATGTCAAGAATGTAGGTTTATATGTATTATTCTGAGGGCGTTACAACTCAACTTCAAAGAAAGTTTCAGATGTGTAATGACTTCACATCAACCATCTCCTCATCCTTAAATTCCTCCCTGAAATATATTGAAAGCATTCCATCAATTAACCATAAAAAAATAATAAAAATAAAAACTGTATATAATAAATGTTAATGGTGTAGACAAATGCATAGTAATTGAAGAGGAACACTAACACACTGGGTATAATAACAGTTGGCAGAGACCCAGCCTTTGCAAAGCAAGGGTCATGGGCTTGAAGCTCTATTCATGGGGCTATGGCAGTGTAAAAATGAACTGGTGCACGGAACAATATGCTATACTATTCAATTCAGAACATCAATTTGGTATATTTCTCTCTCTTTTTTTTTTATTTTGTATCTCATTGATGATTGAGATTTTACAAAAATTAGAGTCTTTCATCATCTAATTTTTTATTTTCTAGAGAAACAAAAAAAAGAGTAGTTTTTGGATGTAGAAATGGTAGAGACTATTAGGCAAAAAAACTTATGCTCTATACTAAATAATTTTGTCAACCATACATACATTGTGTTCCATTGAGAAAGAAGGCCAAGAAAAAGTTTGGGTTGTTTGTTCTATGGTGGGCTCTATCAAAAAGTGGTTGTCCTTGGATTTATAATTTTGATGTAACAGGTTGCAACCCAATTCCAAAGAGAAGATTATAATTCTACATGTATGACAAATAACAACTTTCACAATCAAAGTCCTCACCTGTAAGTGAATTGAATTTTATATTTCATGAAACTCCTTTCTAAAATGCACTTGCAAGTAATGGAAAAATAAATAAATAAATAAAATTAAAAATTAAATGAAATAAAATAAAATAAAAAATGAAATAAAAGGACATTGTTAAGTGATGGTCCCAAATTCTACTTAATCGAGGGTGCTACTAGATATAGATCTAATGTCAAGACCCAAGCCTGACAACACAAAAAAGAAAAACAAATACATATTAGTTTAAGGTTTAGAAACACCAATCCAAATAAATTGAAAGGTACATAAATAAAAAACGAAAAAGAAACATAACAAAGAGAAGATTGTGAAGATCATCAAACCTGCAGGAGTTTCGAAATGAAAAGGACAAAAAAAGAAAAAGAACAAAGAGAAGATTGTGAAAATCATCAAACCTGCAAGAGCTTCAAAGCATAATTCAAACAACCCAATTCTTCTTACCAGGTTGCCTGAACATTATTTTTAGGTACCTAAACATATATTTTAGTAACAGATAAATCATATTATTAGTAATTTAAAAATTAAAGAAGTCAATTCTATTATTAGGTACATAAATAAGCCAGAAACATTATAAAATTCATATTACAGTGGTACCTAAATAAGCCAGAAACATTATATTTAGGTACCTAAACATATAATGTTAGATACCTAAATATATATTATTTGTCATAATATATATTTATTATAAATCTTCAACCTGTGAAGCCAGAATTGAGCTTCACCAATCATCAAACCTGAAGATCATCATACGCTAGATGAATCTTCAACATATTTGGTGATATGTTGCAACTTGTTACATTGAAATTGACATCTCCATTTCTTGCCACAAATGGAGAGGAGCCAAACCAGAGCAGCTAAATAAGCTTATCTATCAATAGGTTTAAGTTAAGAATTGCAAAACTCATAATACTTTTCTCATATATGATAATATGAGCAGAAATGGGCTTTTCTCCGAAAAACTATGCAAGCTTACACATGTATTTCAGCACCTAAGACTAAGGCATTGTTCCTTTGAAGTGTCAATAACTCAACTTGACTAAAAAGATTAGCAATCAAATGGAACAAACAGAATTATTATAACCATTATAGACCTCAATTCCACCAACAAACAACACACCCAAATGTATATAATTCCTCTTACCAAGCCTGAATTCACCTCCAAATTCAGACCCAACTCACCAAATTACCTCCAATGACAACAACCCACCAACAAAACTACTTCTATTAAGTCTTAAAAGTCAAAGCCCAATAAAAATTCTATTTTTTCTGGCAATAACAAACACAAATGAGTACTCTGTTACTCTGGATATATGATCAGAGGTTAATGAAAGAAAAACAATAAGGTTTTTTAGTTCTTAATAGTAATCCTATAAAAGAATAAAAATATTATAATAACAGGTATAGTGAGCTAAAACTTTGTGTAAGTAGAATTTTCCTTTCATTTTATTAGGCAGTTCAAAAAATGTTTTAACTTTTTGTGTTCATAGAATTACACTGCCTTCATGCTTGTTGTTGACTTGAATTGGCAAGGAGTCAGTTACAGTAAATTGGCAAGGAGTTGGTTACATTGTACTGTAAATCTTCTTCCATCTATGACATTATTTATATTTGTGGTATATGACTGTAGTTGGGAGGCTTTAAATACATCCTAAAATTTTAAGTGCATTTAGAGCCTGCCCTATAATTGTATGCATACCTAGGATAAATGACAAATATACCAAGTAATTCATGGTTTCATGTATTGATTTTTGGAAAATTTAAAAAAGAAAAAAAACTTCAAAATTTTGACCTCGATAACAAATCAATCCTAACTTGAAATTATTTTAATTCTAACCATTCATTTCTATGGGCCATTTAAACAGCCTAACAATTTGTTTCTCTTTATTTTGGTGTTGACAGTCATTTGCTACCCTTACATGATCCATTACTACCCCCATCTCTTCTCCCATCTACCATTACTCCTCATTTTCCTCACCTCACTACTACTCATCTCATTCCTTTCTCAATTCATAAAAATTCCAGTAAAAAAATATGAAGTGCTTTCTGAACGAACCTTTATCATGCAATCCAGAGATGGTTGGTTTATTTTGTATTTGCACCAACACAATTTTGTATCTGCACCAACACAATTGAAGCAAATAAAATTAAGATATAGGTAAGTAAGTCCCAGCTTTTTCTCACAGTATAGAAACATTCAACTTCTTTGAAGAAAATTCAGCAAAAATTCAGAGCATTGAAATTTATAGAAACATTCAACTAAGAAGTCAAAGCATAGAAACATTCAACTATGAAGTTTTTGTCTATGTTACATGACATATTGGCTACATCAAGAAATTCAAATGAAGGCTGTTTACCGTGAGCACATCCAATGCAACATAGGATCAACTCATATGGTACTATAAATGATTTTTAAGCCCTTATGCAACCATTTAATACAGAACTCTGGATTATTATCAGATTTCAAGTCCATAGAAACCATGCAGATGCACTACTAACTCTGAATAGCTCCACCATATTTATCTTAAATCATTTAGGTCAGTGAAAAAATGAATATTGGTCATGTTTCAGATATTCATATAATTTGAAATATTAAAAAACAATGTTTTGTTGCAATCCACAAAACTCCTACGTAGCACATGTGAAGATGAGAAAATTCATTCTTTTTTAAGGAAAATTTGGAGCAATAAAGTTAGCAAAAATAAATGGGCATCAAAACGTCTATTTCTCTAACCCCAGTAAAAAAACAATGGTCACCACCACAGACATCAATTTCATATGGCACTGTCAAAATTTCACAGGTCATGTATCTCACCAACTTAAGGTACGACTTTACAAACCCATATCAGTTACTTTGGGCTTTGTTTGAAAGGAAAGAAAAAAAATTAAATTTATGAAAAGGAAACCTAGGAGAAATTATTCTTTTGCCCAGCCAAACACAAACACAAACACAAACATATAGAAAAACATATCAGTTTAGAGCAATCGAAATACCTAAAAATATAGAAACCCATATCAGTTTCTTAAACATATAGAAAAACAAAATTCTAACCAGAGTGATTGAGAATCCAGAAAATACCTAAATCAAAATGATTGAGAACTCCATAGCAGATATTACCACCAAATGAAAGAGAGAACCAAAGTGTTAACCAAGTCAGCCAAATTGTAACCAGAGTGTATAAACTACACAACAACATGATATCTAGATATATAAACCCAGATGATTCCAGAGTGTTAGACCAACATGATTCCAAATTCTAACTTAAATATATAAACCCAAATTCTAAACTAAAACTATAACTCAAATCATCAACAATTGAAGTATTTGCATATGAGAGTATTTAATAAAAAAATAGAACCAGATAGAGAGGAAATGGCAAGAGAAGAAAACGAAGGGGAACAGAGAGAGAAGGGGAATAGAGACAGAAATATTACCTTGCACAGATAGAAGCCTGAGGTTTGGTGTAGCTGTGAAGTAGGTCTGTTTCACCAAATAATAAGCCATGAACCATAAACGGAAATGATGATAAACTAGAAACCATGAATCAACAATTTAAACATGAAACATAGAGAGAAAAGGAGAGGGAGAGAGGTACCAGTGAGCTTCAATTGGGGTTCGAAGCAGTGAGGGAAAGAAAAGACGGCGGTGGCAGCTGTGGTTGTGAGAGGAGCGAACTCGGTTTCGCGATTCTTAATCGGAAACCCTAGCCTTAAGAAAGCGAGTGGGAGGGTTGCGAATTGAAGCCACTGACAGAGAAGAGGGGAGAGGAGGAGAGGCAGAAATCGGGTGGGAGGGTTGCGAATTAAAGCTGCTGCGAGAGAAAGGGGAAGAGGTAGAGATCGGGTGAGATAGAAGGAGAGAGAATGGGAGGAGACGTGCAATAGAGAGGAGATAAAGATGGAATGAGGGAGGAGACGTGGGTAGGTGGGATAGAGCACCGAGTGTTTGGGCGGGAATTGAAGCAAAATCTCAACCATTGATGTTTATCACAATTGATCTGAGCCCTTAAAATGAAATGTATCTCTGATATATTTTACATATTTTCAAAAACAGTCTTGTCTTATTATATAGATATATATATATATATATCCATTCCCTCTCATTATAATTGTAATTCCCTCTTATTATAATTGTAATTTATACACGCCGTCCAAGTCCAACTATCTCGAGCCATGTGAAGCAGGACCGTATCTGTAGAGACTATTTACGATCTTTGGCCCTATTTGGTAGGGTTTATTTTCACCTTATTTCAGCTTTTAACTTAATTTAAACTATTTTGATGTGTTTGGTTCAGCTTAACAATATAGCTTATACCTTTTTATAAGTCAAAAATCAATTTATTTTTTGAATGAGAGAGAAAAAACTTAATTTATAAGTCAAAAATTAACTTATATTCACAATCATAAGCTATAAGCTATTAACTATAAATTATAATCACTCTATTGAGACTTATTGAGACTTGATTCTTTTTTGGGTTAATTACACTAATAGTCCCTATAGTTTGGGACTTGTGTCACTTTGGTCCCTGACTTTTCAATTGTGACACATTTGACCTTGAAGTTTGAATCTTGTTCCAAATAAGGACAATTGAAAATATTATTAGATTTTTCAAGGGTAAAATCGTCAATTTGATAAAATATAAACTAATTTGACAAAAATAAATGTCAAAAAAATATTTTTAATTTTTTTAAAATTATTTTTATCCACCAATGATAAAATTATTTAAAATTAATAAAAATTACAAGATTAATTTTTTAAAATTAATTTTACATGATCATCATCCAAATACATAATAAAAATTAATTTGGTAAAAAAAAAAATAAATGTCCAAAAGATTTATCAATTTTACATAATTTTATTTTTAGTAGGTAGAAATAATTTTTAAAAATTCAAAAATATTTGCTTGACATTTATTTTTGTCAAATTAGTTTATATTTTATCAAATTGACAATTTTACCCTTGAAAAATCTAATTATATATTCAATTGTCCTTATTTGAAACAAGATTCAAAATTCAGGGTCAAATGTGTCACAATTGAAAAGTCAGGGACCAAAGTGACACAAGCCCCAAACTATAGGGACTATTTGTGTAATTTGCCCTTCTTTTTTCTTTTATCTCTGTAAGAGAAGTTTTCAAATCTGAGATTTCTCATCGGTCTCTATCATGTCTCTCTCAGCTCCTTTTCTCATCTATCAGTTCTCCGGCGAAAGGCTTGCGACCTCCGGCGAAAGGCTTACGATGACAGAGCAGAGGCTTGCGACCTCCAATCCAACTACAAAGGCTTGCGACCTCCGGCGAAAAGGCTTGCGACCTCCGGCTACCATTGGTCGACTGTAAGTTTCTCTACCCTTCTTCTTTCTCCTCTCCTCTCATGTCAGCTGTGTCCGAGAAAACCATGCCGAATCCGACACATATCTCACACCCGCACCCGTGTCGCGTCGTGTCGACACGGGTACTCTGCCCTAAACCGGCGAGTCATGAAAAGTGAGCATTTGAGGGTTCTAGTGCCAGATGAGAAGAGTAAGGAAATATGAAATAAGTGTTGATGGAACTGGAGAATAAAGGTTTTATTGTCAACTAAGGCTTCATTTTAGAACATACTATTTTAGTAATTTTTTAATTTTTTTATGAAAAATATGCAGGAAAGGAAAGGGAGCAATGTGACAATGGCCCCGTTTGGTGTAGCTGTTAAAACAACTTATAGATTATAGCTTAACAGATTATAGATTATGACTTTAATCAGAAGTTGTTAATCTGTTTGGTGTAGCTGTTGGATTATAGATTTAAGTTGCTGAGTAGTGTTTGTTACATAAGCTGTGAAATAGCTTTTTCAATTAATTTTTATTTTTTGTTTGTCTAAATTTCTCATAAAAAATAATAATAATAATCTATAGTCCATTTGAGTCTTTTTCTATTTTTAAAAAAATAAAAAATAAAAAAATTTAAGAGTATAACCATAAATTAACATGTCCACAGCAGAAGCTGATAATCAGAAGCAAGGGGTGAGCAGCTTCTCAAAATCAGCTTTTTTGAGCTTAAAATAAGCTGTTAGAATCAGAAGCTGTTTGAAATAAGTTTAACCAAACAGTCCAAAATAACTTTTTTAAAGCTAAAAGCCATAAGTTAGCTCTGAAAAGCTGTAACAAACACCCCCAATTTATGGTGACTTTTTGACTAAAATTGAAAGTTGCCAAACGAGGCCTTAGAGTTTGAGGCGGAATTTGAATTGAAGAAGATGAAATCAAGTAACCTAGTAGGACCAGATTTTATCCTTGTTGAGGCTTCAAAATGCTTAGGTAAGAAAGGAGTATCTTGGTTAATAATTTTTTTAATAAGATTCTAATGACTAAGATAATCCTTGACAATTGAAAAAAATATTCTAGTGCTTGTGTATAAATATAATATAGATATCCAAAATTGCAACAACTATAGAGGCATTAAGTTAATGAATCATACAGTGTAATTATAGGAGAGAGTACTTGAACATTGCTTAAGAGCTACAACATTATTAGAGAATCAATTTGGATTTATGCCTGATAGATCAATATTTGTCATATAAAACGAATACCTATGGATGCAATGGTAACGAAGAAAGATATGATCACCATAAATGGAAATGTTAGGGGGAGAGGAAGACATGAATTGATGTGGGATGTGGTAGTAAAAAAAGATATGAATATTTAATTTAACTAAGCATGTACCCTTTGGTAGAGTAGAATGGTGAAAAAAGATTTGTGTAGCCGATCCCACTTGATTGGGATGCAAGGCTGAGTTTGTTTTGTTTTGTTTTGGTTTGGTTTGGTTTGGCTTGATTTGGCTGTGAGTTTGGTTAATATTATTTTGGAAATTTGTATGTTTAGTGGCTTAGCTCTTGTGAGTTTTTGTAATAATCTGTGTGAATATGTAGAGGTTCTTTACAGCAAATGACCTGCAATCTAATCTCCTATGAGGTATTTCCTTCTTTACTGGTATATGTTGGTATATTGAACCAGCTTTCTCACAGAAAACACCTTTTGCACAAACTCATGCGGCTTACTTGTTAGGGTTTAGGTCTTGTGTATATTTGATGGGTTTCTATTCCAAGATAGGAGAATATTTACGTTGTTTTGTTTCAAAGTGTAAACTTTTCTTTACATTTGGCACTTTCTTGACTGGGTATTCTACTGCAGGTTTCACGTGGACAAAATGTCTTTGGCCCATGTTTATGTGAGACTGCACAAGGGTCAGACAATTGATGATATATCTGAAGGTCTTTTGGAAGATTGTGCTCAACTAGTCAAGGCAAATTCCATCCAAGGCAAATGCTTCAAATACTTACTATTTTGTGCTTTCACCGTAGCGAGCCATTAGATAACCCTTAACTAAACTATCTGAGTGTCAAAGAAGTTAAGGAGTTTCACCTTATTATATTCCTTGAAGATGGAAACATGCAACCATCCCCTAACAACACTCTCCTTCACTGAGTAAATTTTGCTTCTAAGTTATTTCTTATAGGAAAGTGTGATCACATATTAAGCTGGTGCAGTTTTGGTGTTCTCTTGATCTCCATCTTAAGATTATGAAAATAACCTATGAGTCTATGACAGTAATTAAAAAACACTTCCCACTTCCTTATTCCCTCCCAGCTTGCTATCAATCAAGAACTTCCATTTCCTTATCCGGTTCCACTTTCCTACTTTTTCTCATAGCTGTGCACTTAGAATGTGAGTGCTATCCTACTAGTATATAACATATTTCTCTTTTTTCAGATTTCGTGAAGACAGTTTTGTGACATCTTTAGGTAATGCGATTGGATTGTCCTGATTACATTACAGTCTCGCAACTGTATTGTGAGGGCACTTCATGTGTTACATTGGTCCTTTCACTAAAGCCCCTGACAGCTTGCTTGCAGCATGTGAAAGAAAAGGATTAAATTTATCACTCGTAACACTTTTAAGGAATAACATTTAAGAAAAAAGAAATGAAAGGAGCGTCAAAAGGTCCAAAACAAAGAAACGCGCAAACAAATAAATAAGTGAATAAATCTTGAGTTCAAATATTTAATTATGTTTTCAAAATTGAAGAATGGGATTAGATCCAAGGTTGTATGCTTGTTTTTGCTCAGTTCTTATTGTTTACTTGATTGTCCCATTGGGGGTTAGATTTTCAGTACTAAAGTAAATACTATTAACTCCAAAGTTGGAAGTCAAGTATTGTGAATATATATAATATAAGTCAAGTATTATGAATATATATAATATACAAATTGATGTGTTGGCAATATTTAAGTTAGCATCTTCCATATCGTAAAGTTCAGCTTATCATAGTAGTATTAAAAATCTAGTTGATATTTTGTTTGCACTATGTGCATGAAGTACTGAAACTTCAAAAGAAAAGACAATAATGCATTCTGATAAATATGGGTAATTTAAGGGGAAAAAAATTGTCTACTAAATCATTAATTTAGATTTTTTTTATTACATTTTTTTGGGTGTTGCTTGAATAAATTTCACTTAAACTTGTGAGAAATATTGTAACTTTAAGGTTAAAATATCTGTCTCTACTATTTGAGTGTTTAAAAAAAAAAAAAAAAAACCACCAGAACTGGGCTTAAATATCACCTCATTATGTTATATCCACTTTTTGCATGTTCTGCATCAACTTGACTTGGGCTGATGGAGATTATGACTATAATTAATGGTCTTGCTTTTTGCCTGCTTTGCATTCGGCGATGCTCTGGCAATGCAGCAACTCATTTCCTTGACATCATTTATATCTGACAGGAAACAAGTTGAATAATGTTGATGTTGTTTACACACCCTGGCAAAATTTGAAGAAGACTGCTTCCATGGATGTTGGCCAAGTCGGCTTCCACAATCCAAAAATGGTGAGCTTTTCTGTTGCAATTTGGTTGAATAGTGCCTATAACTTCCATTTTCCTTCTTTGTATTGAGCATGGATGTGGGAGATAGCCCTCATTTGATATTGGCGATCTGTTTAGGTCCGCACTGTGAGGGTGGAGAAGCGTATAAATGAGATAGTGAATAGATTGAACCGGACAAAAGTAGAAAGGAAACCAGACTTGAAAGGTATTTTATAGTTTTTGCTTGCTTGTGAGATTTTTAGATGGACTTCACCTTCATTATCTGATTTCAGAGGATATATTATTTTTGTTGTCCTATTTGATTGAAATAATAGTTAATAACTACTCTCTGTTTTATTATTATCTTGTTTTCCTACATGTTTTTGTAATTTTTACTCTATATATACCACTACTAATTTTCAATATGTTATTTGTTTCTGAGCTGTACATCTTTTGAATATTAACCTGCTTTTGATTTTCTTTTTGGATATAAAAGTTATTTGTACCTGTATATTGTGCAGCGGAGCGTGAAGCAGTTAATGCAGCAGAAAGAGCAGAGAGAAAACTACAGCTGAGAGATAAAGTGAGTCTTGTATTTTCTTTGCTGTTTTTTGACAAGAGTAATAAATGGGTGTTTATTATTATGCTTGCATGAGCTTGAAATCTTATTAAGTATTCAATTTTTTTATAACTACGAAAAGGATTATCTTTGCAAATATTCGAATCTACAGAAAAATTCTTTGTGCCAGTTAACTAGTATTTGCAAATTGTTTGTATTCCTTTTTACCTTTGGCACTAAGTTTCTTCTTGAATTGTAGTCATCAGTTTCATCTTGCTGCCTCATTCGTTATCCTGGCATTTCCATTTCCTTCTCTGAGCTTTCACCTTGTTTCCGCAAAGTCTGTGATTGTAGTAGCGACAGCAGGCCCATATTAATGATTGATATCCTGAACTGTACCTGTGGTTCATGCTAGTTTACTACATAAAGCTAATCCATCCTCACCACTTTGAAAGTTTTGTGGATATTGCAAATAATTTCTAATTTTGAAATCTCGAGATGTTTTGGGCAATTATAGATTGATTACTTTTGCTTCGATTTCCCTAGCAGCTGTTACTTTTCTCTCCTGGATACTTTTGTTGCTCTCAATTTCATTGCAAATTCTCTCTTCATTTTCTGTGTCCTAGCTACTGTATTTGTTAATACTCTAGGCCCAATTATTCCCTCAATTAAATGTTCAAAATTGTCAGTATATCAGTTTCACTAGAATAAAGTTATTGCTTGTAACCACATCCCTGCAAACTTTTCAAGTTTGCTGCTAGCAAAATGATTTGTCTTTCATTCCTTCAATCCTCTTCTCTAGTTATGCATTCGATCACCACCAGTCCCAATTCCCCAAAGCTTACATGGTTAGGACATGAGTTCAACAGTTTATATCAAGCTATCCAACACCCTCCTTCATGGGTAGCTTTATCCTGCATGTGGATAGTATGGTAATGATCTTGAAATCCATTGACTCGAAAAGAATATTAGAAGCAAGATCTTTCTCTACAAAAAATACCAAGAATAAAGGCTCAACAATGATTGATTGAAACAAATGGCTAAGGTTGGAAGAAGAGTATAAACTTGAAAATTTATTAATTCACAAGAAACTGGTCAGCCTTAAGGCTTACAATAATTATTTATAGTGACAAGCAGACCTAACGATATTTTGAAACAACTGAAATTGGCAGTTTCTTAACTAAGTATACAAAAATGAGGAAATACAACAAAAATTTCCAAAAATGGAAATATTGAACGGAATAAAAAACTACTAATTTAGGCTGACATGATGAAGCCAGAGTCGATGGAGTAATTCTAACTTCCATAGTAAGAGTAATCGAAGTTGCAAAACTAAATAAATAAATAAACACAGAAAAATCTCAAAAGTGACGGTCTAAATGATGGAATTCACTTGAAAATTCAGCGGGGTCCATGGCGAAGCAATGGATCCTGTTCGTAATGATGTTTGCCGTCAACCTATCAAATTTCATGCAATTTTGAGCATGTGCTATTTAATTGCTACTAGTGCTTTTTGCCTTGTTTGGCCATGTGCATGTCTATTTGGTCCAAGAATTGCATGACCAAGCATGTTGCATCATAAACAAACCAAACAAGGAAACAAATGCAAACTGGGAGACTTAAACTCAATACTTCTCTGAATGAAAGCTCTAATAGTATGTTGTTAGAAAATGAGTCCAACAATATATATCAAACTATCCAACAATACCCATATCGACTTTACGCTGTGCTGTTCTACCCTATGGGAAACAGCCCAAGTCTTACCAGGGATGATGTCATTCTGGTACTCAGAGCAGGATTAACCAACCTGGTAAACCAATATGCTACAATATGGCATGGAATGGGCTAGTAAAACGACATAGTTTGAATTTGATGGGGTTGTTCTGATTGGAGAATTTCCTTAATCCCCATATCAGTAATGAGGGTTAGCCTGAAATACACTACTTAACTGCTTTGATATAAATATGTATCCCATCACCGTATGTATGTTGTACACCTGATGCAATATGGGCCTAAAATCTAGAATTATCTTTTTGTTTTTTTGATTGGAAAAAGTTAGTTTTCCAGCACAAAAGCTCTCCATGTGGTGATAGTTTTGGTCATGATTCTGAACTTGCTTATTTAATCTGGAACATATGCAAAACTGAATTTATTGGTATCCTTACACAGTGGCAAGTTGGGATTTATTGTTTTCAGTCTCCTGTCCTATGCTGCTCTTTTGATTAAAAACACTATTTTTTTCTAACCATTCTCCTGTCAAACGCTGCTCTTTTGATTAAAAAGCGTTGTGTTGTTTTCTCAATCTTTTGGGTTATTTGGTTGGAAACGAATGCAATGATCTTTGAGGAAAACTTTGAATACTTGGATTTGTTGTGAGAGTGTGTCACCTGGCATCATTTTGTGCTTACATTTCTTCCCCATTTACAGGGATTTTGTTCTTTTTGATTTCTAGAGATTGAAGAGCTCTTTGTGATGTATAATTTGTTTTCTTTGATATGCTTGGTTTTATATTTGTTCTACCCATGTACACTATTCCCTGTCCCCTTCTTGTATCTCTTTTTATTTTTCTGAATAAAATTCTTCTTTTTTTTGTCGATCAAAAAAAAAAAAAAAGAAAAGAAAATAGAGCTTTTTGTAGTATGTGAGATATTTTGCTCTTTTTTTACTTTTTTTTTTTTTCCTGTTGTTTGGTGGACTTCTTTTGTAGTTAAATCTTTTTTCTTTAATAAAGTTTAACCTGTGTCATTGATAAAAAAAAAAAATCGGTCAGCCTTTTTGATTCCTAGCACTAACTTATTCAAGTTGAATGCATCAAATGGATAAGAGCAAAGAAAAAAAGAACATGGTTTCATGTTGGGTTTTAAATTAATGCCTCGTTTGGGATGTTAGCTGTTTTAGTTGGCTTTTTGGCTATTTTAGCCAATGAAAAAAGGTTGTGTTTGGAATGATTTGATTTGTAAGATGTGACATTTTGTCTTATTGGATATTTTAACATTTTTTGTCTTTATTGGCTATTTTAGCCTCAAACCATCATCCCAAACACCCCCTAAGTTACATATTCAATTAATCCCCATTCTTTGATTTTATTTTCATCAGTTCATGAGACGGATTCTTGTTTCTTGGTTAAATATAACTCTTTTTTTCACACTTGAATTGATGTCTTATTTTTAACATGGAATTATTGCCTATGATTTTTGCAGAAACGTCAGGAGGAGATGGAGAGGCTTGACAAGGAGAGTCAAGCAGAGGTAAGGAGCTACAAGAATTTGATGGTAGCTGAAAAGATGACATCTAACAAAGAGATAGCATCAGCCAACAAGTCCTTGCAAGAACTGGAAGAGGACTTCATGTAAACAAGGTATAATTACGACTTTTTAAACAATTTGCCACCTAATTGCAGGAATCAAGAAATCTGCCCACCGATAAAATGTAAGGGGATGGGGGGAGGTTTTTTTTTTTTTTTTTTTAATTCTGTTGTGTGCTATTTGGCATAAATATAATCCTTGGTGAGATGAACTCAATTTAGTCCTGAACCTCTCTCTGTTTTATGGATGTTAATAAGAAGAAAAGGAATTGTTATTTAATAGAGAGATTGACTTTGATTTGTATCAACAGATTGGTTACTTTGATAATGATGATAAAAATTAGCCATATTTTGTTGTTGGTTTATGGGCCCCAAAATGTAAGTCTGGGGCTTGGCTTGAATGACAAATGATAAAACCTGGTTTGAACTAGGATAATAATCTTTTCTATCAATTATATTTTTGTTTGGTTTCATGTCTGTGATTGGTGTGTTTGTTTTTGTAATATCATAACTTCTTAAAAATGAAATGCAATATCAATTCTTTGTGGTTAACTAGACTTAACTTTTTAAAGTAATTTTGGTGCCCTTGTTTGTTATACATACTGTAATGACCCAAAAGTGCGTATAGGAAGTAATCCTTATTTAATTAGGAGTTAATGTGTTTGCTATCGGAATTGAAGAACGATCCGTTGGGTTATGCCTTTGAAACTGGAATTTGTGACCTTTACCAAACAATCTAGAACTTTTTCCCTCCGCTCGAGCGGAGTAGTAGGCGCTCGAGCGTACTTTTGGGGTTTCCAGCAAATTGTGCAGACGGCCTGAGATTCTGGGAGTTGTGATTTTCCGCTCGAGCGGGGGAGTTGACGCTCGAGCGGACGTCTTTGTTGGTCTTCGCGCTCGAGCGCAAGGTTGGGCGCTCGAGCGGGTCTCCAAGTTGAGTTGTATTTCTGAGGCACAGGGGTTCGTTTTTGGACATTTTTATTAGTGTTTTGGAACTTTCTATTTTATTTTGGAGTATTGGTTGAGGTGGTAATATGATGGTAAAGTAAGATTAGACCAAAAGCTTGAATTAGAATGATTTGTCTGCAACCAGCCGTCACTCTTTTGCCCTTTTCTTTTTCCACACTTTGAATTTGGATGTGAGGTTAGAACCATTGGAAAGCTTATTTCCGGGGCTTCAATTTGGACACAAGAACGACCTAAAACGGAGTTCGGATGGGAGAGTTACATCTGTTTGAAGTTTTGGAATCTGTGCTGAGAGCAGGTCCGCTCGAGCGGGAATAGGGACGCTCGAGCGGGATTTTCGGGACAGCAGCATTAAAAACGGGATTTTGGATCATTTCTTATATTTTCTTCTTCCCTCTTCCTTCCTCTTTGCCTAAGTCCGAAACCCTAGCCTCAAATCCTTGAATTCATTTACTTTGATCACAATCCACCATGGTTTTTGGCATCAAGGAAGGAGAACAAGAGAGGATCAACGTTTTTGCCCGATTAGAACTTGGATTTGTGAAGGCTTCTTCTCAAACTCACCCCTTTGCTTGATTATTGAGGTAAGGGTTTGAATACTCTTCAATATTTGCATCCATAGATGGATTTGTGACATTTTATTATCTAAATACAAAAATTTCCATATTTAGAGCATGTAGTGTATAGTATGAGATTTGGGGTTTTATGGTTTGAAGATGTTGGGAGTTAATTGATGGATTAAAATGGTGGATTATGAGTCCTAGGTGTATAATCAATGGAAAAGTTGGAATAAAAAGTGTTGGGTTAATAAGTTTGATTATTTCATGAAATTTCAATATTTTCTTGGAACCCTAGGTTGATTAAGGATGATAACCAAAGATTTGGCCCAAATTGAAAGTAGGATAATGAAATTGAGGTATTGAATTATGTATATACAACTTTAATTGGAATTTGGTGATACTTGGAAATTATGTTTAAAATTTGCGAATAAACTTTGTTATGAGCATTGTGAATCATGTTTTAATGAGAAAGGAAATTGGGGGAAAGGTTCGTTAATGATGTGGATGATGTAAACTTGGTTATGGAATGTTGAATTGAGCCTTAGCGATTTATTTTGAATTATGTCGAATTATAAATGGTGTTAATGAACTAAATGGTGTTGACTTTGTTGGACTATGTTGTGTTGATTACTATTGAATTTAATAGACTATGATGAATTATGTTTGAATTACGTGAATTGTGTAGGGTCAGCTATAGGGGCGGACCAAGCACCTGAACACTGTGAGTAATAGTACTCGATGTATCTTTAACCGTTAATAATTATCGTTATTGACGTTATATCCCTCGTCGTAAAATTATGTTGACATGTATGCTATGTATGCTATGTAAGAAATATTGTGAAATTATGGAAACATCAAAAGAGTTTGAGAAGTTAGGTATGCCATGTGAGAAACAGTGTGAAATTATGAAAGCATCAAAAGAATTTGTGAATTATGAAATGATGTGGCCGAGGGCCATTTGTGAAATATGAATTTCCAATTTGTGAATTATGAAATGATGTGGCCGAGGGCCATTTGTGAAATATGAATTTCCAATTTGTGAATTACGAAATGATGTGGCCGAGAGCCATTTGTGAAGTATGAATTTCCAATTCGTGAAATATGAACTTATGTGGCCGAGGGCCATTTTGTGAAATGTGAACCTCTGTGGCCGAGGGTTATTTGTGAAATATGAAGCCATGAGGCCAAGGGCCGACTTGTGAAATTGTGAAATGTGAATCTATGAGGCTGAAAGCCAACTTGTGAATATGAAGTTAAGAGGCCGAGGGCCAACTTGTGAAACTAAGAATCTAAGTTATGTATCCAAGAAGCCAAGGGCTGATTTGTGAATATGTGGACCCATCAGGCCTAGGGCCAAATTGTGAAGTTGTGAACCGACAAAGTCGTTCTGCCAATGAATTTAATTGAGTATTAGCGCATTCAAGCGGAATAAGAACGCACGATAACCAAATGGAATAATGATGCTTGGGTATTCTGAATCATATTGCTTTGTTACTAATGAATCAAGACTATTGTGAGGTAAATTGTTCTGTCCCTACAAATAGTATTGTGATGGCACATGTACAATCTGTGGAGTATGCTATATTTATTGTTAATCATTTGTCGAAACTGACTACGTTAACTCATGTAAATGATTGAAAGGATTTGTGTGCCTCTGTATAAACCTTAAGACTAGTCAGTCCTGATAATATTTGAAGTTATTCTGCTCTGTGGGTTGTCCCAAGAACTACTGATATAATATATGCTAATTCATATGTATATGTTTCTGGGCCTATGATCAATTTGTATGTGTAGACCTGTGGCTATTCTGTACATATTGGGCTTAACGTCACTCTGTCAAGAAAACTGGATCCATGACTGTACTGGAAATAATTATAGAATGTAATCAATCACATAGTTTTGTACTTTATTATGCAAGTTGATCATTACATTATTCCTGTACTATTATTCACTGAGTTTCGCTCATTCTGTATTTTGTCTGTTTCTGTAGGTAATCAACCGGGAGTTAAGTCCTAACCTTAAGGCTTGTGTTTCTCTTGTCAACTTTGATGCGTCCAGGCACCACCTAAAATTATGGTTGATTGTATATAATTCCTTCTTCATTAATATTTTTGTATACGCCTATTCGATGGGCTGAGTCGAGGCATATGTGTGTAAACTTTCTCTATAATATTTACTTAGTGTGATGTTGAGATCCTGGCATGTTAGGAATAGCTCAATGGATGTTATTCTATGTATTTTATATTATTGAATGCTTCCGTACAGGCCCCATATGATGTATATATAACAGGATTAGTGAGTAGGTCATGTCCAAACTTTTAGAGGCGGGTTTGGGTCGTGACACATACATTAGAAAAGTTTTTGGACATTGAGAATTGGCGTAACCTATGTTTTCATCATCAGTATTTTATGACCTTCTAGAGAATTAAATTTGTCCTTGTCATAATAGTTTTGTTATGATTGCTAGGATTTACACACACACAAAGTGATTGCTAAGATTCACCTGGGATAACTAGAAGCAATCTGACTTATCCAGATAGGAGGGGCCAGAAGTGATTGGTATACACATAAATGAATTGATAGAGGAAAGGGGCTTTGAGACCTATTTATATTATCCACCATCGATGATCTCACTATGGGAAGCCTGAACTATGCCTAGATACAAGAAAACCTTCAAAGGATAGAGGCCCAATGTAATAAAAAAAATTTACTCCCAACATGCTTTCAGTCTCTTCAAGGTGGTCGGCATTAGCAATCTCATCGTTAAAGTCCCCGGATGAAGGTGATACCAACCATATTATGATATGCGAAATCCTTTCCCCTTTTGTTAGTTCCTTATTAGTTAGTTGACTTCAATCCCTCAAGATTTGTTCAAGATTGATTGGAAAACTTAACGAGCTTTATAATATGTTCAAGCTTTAATCTTGTTTATTTAAAATTGATTTATCTTTAACGAGTTGAATTTGAGTAGTTTGGTATGCAGGTCCTAACATCTTAATAGCTATATTAGAGTCTTATGCTATTACTTGTTTAGCTGTATGTTTCCTTGAACCCAATCTCATTCCTACGTCAATGAAGCCTGCCTTCAATTTATTCGCAAAATATTCTCTTTATAAGAAGATACATATGTTTATGTACATTTCCTTATATGATTTCTGTTCTTATATTTTTTGAAATTTGCATTTTTGTAGCGATTAGTATATAATATGAAGGATCAGTTTTGTAGAATATTCCGAAAATTTGGAGTATGGTTCTATTGTTTTTTTTTTTTTGGAATGCTTCTATTTATTTATTAGATTGGATAAGTCCGTATTTTTTATGAATTTTCTAGCTTAGAACTATAAAACCAAACTGGAACCCTATTTTTTTTTTTTTTTTTTTTTTTTTTTTTCCAAGTTTGGTTTTAGGTTGGTCTGGTTGGATTTCTAAATTTTAGAATCATAGTGATTGATTTGGTTCTTAATTCACATCATAACCGAACTAAATGGGTACATGAAGACCATTTTGGTGGACACATGACTTCATATGGGAGGATGGATTGGATAAGAGCAAACCCAGTCTGGAACTTTTAATAAAGTTTAGATATCAAGATCAAAGTGCAAGTGAAAAACAATAGTGAAATCAAGACTAAATTTGGTGTTGGAAGTCCTTGTAAATTATTTTAACATTATAGATAGTAGCGTTGTCAATTTCAGATGCAATGAACAGAGCATGAACTGAGCATGCAGTTTGAATCACAGAAGGAAGTTCAAAAGAACAACAGATTTGAGTCTTCTCTTGCTATATTTCAAGACCATTTAAAAAAATGGATTTTGGCGTGGGACGAAGTTCTGGGGGATGAGAGAGACCTCTTCCCCTAGAAATTCAGTGTCCAATTCCACCATTACACACAACCGGCCACTGCCACCATTACCACCCATTCTCCAGACGCATAGCCTCTTCTCCAGTCTCTCATTCACCTTTGCCCTCTCTTAGATCTAGGGTTTCAAGTTGATAGGGCAGCGGTAGTTAGGGTGCTGGAGGAGGGTTAAAAATTTACAGTTTTAATTTTTTTTTTTGTGCTGAAATGAATCATTCTATAAAACTGTAAAATTTTACAGTTTCATAACTTTCTTAAGAATTGTAAAATTTTACAATTTTATAATATGTTTTTCAGTTTGATTAATAAGGATAAATGCTTAATAGTATCATACTTTAAAACAGTAACATTTTACAGTTTCAAAACTTGCTTTTCATCAGTTTGATCAATATTGGAGATTACTTGCTTAAACCCTACAAAAATTGAAAATAACATATATTTTTTCTCATTGTTACTGTTTGTTGTTATGTTTTTTATTTTCTTAATTTTTTTTCTTTCAGTTTATTAATATTTAGCACACTTTGTTATATTTTTTTGCTCTAATTTATCAATTTATTCTCTTTTTCTTTTCCGACAATGATTTGGACATTCTGGTGAATCTCTGGCGATATTTTTGATATCCAATGAACATTCTAGACATTCTTACAACTTTTGGTGACATTTAGAACACTCCAGTGATACTCCAGCGACTTCCCTGTGATCTTGAACATTTCGATGAGTCTCTGGTGACTATCTAACAGAAGTCCGGCGGTAGTGGAATGTAGCAGCGTTTTTAAATTTTAAAAAAAAAATAGAATTTTTTGATAACAATTAAAAATATATAAGATTAATTGGTGCAAGTGTTTTATTTTGGGATTAGATGAATTTTGTACTTTGTGTATGGGACGTATCGGTAAGTTCCCCATTAAAATTTTGAGGCTAATATTTAAAATAAAAAAAATAAAGATAATGTATTTTTTGTCAACTATTTTAGAAGTAATCAAGTAAAACAAATATAACATAGGATTTAATTTTGTAAATTAGGGAAATAGAATTGACTTAAAATTAAATATTTCATCTAGTATAGATTTTTTATTTTATTTATTTTTTCATCAAGTGGAGATTATTTTCATTAAACTGAACTTGTAAAGAGAATTTTTAATTTTCTCATACACTTTACTTTTAGTTAAGGATAATTTTTTTTGATATGACGTGTTAACACAGTACGAATCGAACACAAATTGAAAATGACATGACACGATAATATGATATAACAAAAGGGTATACGGCTTCCCCCGAGCTACTTACCTCGCAGGATTAGTCCTGACTTCCCGAAAAATCAGAGGGTTAGGGATACCTGCGTTATCAAAAAAAATATATATATATATATAACAAAAGGACGGAATGTGTTAGTATTGTGTTAATTTTGACACAAACTCGAAATGACATGATAGAATCACAATCCAACACAATACGACACCCACCTTAGTCACAACTTATTTAGCTGACAATAAGTAAAAAATAAAAAAAAAAATCCATCAATGTTTGCCAAATGCTAAAAAAGCACATTTTTTGAAATTTTATTTTTAGTGAATCTTTAAAAAAATTGTATTAGATGCTTTTTTTTTTTTATAAAATTATTTTCAAGTGCTTCTAATCTAAAAAGATTAAAAATTTTGAAAAAGAAAAAACATGTATATAAAGCAAAGAGAAACTAAAATCAACAAAGAAAAAACGAACACCTATTTGTGAAAATTTAACATGACTTGAAAACATGTAAATAAATTCGTTTTGAAAACATATTGTTCATAATTTCTAATGTCAGCATGAATTATTTTACCTTTTTTTTCTTCTCCTTGACTTTGATCTAAATCAGTTATTTTAGACGATTGGAATTATATAATTGTGAATTTAATTTCTCCACGAGGTTTTTCTTTTTGTTTGTTTGTTGTTGTTGTTGTTGTTTTTTTTTTTTTTTTTTCCTTTCATGTAACCTATTATCTTTCTACTTACATGCATGCTTGGAAAGTAGATTTTTGGCTTTTTTAGGCTAAAATTCCAATTACAAAAAAATCGAATCATTTTTCCAAATATAAAAATTTTAACCTACTAAAATAGTCAAAAATTAAAATAGTTTACTAAAATAGTCAACTTCCCAAACTAGGCTAGATATTCTAGCAGCCAATCATGAGTGTCAAATTTGAAACATAGAAGTAGGAAATGAAAAGGGAAATCATGGTTCATAATCAAATTAAAAACAAACAGCTTTAATGGAAAGGGAAACATGGTAGTACCTCTACTTCAAATAGGCTTCACTTAGTTCTGAACATGTTATTTTGTTCCATGTTGGTACCTAATCTCATTTGATCTGTTCTTCTGATGACGCATTTTCACTCTAAAAATTCTCACAAGCCATTCTTCTTTCCTTAGAATGGTGCAACTTCCTATCACCAAACCAAATACTGCTCCACATCCATATCCCATCAACACTGCTTCCCATCCAAAACCATCAAGTCCGCATTTATAATTGTGGCTTGAAGAGGATGGTAAAGATGGTGATTCTGCTACCTTGGGAGTCTTGCATTCCTTTGATAACGGAAAACCACACAAGCCTGCATTTCCTCCATACGAAGTGTTTGAAAATGTTTCAAACTGCTGACCTCGTGGTATAATCCCAGTTAGATTATTTTGCGAGACATCAAAAACTTCAAGGAATGTCAAGCTTGTTAGTTGTTTAGGTATCTCACCAGAGAGCTTGTTTTGGGATAGATCCAAGGACTCGAGCTCAGTAAGATTCTCTAAGGACAATGGAATCGAACCTGTGAAGCCATTTCCTGAAAAATTTAGGACAGTGAGGGCTTGAAGTCTTCCAATCGATATTGGAATGTTTCCATCAAACTTGTTGTGCGAGAAATCAACAGCTTTGAAGATGGTGATGATCCTTACAAGTTGCATTTCTAGTCCTTTATTCATTATGGTTACCGAATAATAATTACCATAATGATCGCTCATATAATTTAAGGAGGATTTGTCTTCATCATCCATCATCATTGAAGGCATGCTCTCAAAGAATTTTGATGGCAAAGTACCTGTAAATTCATTGTGAGACATGTCAATGATATGTAAATTGGTGAAGGCTAATCTCTTCCTTGGTTGCTCTATGGGACCATGGAATTTATTATCTCGCAAGACAATAACCTTCAATTGGGGCAGGTTCTCCAACCAAAATGGAAAAGCATCTTCTATGAAATTATGACCCAGATTCAAAATTTCTAGGTTCGTGCAATTCGCCAATGATCTTGGAAGCACCCCTTGCAATCCATTGCTGCTAATGTCAAGTTCTTGCAACCAGCTTGCATATCCAAAAGTTTGAGGGATGGTCCCACTGAAATTGTTACTCTGCAAATTTAACACCATTAAATCTCCACTGAAGTTCCCCAAACAGGTAGGGATTAATCCGACAAATTGGTTATTGGACAGATCGAGATATAGAAGAGAATGAAGATTGCAGAGTGGATTGAGTTCTTCATTTAGGTGGTTGTTCGAAAGGTCTAGCTCTAACAATTCCGTTTGGGTTTTCAGAAATTCGGGAATTTTACTTATGTTGCAAGATGACAATCGTAATGTCGTAATGTTTTGGAAAGAGGAGGGAGTGGAGTTGGTGGTGGTCAATGATAGACCACTGTTTGAAAGATCCAAAAAATACAAATATTCAAGCTTTGCAAACGTGTCCAGCTCAACAGTGTTGCTTAAATTATTTGACGAAAGATGAAGATAGGTAAGGTTCACAAGATGAAACAAGGAAGAGGGAATGGGACCTGTTAGTTGATTGTTTGAGAAATCTATAACTTGAAGTTGCGAGAAGTTGGAAAAAAGTTGAGGAATTGGGCCTTCAAAATTGTTGTATGAAAGATCAAGGCTAATTAATCGTGTGAGGTTTCCAAGCGATGTCGGAATGGTACCAAAGAAATTGCAGTCAGAGAGGTATAGGTACTCCAAGTTTTTAAGGTGGCCGATTGAAGATGGGAATTGATCATTGATCAAGTTATTCCCTCCAAGATCTAATTTTCTTAGTTTCTTGAGGTTTCCAATCGATGTCGGAATGGTACCAAAGAAATTGCAGTCAAGGAGGTATAGCTCCTCCAAGTACTCAAGTTGGCCGATGGAATTAGGTAGCTCTCCGGTGAAACCTGTTTCAGAGAGATCCAACGACCTAAGGTGCCTAAGGTGCCGGAGAGTTCCATTAATAAAACTTGGAAGTTTACCTGTGAGTTCTCTGTTACCGCCTAACCACAGCACCTGCAATTTCTGTAAGTGGAAAATGCTATTGGAGAAGTTATTCCCTTGCCAAACTTCTTCTTCTGATGATTGTATTGAGCCAGAAAGATGGGAGTAAGCGAGGTGAAGATAGGTCAAATTTGTGAAACGGCCAAATGAAGGTAAGATTTGAGAGTGATTGAAGTTGTTGTTAAAAAGGTCGAGGTGTTGAAGGTGAACAAGATTGAAGAGGCTGCTGTTTGGATGGATGGTACCATATAGGCAGTTACACTGGAGGTCGAGGCCAATGACATGAGAAGTGGTGTTATCACATGTGACCCCATCCCATGCACAACAATCTGTACCCTCTTTCCAATGATCAGTGAATGGAGCAGAATAAGCAGAGCAATCGCAAGCAGAGCAATTGAAGGAAAAGAGTTGCTTAAATTGGAGCAAAGCAGTGCTCTCGTCATTATGGCAAAGATGTGCAAAAGAAGAAGACAAGCAGAAAATTAGGGAATAGAGGATACATATTGTGAGTTGATAATTGGGTAGTAAGAAACCCATTCTTACACCAGTGTTAGGTGGTAGAGAGGGAATTGGATATGATGCTTCTTCTATATGCACTCTTCTTTTTATAACTTAATAATAATTCAATAATAAAAAAATATAAACTGAAAATTGTCATTGTATAGTCTCATATATTATCATTGTATTAGTTTAATGGATTCCATCACTCGGTCAATTTTATTACTAATATAAAGATATATAATATATAAGATGATAAATTACTTTTAGTAAATAAATGTAATTAGTATTCAGCATAGTATTATTGAAGTAATGAGTCCCAATTTTGATCCTTAATTTTAGATTTTATGTCAATTTGGTCAAATTGATAATTCCGTTAGTGCTTTTGACAAAAAATTATTACTGAATTGACTAGGGTTAACTCATTGAGTTGAGTAAACATATAAATTTTCCCTTTAAATCATGACATATGCCATTTATGTGTTTATTTTTTTATTAAAAAATGCTAACAATTATATTCAATTGGACTAAATTAAGACAAAATCATAAATTCAAGGTCAAAATCTAATCAATTCCAAAATGACGTAAGGATCAAAATACAAGAACTATGAATATAATTTGCCTTTATTTTTTTATAAGTATGATTTTTCAGTAAAATTAATTTAGAAGCTTACTATAATGCTAACGTAAGTCTCTAGTAATCCTCTTATTACACTTTTATTAACTGGACAATAAGCTTTGAACGATTATAAATTGATGAAGTTTGGTAAATGTTTTATTTTTGTTGTTATTGTTGCTGCTGATGCTGTGTTTTTTTTTTTTTTTTTTTGGGACTTTTAGGGGATTTTTATTTATTTATTTATTTTTTGTTGAAGATGCTTTGGGTATATTTCTTTTTTGCCTATCTGGTACGGCCTATCTGAGTTGTTTATAATTTTTGTATGCACAAATTGTTGGTATAGCTTTTGCTTATGTTTAGTATGATTTTTACTTTTTTATTAGGTAGAAATAACTTAAATAAGTTGAAAATAGTAAATTTCTAAAAACTGAGTGACGAGATGCTTTTGACTTTTATTTTTAGATTATCAATTTTTAATTTATAATAAGTTGTACCAAACAATACTATTATTATTATTATTATTATTATTATTATTATTATTATTATTACTATTATATTTTTGTGGTTGGGTCAAAGTGACCCTAAAAAGTCTTTTATGTGGAAAAAATGGGATTGTTGAAAAGTCTTAGAGGAATTTTTGTAGACGAAATTAAATTGTGTGGAAAAAGAAATGCATGACTTTTTAGAGTTGTAGAAAATTTGGAATTTAATTAGAAGCATCAAAAATTAGAATTTTTGTGACATGTGTCTTTCAGTATTTAAAAATCTACCCCACATGCTTATATTTGTCACTAGCTTTCATAAAAATTTGCATAGAAAGTCTTCTCAAATGTTAACTAGGATTCTCAAATATTAACTAGGAGTGTCAAGCAAGGCTTCTTTAATGTTGACTTGAGATCTTCAATTATGCATCTAGAATTTTTATATAGAAGTTTTTTTGGGGGCTTTTCCCAAATCAAGCTAAATTAGTAATTTAATTTTCAAACTAGGCCTAGTTTGGACGGAATTCCTAAACTAGGTTAAAGCGCTATTACAAACTACGCTTTCACTGTTCCTAGGACCCTCCCGCGGAAAATTTGTGAAATAGTAAAAGCGTGGTTACAAACCACGCTTTTAAAGAATTTTTCCCATAAAACGTTGTTCCAAACCACGCTTTATATATTTTTTGAGAAAACGTGATTTGGAATCACGCTTTCAATGCAGCACTCACTCTTCTCTTCTTATGCTCTTTTCTCTCTCTCTCTCTCACACACACAAACACTCATCACACACACGCACACCAAACCCCACACACACCAAACCAATATAATACTTAATATATATAAATTTTATTTTATAAAATTAAGACCAATATTAAATATATATATATATATATATAATAATAATAATTTATAATAGCAAATAATAATCAACTATATGAAATTAAGACCAATATTTTCAAATAATTTTTTTTAAATAATTTTTTTTTCAATTATTTTTTTTCATTTAATTTTGGGCGATGCACCAATAAATCCCAAATCTTTATCTTATGATCCATTTGGTCCTATGTTTTATCTTATGATCCAATTAGTCCCAAGCTAATGTTAATGACAAAATAACCAGTGTTACACTATGTTTTATGCTTTTTAGTAAGGGTAAATGAGGAAAACTCCAACATGGTATTGACTGAAATACCCAAAACTCTGTAAACATCAACAACATCAAACATTAAAACATCAACAAACATCAAACATTAAAACATCAACAACATCAAACATTAAAACATCAATAAACATCAAACATCATCAAACACATCAACAACATCAAATATCACATCATCAACATTGAACATCAACATCAGGAACAAACATCGGAAAAAATTACACATCGGATTCATTTAAACATAAACACCAAAAATCATTGTATTTTTAAAATTTATCATTGTATTAAAACATAAACACAATAACTGGTTCAATTACACCCTGTAAAAAAATAAATAAATAAACAAACCCTTTACATATCTTGAAAATCCTAATCAGAAAACACAAACATAAAGCAAGTTTATCAATTTGAACAACTAATTTACAATAGAAGAATCAAATCCACACCCATTTTCAAACACCCCATTTTCAAATCCACACCCATTTTCACCCATTTTCAAATCCACACCCATTTTCGATCACAGGAGCGGAAGCTCTGATCTGAGCCCTAGGACTCCACCGGGGGACCGAATGCCGGAGATAGAGTGATCGGCAGTTGATCGAAAAAGGCGAAGACCGAGGGAACGAAAGTGAAAACCGTCGGATTTGATGGAAGATTGATGAACGAAGAGATCTCCGCCGTCGAGGTCGGGCGAGATGAAGCCTCAAATATTGCCATGTAAGGAATACACTTCATTAAAAGATTATATAGAAACCAGAATTTTGACTTAAATATTTTTTGGGGCTAATTTTCACTTCGTTGATGTTGAGCAGACTCAAAACTGTGATGAAGAGAGAGCAGTCCAAAACACTCCCAGAGTTATTATCAATATGATACATTGAATACTGGACCTTCATCATGAGAATATCCTCACCGAGAAAATTCAAAGGGCAACTCATCCCAGGGAGGCCATGAAGATCCAACCTGCAGTGAAGAAGATCAGGACTAAGCCTTCTAAGTCCTGGTTTGTGGTGTCTTTCACAAAGATGAAGCCGTACCCTTCTGGTCATCGCCATTGAAGAGATGAAGCCGTAGCCCTTCTGGTCATCGCTAGAAGCCTTTGAAGAACTCATCTGGTTTAAGATCTGACCAGTTATTGATGTAAAAGGGTATTGATGTAAAAATAAATGGAATCAAATCACACCCTTAAAATCTGGCAATACATTAGGACTAAATGGTGTACAAAAAAATTTATGGGACTAAATGGTTTAACTTTTTTCAGGATAGGATTTATGGGTAATTTTTCCTTTAATTTTTTTTTCTATTATTTTTTTTTTCAATTAATCTTTTATTTCAATTAAATTTTTTTTCAAATATTTTTTTTTCAATTATTTTTTTCAATTAATTTTTTTTTCAATTAATCTTTTATTTCAATTAATTTTTTTTCCCAATTAAATTTTTTTTCAATTAATTTTTTTTAAATTAAATTTTTTTCAATTATTTTTTTTTCAATTATAATATGTGTGATGCCATTGTCATATATAATAAAAATAAATATAAATATTTTAGGCCTGAATAAACATATTTTTTATTTTATGCTTTTAAAATTTTTTAAACATTTTATTCAAACCAAACGCGTTTGTAATTTATGTTTTTCTAAAAATAAACAAAAATCAGTTTATAAAATTTTTGTAAACATAAACCAAAAACGTAAACGTTATCAAACGCTACCTTAGTGTTTAGGGATAAAATTTATTTATTTTAGGGTTTAGGATTTACAATAAAGATTGGCACCCCCTCCCAACACCACCCCCACAACCCCCTTTGACACATGGCAGGTGATGATTGGAGGTGCAGGAAAGTGTAACCAATGAGAGAAGAGAGGGGGTCAAAAGGGGGTGAGAAAAAGGGGGTCTAAATCACTACTCTAGGATTTATAGTTTAATTCTCAAAATTTATTTTTTTTATAAAATTGAAGTTAAAATAAATTTTAAGAATTAAACTATAAATCCTAAACCCTAAAATAAAAATAAATAAATTTTAAGAATTAAACCCTAAACCCTAAAATAAAAAAAATAAATTTTATCCCTAAACACTAAGGTAGTATTTGGTAACGTTTACGTTTTTTGTTTAAGTTTACAAAAAATTTATAAACTAGTTTTTGTTTATTTTTAGAAAAACATAAATCACAAACGCTTTTGGTTTGAACAAAATGTTTAAAAACATAAAATAAAAAATATGTTTATTCAGGCCTAAAATATTTATATTTATTTTTATTATTTATGACAATGGGATCACACATATTATAATTGAAAAAAAAATTAATTTAAAAAAAATTAATTGAAAAAAATAAGTGAAAAAAAAATTATTTGAAAAAAAATTTAATTGGGAAAAAAATATTTGAAAAAAATTTAATTGAAATAAAAGATTAATTGAAAAAAAATAATTGAAAAAAAAATTATTTGAAAAAAAATTATTTGAAAATATTGGTCTTAATTTCATATAGCTAATTATTATTTGCTATTATAAATTATTATATATATATATATATTTAATATTGGTCTTAATTTTATAAAATAAAATTTATATATATTAAAAATTATATTGGTTTGGTGTGTGTGTGTGTGAGAGAGAGAGAGAGAGAGAGAGAGAAGAGCATAAGAAGAGAAGAGTGAGTGCTGCATCGAAAGCGTGATTCCAAATCACGTTTTCTCAAAAAATATATAAAGCGTGGTTTGGAACCATGTTTTATGAAGAAAAAAAAAAATTCTTTAAAAGCGTGGTTTGTAACAACGTTTTCTTAATTAAAAGCGTGATTTGTAACCACGCTTTTACTATTTCACAAATTTTTCGCGAGAGGGTCCTAGGAACAGTGAAAGCGTGATTTGTAATAGCGCTTTAGCCTAATTTGGGAATTCCGTCCAAACTAGGCCTAGTTTGGGAATTAAGTTACTAATTTAGCTTAATTTGGGAAAAGCCCCAGTTTTTTGAATGTATAATTTAAATTCATTTTTTATATTGTAGGGGATGAATTGAAATTACAGATTACGTTTTTTTTTTTTTTTTTTTTTTAATGACATTCAACCTCATTAAGTTCTATATATTTTCCCATGACATATTAAATTAACTTACATGTAACATTAGGGCACAATGAAAAATGAAATGTTCAAAATAAGTTGGGTAATTACGCAAATGGTTCTTATAGTTTACATGATGTGTCAATTTGGTCTCTATTGTTTTAATTTGCTCGATTTTACCGCTTAATTTAACGGATTATGTCATATTGGCCCAATAAATAGAGCAAATTAAAACAATAAGGACCAAATTGACATATTGTTTGAGTTTCCGTCCACAAAACCTAACCGCTATTATTTATTGGACCAATATGATACAATCCGTTAAATTAAGGGGCAAAATTGAACAAATTAAAACAACTAGGACTAAATTGACACGTCGTGTAAACAATAGGGATCATTTGCATAAACCCAAATAAGTTTTTGGTGAAATTGTAGACGTTTGACAATAAAAATATCATGTGTGTCTCATATGTCAATTTTACTAATGCCAGTGGATGGAAGAGTAACATTGAAACTTAACTTAAAGTTTAGCAATTTGCTTATTACAATTTAAAGTGAAGGAACTAAGTGCAAATGTATCGTGTAAGTATTGAAAAATATTACATAAGATTAGATATCGCTCTAGTAGATGAAAAACACTTTAAATCCACAAGGAAGATATAAAATTTGGGATGATTTTAAACTCGTAACAAAAGTTACCGCCTAACCACAGCTCCCGCAATTTCTGTAAGTGGAAAATGCTATTGGAGAAGTTATTCCCTTGCCAGACTTCTTCTGATGATGATTGTATTGGGCCAGAAAGATGGGAGTCAAAGAGGTAAAGATGGGTCAAATTTGTGAAACGGCCAATGACATGAGAAGTGGTGTTATCACATGTGACCCCATCCCATGCACAACAATCTGTACCCTCTTTCCAATTATCAGTATTATATGGACCATAAAGATTCTTGAAGCATTCGCAAGCAGAGCAATTGAAGGAAAAGAGTTGCTTAAATTGGAGCAAAGCAGTGCTCTCGTCATTATGGCAAAGATGTGCAGAAGAAGAAGACAAGCAGAACATTAGAGAATACAGGACACATATTGTGAGTTGATAATTGGATAGTAGAAAACCCATTCTTACACCAGTAATGGATGGTAGAGAGGGAATTGGATATGATGCTTCTTCTATATGCACTCTTCTTTTTATAACTTAATAATAATTCAATAATAAAAAAATATAAACTGAAAATTGTCATGCTATAGTCTCACATATTGTCATTGGATTAGTTTAACGGACTCCATCACTTGCTCAATTTTGTTACTAATATAAAAATAATATATAAGATGATAAATTACTTTTAATAAATAAATGTACGGGAAAGAAATAAACCTTATCGTATAATCCTGTTGATCAAGTCTGCGTTCCTCTATACGACGTCGCTTTATCACCTGAAAATACAAACGTGAGCTAGCCGGCGGGTGGGTGCCGGAAACCTCTCCGATGCCTAAGTCAATAAGCTTGACAAATAGACAAAAGCTCTGTGTATTCAGAAAACAAAGTTGTGTTACCTCTCCATAGGTGATATTTGTGAGCTTTTATAGGTTCCGTGTGGCACAATCCTAGTAGGACTTTTACTCCTCCATGTAGAGTCCTCCTAGGATTCATACTCTTGAAAGATAATGCTTATCCTTCAACACCCCCCTCACTGCATAAACCAAGTGAGATGGTTTTACCATGGTCAGACTTCAATATGACCGAGGTAAGCATGGCTATGCTAAGCCGCAGACTAGACCGAGATAACTTTAGCTCGGCTCTTCCATTTACTGCTCTTACCTCGGCTCTCCCATTTACTGCTCTTACCTCGGCTCTCTCAATGCTAACCATGGTATGTCTTGACCGGTATAACCAATACTCCGGTCCCGACCGGTATAACTTTGTGTGACGACTGAACTTACCGCAAGCTCTCTGGGACCGGAGTAATTTCACACCTCTCGTGGACCGGAGTAACTTTACACTTCTTGCGGACCGGAGTAACTTTACACCTCTTGCGGACCGGAGTAACTTCAAGGCTCTCTTGGACCGGGCTAACCGGAGTAAGCTTCTACCGCGCTATCTAGAGCGAAGCCCACCAAGAGAAGCCATTACCTCGGCTCCGAGTGCCATGGCCGAGATAACTATCTCTACTCCGATTGGTAACTTATAATCACGTTTGGACCGAGGTAACACTTGAAAAAGTCCCTTCCACACTTGGACCGAACTAACACTTGGACCGCGGCCCACTTGCTAGTCTTTTCTACCACGGCCCATATTCGTTTAGTTCTTGGACCGAAGTAAATCTATCCTTACCTCGGTCCATTACGTGGCCCAATTTCCAAGGAAGTCTCCTCCTTAGCTCGGCCCAATTTAGATATAAATTACCCTCTCAATTAGTATTCAACATAGCATTATTGAAGTAATGAGTCCCAACACTTGCTCATTTTTGTTACTAATAATATAATGCTAACATTTGAGGAGATATATAATTTTTGGTAAATAAATGTACTCATCATTGTATTATGAATAAAACTGTGTTTGAATTATGAATTGGTATAGGAATTTGAAAAAAGAAAAGCAAATATAAGAGAAATAAAAAAATATATATAAGTTAAATTTTTTTATCCACTTTCTCACATTTTCGTTTTCTTTTTCAAATCATTATTTAAATTCATAATCGAATATGAGTTTCGGATCTCCTGTACCCATTCTTCTGTACTTATCTTCTATCCCGTTCATCTCAGACTACCAAATCGTCAATTTTGAAATCATGAATTGGACACAAGATGTGTACAGAAAATGAGTATAGGTGATTCAAAGCTGGTACTATGGACTAGAAGTTATTAGATTGTCCTCCTCATATATATATATATATATATATATATATATATATTATAATTATATTAGTATACACACAGGACTAACATTAGAGAGTGAAATGGCTAAGGCCCTGTTTGATGAACATATATAATGTCTTGTTTGTTTTTAACGATGAAAGGTAGGATTAGATTAGTAGTAAGAAAAGGTTTATAAGATTATTTTTATTTTGAGAAATAAAGAAATAATCTAATGTATATAAAATAATTAATAATTTTATCTACTATTAAGGGTTTTAGATATTTCGAGTGCTAGTAAATCATTCTTAACTCATCATGAGTGATTCCTCATCTTCCATTTAATTTTCATAGGGTTTTTTGATTTTCTAAAATTAATATATTTAATATTGTTACTCATAATAACATATTCACAAAATGATATTTTGTAACAAATTTCTTAACGGATCGGGCCTTGTTTCAAAAATTAATGGGAAACTTATTTATAAATCCTTTTTTCCATACTTATAGTTTACTTAAAACAAATTATTTTCTTATATTCTAACAAGTCTTATGGATGACATAGTTACCAAAATACACATAATAATATTCACATTGACCGTGTATGTTCTGTTGTGTGAATATTCACATTGCCAATGTGAATATTCATACGTCTATGTGAATATTCACATCATAGAATATGGACGTTCACACCGTTAATGTGAATATTCACATCATAAAATATGAGCATTTACACGTCAATGTGAATATTCATATCGTAAAATATGAACATTCACATCACTAAGTTGCTAACCGTTCAAAAAATATTTGTAAGGGTAAAATTATCTATAAAATATCTTAAATATGAAAATTAGGATTTGGTGGATTAAATCCAAATAATAGGACTTATTGAAATAGAATGATATATTATGGACTAATTAGAATACAAGTACTTAGAAAAGGAGTTCTTAATAAATCTCTCAAAAATAATAAACTATATAAGCTCTAACTATATTATTAAAAACAGAAAATGATTCGAAACATAATTTTTATAAATAAAACTAATAAATAATATAACATGATATTTTTGCAATTATAAACTACTAGGTGTTTTTTTGCTTGAAACAAAGGGCTAAAAAATGACATATCATTTTTTATGAATTTTTTCAATAAAAATTATATATCTAACATTATTCTTTGTGAAAACCTTTCAAAATTTTGTATGTCATTATTGAAGAAAGGGATGGATAGATGTGTGCTGAGAGACTTGAAGAAGGAAGTTTCTTACAAGATGTTCATTGGTGCAAACCTCTCAATCAATATAATAATTAATTCAATGGGGTTGGATTCTCTCAAGTTGGCCATTCAACTTGAAAGAGTAGTTGGGCTTAATGAGCTCATTTTGGGGTCAACATCATTGTTGAGTATAATATTTATGTAAAAAATCAAAATCGTCGGACATCGGTACTTATATATTTGAATCACATTTGTTTTAAAAAAATAAACGACAAATATAATTTTAAGAATAACATTCTCTTTTTGTTATATAAATGTTATTCAAACATATAGCTTTTGATGCGCATCACCGTAACAAATTTTATATTCAACAAATCTTAAAAAGTGATTGGTTTGAATATATTATCAAGATCAATCCCAAAACGGACGCACAAAACCCAAATTATTCTATTAAGTTAGATGACTAACTTTGGAAAATTCAAAAAGCAACCGAAAGAGAAATTGAAAGCTCTTGTCACTACATTAATCTTATAATTTTCAACTAACACTTGATTCTTTGAAATTTCATCTCATATTTAGTGGATGATTTGGTCCTCGAATATTGTTTGTATTGATATAGCTTTCATTTCACAAATTAGTGGAAATATATTGGAATTTAATTGGAAGCTTCACAAATTAGAATTTTTTTGTCATAAATCTTTGAGCAACAGAAAACATAGAGGTCTTTCTTCAATGTTACTAGCTTGATTTTATTAATAAGACTTAGGAGTCTTCCGTGATATTATCTATAAGTTTTAAGTTAATCTTTAATAATCTTGATTGGATGACCATAAAATTATGTTTTCTAGAAGTTTGATTTTTCAATAAAACTAAAAGGGCAACAATTTGGTAGAACTTGAAAGTTATTGGGAGAAGTAAAAAGCTATCCCATCCACAAAGGAACAAAGTGAAAGGTGTGTCTTTTGATGTTTTAATGTGCAGCACATTGGATTTGAAATTAATAATAAAAGAATTTAAAAAATGTAAGACTTTGCAGAAAGTCTTTTCATAAATTTGCAATATGGTGGTGGGAATGGGTCTCTCGACCCAACGTGTGGGTTGGTTGATGGAAACTGTTTTGTCTCCATTTTCTACTTATTCACACAGACTTCAGAAAGTCTTTTCATAAATTTGCAATATGGTGGTAGGAATGGGTCTCTCGACCCGACGTGTGGGTTGGTTGATGGAAATTGTTTTGTCTCCATTTTCTACTTATTCACATAGACTCTACAAAGCAAAAAAAAAAAAAAAAAAACAAAAACAAACAAACAAAGAGTGTTCACACACTGTGAGACCTATTTCAAAATCAATAAGAAAAGAAAGAAAGAGAATAACTGTCGGACTTTTGCTTAAATGATCATTTCCTATTTGCTAAGATTAATTTCATTTTTAAAAATAGATAAAGAGTGTTCTTTTTTTTTTTTCAATTTTGTCGCAAAAAACATAGTAATGACATTTTTTGCAACAAAAAAATTAGTCCTAAAAATATATATATTTTTCTTCTAACTTTTTTCTCTAAAACATTAATTTGTTGTAATTATGGGTGAATTGTTCAAATTTTAAAATCACCTTTTCAACCATCAAATTAGGTCTTAACATTTACTGATTTATATAATCATCTTTAATTGGACTACAAGAACTGAAATAAAAATCATCCTTTGGACTGGCTTTGTTCAAATCCCAGAAATCAATACAAACTCTGATTCTGCCATCTTTCTTCGGAACTGGCACAATATTGGCTAACAAAGTCAGATATTCCGATACCAACAAGAATCCAACATTGATTTGTTTGGTAACCTCCTCTTTGATTTTTCAGTGCCCAATCTGGACGAACTTTGCGAAACTTCTATTTGACAAGTTGAGCCTCAGGGTTAAAAGGGATCCTATACTATACAATCTCAGGATCGATTTCAGGCATATCTTCGTAGGACCTTGCAAAAACATATTTGAATTCTTTTAATAAAGAAACTAATTGCTCGTGTTCCTCCAAAGATAAAGTGGAACCAATCTGGACCAAGCGAAGATCTTTCTCAGTTTCCATATTTTCTAAAATAATCTCATCTATTAATGGCTTAACACACCTCTCTTCCTCCCATTCAACTAGATTTTTCAAAACCCGAGGAATTTCTTCCTCTTCGTTTTTATCAAAATTTTGAAAATTTTGATCAATGTTATGAATTATAGTCACAAAGAAGTAAGCGGAAATCACATCATCTTCATTCATAACCTTAGGCTCAACGGTTACAATAGACTCAAAAGAAAAACAAATAGAAGACCCAGGTGGGATAATGGTGTTTGGGTTATTACCCACATAACCACCGGAGTCTAGTATTCCAGACAGACCTGACTCCACAGAATCAGACTTAACAACCGACTCAGAACTTAAAAAACTTTTTTCAAAACTCTAGTTTGCATGCGGGGCCATCCACTGCATCCATGATTAAACTTGAGTAATTAGTGAGTGACCCCTCCCTGATCACAGAAACGATTATATCTCCCAAGTTCGTTGGTTCACCTCCGATATTTGACCCTTTCAGTAGATCAGCCAGTGTTAGACCCAGGACATCATCGATGCTACTTTCTGAACTAACATCACTGTCTTGACCGATGCCGATGCTTGGATCTGTGTGCTCTTCGTCACTATCAGAGAGTTAATGATCAAAGAAGATCTCAAACAAGAGACACCTCTTGTTTTCCTCCTGGTCGATCCATGGTTCGGGAAACCCACAAAAAGGGAAAGAAAAATGCTTGGGAGCACTAAAAAGGGAGCACTAGAGGGAGCACTAATGATGTGGCAGTGGGCCCCGCCCACTTTCTATGCCTTGTTTTCTTTTTTTTTTTCTTTTTTTTTTGTCATTCCCAATACATTAGTGCTATTAGTGGTGTATTTTTTAGTGGTCTAAATCATTGTTGAAAGGGAAATCCTCTCCTTCACGGACAAAGTGCCCGTTCAAAGTTCTATGAATTGGCTTATGGACCAACTCAAACCATCGCCCTACTCTTTTGCCTTTGATCTCTTCACCCTTCCTCTTCCAATCTTCTTTTGTTGGTGCATACCCCAATCCAAACACATACGGGTTATAAGCACTTCATTTGATGTGGTGATGCCTTTTCTGCCATTTTTCCCCAATTCCATTCCAGGAATATGCCCCAGCCTACTCATGAAGTAGATTGACTAGGCACTGATGTATATCCCTTCACCTTCTACCATGATTGTCTGAACCAACTAGGCTTCCGCCAATGTAAAGCCCGAGAGGAACAAATCCTCCTCTCTATGTTGTGTTTCTAGTAATGGCATTGTGACTTCCAGAGGAGGTTGAATGGATGAATTTCCCAAAACGGTGGCAATTCCTCCGTCATATGGTATTTTACCAGTTGGTGCATCTTGAAGGATACAACTTTCATCTAATGAAGTCAAGGCCTTCCTAATAGCAGGTTGAATGTTGCAAGAACATCCATGACATGGAATTCAGCTTTGTGCTCAGATGGACCCACTATTACTTGCACTTTGATTGTCACTATAACTTCTCAACTAGTATAATCATAAGCCCGGATCAACTGAGTAGTGGGCATGAAATCTGCCTGCTTTAGTCCTATTGCATAAGCAGTGCGTGAAAGACGGACATTGATGGCTGATCCGGTGTCAATCAGAACGATCGGGATCCATTTCTTTCTGTACCCTGATGACACATATAAAGGCTTATTGTGTCCCGACCCTTCCGATGGTAGCTCTTTGTCAGAGAAAGTCATTATGGGGAATGTTTCACTTGGAGTGATTAGCGACACCAGTTGTTTCAGAGTTGTGTTGATTGACAACTTAGCCTTGCTTAAGGCTGACAACATTGCATGTCAGTTCTCTCGGGAAGCCATGAGAAGCCCCCAGATGGAGTTGTTCGCCTAAATCCTTTTTAGCTACTTTAAAACCAGGTCTTCTTCTGCCTCTTTCTCTTTCCCTTTCTCATCTTCTTTGTCTTTGTCTGATAACTCTCCTTGGTCTAGATGTGGAGGCTTGAAGTAGCGCCCACTCTAATAAGATGATCAATTTCTTCCAAGTACCAAGTCTCATCAAGCACATTGCTTCCTCATTCATCATCAGAATGGGCGAGCTGCAAGTCGTCATCATTCCACCATTCGCCTTCATTAACCAAGAGGCAATTGTCAAGCTCTGCTCGAATCATCCCCACATTACACTCTAGTTGACTCTTTGATTCCTTTGTTTCCTTTCCGGAAGCTTTTTCAATGTTGATATTTGGTTCATCCTCTTTTCTTTCGGTTTCCCAATCAAACACTTCTCCATTGTTTGACCAAACATGACCAGTATTGGAATTTCTTGGATGCCATCATCCCGTTTTCACATTCCCAAGGTCTAATTCTTCAAAGAACTGGAAATTGGCCAAGTCCTCCTCTAGGTCTGCCAATTCATCCAATCCCTGTTTAGGTTTATTTTCCTTGACAACATTGATAGAAAATGAGTCAGGTAGAACAACCTCAGGCTTTTGCTGACTAATGGGTACGATATACTTGCTAGGATCATATCCTTCCTCTGGTAACTTCCCAGTTTTAATCACTAGTACTTCGGCTACTTCCTTTTCGGTTTCTGCCACTACCACCATAGGATTTTCAGGTTTTGGTTGGGTTGGAGGTGCATCCATCATGCATAGATCAGTGCTCTCAGGAATGTATACCTTGAGTTTGGGTAGATGGGAAGGCATAATGTATATATTGGGGGTTAAAGGTAGATGGTAGTGTATGTATGAAGTTCAAGTGAGGGAGGGGTTGGATTTTGTCATGAGGTGGTAGCGGGTTAGTGGTGACATTGGGTTTTGGTGGTTGTGGGAAGAGCTATGACTTTGTTGTCGATGAGATCTTGAATCTCATGACGAAGACGATAGTAATGATCAGTGCCATGTCTGGGTTGTTGATGGAAGGCACAGTGTTTGGCAGGGTCGTGTTTGGCTAGAATAGGATTGGAAAGAGGTCGAGGGTCAAGAAACTTGAGATGCCCCTTTTCTATCAAGACCTTCATAGCTCTAGAGAGGGACATATAGAGAGAGGTGAATGTTTTGGTTAGGGTTCAGGTTGGATTTGTTGTTTGTGAATTGGTATAAACAAAAGAATCAGCCATTTGGGTGGTAGCAGTGACCGAGTTGACTTTAGAGGGCTTTACAGCTATGCTACTATTGGTAGTAGCATTGTAACTGCGCCCGGAGGTTTTTCGCACAGGTTCTTTCTCGTCGACAATGATTTCCTGCTTGATGGCATCTTCTATCTGGACCCCCATTTCATGTAGTTCTTTAAAGTGAACAGTGGGAGGACTATCATCTCTTGTAGCATCTTGCCATGCAAATTCCTTACCACCATGCGAATTTGATCTTTTCCTGGTGGTCAATTGGTCATCCTTGCTGCCTTGGTCCTCCACCTAGTGATAAAGGCTACAAAACTCTCATTCGGCTCTTGGCGGGTTGCCTCTAACTCCCAGGTGGTCACTTCAATCTAATATTATAGGCATACTCGGTGATAAAGGCCTCGACTAATTCTTCCCAACTTTGTTTCACCAAGTCCTCTAACTTGGCGTACCAAATAGCAGCCACTCCTGACAAAGTCCGTCTGAATAGGGAAAGTTTTTGCGGATGAGTTAGTCCCATAGGCTTCAAAACATTAGAGAACAAGTGAATGTGCACCATTGGGTCACCAAATCCATCGAACCTATCAATGTGTGGCATCTTAAATCGTTCGGGCAACTTTACAGTTATTTCAGTATACCCGTCTTCGATGTCTGGGATTGAGTTAATTCCCTCGAACCTTTTGATCATTTTTTCCAACTTAGCCAGTTTCAACAACGTTGGATCGACTCATTTGTTTTCAAGGAAAAAAGCCCTTCTGTTGGTTGTGGAAGGAGAAGTGGTCCTCCTGATGAGAGACTTAAGAGGGATTGCAATGGCGGTGGGAGGGGGTTGGGAAGGGTGTGGTGGTTAAGGGAGGAGTTGGGGCTCGGGAGGGTGATGGTGGCTGCGGTGGCGATGGGCGGTGATGGTTAGGGTTTGAGATTAAAGATGTGGGTATTTTGGTGTCATTTGAAAATTAATAATGTGAATTGAAAAAAAAAATTAAAAATTCAACTCGAGTGTGGTGTGAACTGAGATAATTATGTTGTGTAAATATAATTTTTCTAAACCTTACATTTTGGTCCCTTTTTTGAGTGGATGCTTCTGTACTAATTTCAAGGAATCAAGAATCATAAAAGTTTGGTTGACAGATTGAAACGTAAAAGGAAGAATGGAAACAAATAAATAAATAAATAAAGATATGACAGGAGAGAGAGATAAGTTTATAAAACATTCATTATGAACCAGTTTTGAAACAAGTTGCTTTAAGGAGAGACAAAAATAAAACAAAACTGTTTTTCATAAGTACGGTCTGATTCGATTTCACATTTTACATGGTTTGATTTGGTTCTTTAATGCTTGGAACTGTTGAGATGGTTTGCTTCCTGAATTTCTACAAATCCAGACCAAACCAAACAACTGTCAGTGAGACCTAGCGAATCAGAGAAATTTCTCAAAAGGCATGTCATTTTACAGTAACTGAAGCAAAAACTCACATTTAAGAAAGCAACAAAGGCAAGGACATCATGTTCAATCCTCAATAGTCTCCATAACAATGGAACTTCTTCAGATTCTGAAATGAATTTGAGTTCCAAAAATAGATGTAAATTAAGCAAATGATGTGAGATTTTAAATAGCAATCTCAAGAACTGAATATGTATCGATACATATTTGATTTTTTGACCAACTGATAATACACTCTTGTATATACTAAGGCCTAATTTGGTAGTAGTTATATATATAGTTTTTCGTTTATATTTACCTAACTTTCAAAAATTGAAAATAAATTAATATTTTTATCAGCAAAAGGAGAGAATATTATTGAAGTAAATTGAAGAGTACAATCTGAAAATACATCAATATTAATCGTGTCTGTTTTTGTTTATAAAAACAAAATATGTAATTAGTTTCCAAAAATTTACTAAACTCTATAAATACTAAAAAGTTGTTTTTATTTTTTTTTTAATAAAATTATTCTTTCATCCATTCCCCACTTCCTCCAGCCCCACCCCCGGTCATCACCACCGTGTGCAGTGGGCTGTGGTGCACTTGGCACAAACACATTGGTGAATTTTAGACAGATCTAGTGATCATGTTTCATTGCATTCTAGAGACGAATTTATTGTAAACTTATTTAAATATCAAGTTTCATTGTATTCTGAAGGCAAATTCGTTATAAACATGGCGCGCACCATCTAGTGGAGCAAATATTGTCTTTAAAAAAAATAAATGAAATTTTCACACTTGATATTTTTAAAGATAAAAAAATTGTTTGACAAGAATCAGATACAAATTCTAAATGACATGACACAACATGGAAAAATAAGTAAGTTGGGTCAGTATTTACTTTTCTTTTGATACAAATTGAAAATGATGACACAAATCAGAGTATCATTTCAGCCGGGCCTAATTGGAGTGTATTTTTGTTATTAAATGTAACTATTTCAACCATCGATTAAATCAAGACAAGCTTCAAAGTCCTTGGGCTAAATATTTTTTTGAACACACTGCACACCAGAATAGTAAGGCGAATTGATGGAATCAAAAGAGAAGATATCAGCTAATTTATTAGAAAGAACGGAGTCTATGATATACTAATCAATGGAAAGCCAACATTTTACTGAACTGTAAAACATGGCAAGTTTACAAAAAAACCAAACTCGAGTGAAATTGTACTAAAAAATAAAGCAACTTGCTACTAAAATATGAGTAACCCGTGTGTTATAAGAATTGTTCCTTCAAGCTCGGATTCTACCAACCATAATGGCCCTTTTAACCAATTTTAACGGCAATATGCCAAGCTAATGAATCAATGCAATTCAAGTGGCTCAACACCATGATCTTTGAAAGGTTAAGATACAAAGATAAATTAAATACAAGTACAATTAATGATTCCTCTATATATGTTACAAAATCGCTTAGCCAAAAAAGAAAAAGAAAAAAGAAAAGTGTATGATGGCAGCATATGATTGATTTGCCGATTGCATCATTTAACTCTAACCTGAAGAATGAGGTGAACATTCCTCTTGAATATGGACCTCAGCTCTTCATTGGCTTCAATGCCTATTCTCCTGTGTTAAGACAAGCAATCATAGATTTCTTTGTAAGATTGTACTCAATAAAAACGACAGATAATAAAAAAGACATAAAAGTTGAAAAAAAAAAAAACTTTAATAAGGTCACTGCAATATATTTAGTATTATCTGATGGATGAACAAACAGAGATGTGCAAAAAAATGCAATCAAAGGGAAAAACACCACCATATGAATAGGTGTAAATATGTCTGCGATTAATTAGAGGACATCAGCACAATATCTTCCTTCATTTCTTCTGTACGATTTTTGGTTTTTCTTAATTAAACTTCACATTTAAGTGGATTATCCCAATGTGTCTTGAGAGCCCCCATGGGACTGCCCTGAATTTTTCTTGAAATCCCAAACAAGACTGCACTTGTAAATTCAAAACTTTCGAGCAGTTTAGAAAAAGAGACTTTTAGGATTCCGAGTCATATTATGAACAAGAGAAATAATTACACATTTGCATGTCTCCTATTAAAGAGGTGTCAAATAGATGGACATTCCAGAGCAATAAATAAAACAAGATGGTTCAACCATTACCACATATCGTAAAATAAACACATTATATAACCTTTCACCATTTCAATATTATAGTTATCACAACTCAAGAAAGGCTGATGCAGGAGGCTTGGACCAACACTGTTGAATTTCAAAATGGTCATACAACTAATAATTTTTTCACAATTTCAACAAAAAACTTTATTATCAATTTCAAATCCCAACACAAAACCCACAAATTAATCAAATTCATTGAGTTACAAAAATATTTTTTTACGAATCAATCTACAAATTTTTCTACAAAACAATCAAATTAGTAGGGTGGGGAGAACAGGGAAGGTGGACGGACGGAGCTGGGTGGCCAGTGACATGGATGGGGTTGAGAGAAAAGGTGGAAGGTAGGATCTGGCCGTGAAGGGGGTGGAGAAAGGTGCAGTGATTGATGAGGGGAGTGAAAGAGGGAGAGAAAAAGAGAGAGTAATTGGAATGCTGGAAGAATGGTCACTGGAGGTGTGGGATGGTAGCAGGGTGTGATGCCTCACAAAGCGGGGGATGACATGAAAATGAAAAGTGGGGGCCTAATTGGGTGTCGGAAGGTGCATGGTTTGTATATATATGTGGGCAGATTGGTTGGGCAAGTTGAAAATTTTTAAAACATACAATTGGCTGACCAACAAAAAATAAGTATCTAACCGCCCAACTTGCTCCACTGTCCCTCTAAAAACTGCATGAATTGGTGCAAATTGGTGTGGATCAGCAAATTTTTTTTTTTTGAAATTTTGCTGATCAAATAAATTTCTATCAATGCTATTGCCTATTTGTCATGTTGGGTAATCAAGTTTAGTAATATAAAAATCATTAAAATGTAAAAATCAACCTAACTATCAAACTGAACAACCCAACCCTCAGATACTCTAGGAAGCATGGGTGCGGGGGTGCGGTAAGGGTATGGGTATGTTACGGATACGTTGAAATGGCAAAATCTAAAAATGTAGGATATGAATACGGTCATGTATTTCCATAATTAAAAATATATATATATTTATAGTAGTAGTACATAATATATAACAACTAAAAAAATAAATGCAAAAATTGATTAAAAGTACTTTTGTAGTGGTAAAAAAAGAACACTTGAGTATTTTTTATAATTGCAAAAATACCCCATACTAAAGTTTTTAAAAAATAGGCACAATTTAATTGTTCTAGTATCCCTGTATTTTTAAAAAATTATATTTATGTCTAGACATATCTACAAAAATACCCGAAACGTACCCATCTCATACTAGAAATGCACCCATGCCATACCCACCCTATACTTGAGCTACCCAAAGAATTTCACGTAGTCGATACACGTGGAGCCGTGCCAGTATTACACGTACTGGGTAAGTACCTTCTACTCATTCCATCATTTGTTCTTGATGGTGGTCTTAAGTTAAAAGAAGACCTAAGATCGAATTTTGGGCAGCGACAACGGAAATATTTTCAGAATATCCATGCTTCATAGCAAATACTTATGTTGGTTCCCCTTTATTTTCAGTAATTGATAATAATGAATGGCCTTTTGGCTGAGTCTCATTGAATTGAACCAACCCAAACCAAGCACAGAACATGCAAGTACATTCTAACCCCAAATGAACATACCCTATTTTAGAGCCATTCTTCCCAACAAGAATTTTGCGCTGGCTCATCTTGTGAGTGATGAAATGTTGTTCAATCCTAAGAGAACCATCTCGTAACTCCTTCCAATCTACCAAGTGATGTTGTATGCCATACGGGATTTCCTGAAATAAGTTAAATTTGCCAATTTAAATTCCTTGGAGACATACCACGGAAATACACATAAAAAAAAGCAAGTACTAAACAACGTATATTTTGGCAAAAGAACACCAAGGTCATACGACAGATAAATGTAGGAATCTAAGCACAACCTGATGTACATGGTCCAACAATCTTTCACGGACAACTTCTAATGATATGCTTTTCATAACTTCTTCACTCATTGCAAGTGGATCTTCATCCCAAGGCCTTTTAACTGCCTAATCACATTTCAAAGGTGAAATTACATGAATCATAGAGAGAATAAACAAAATCAGGCAGAATATTTTAAACATGAATTCCCAGGGCTCGGGTGCTTCATACAAAAGTACGACAAAAAAATTCTATAACAGAAATGCTGAGAATACAAATAGAAAGAATAGAAGTCTTTATGCTTCTCTTTGTTAAAATGAACTGATATTTAATGGGAAACTGCCCTAACAGGAAGCATATCTTTGAACATTTAGGCTGTTGACAAGTAGCCTCATTCATTCAAAAAAATATTACGAGAAATGCACCTGAATGCTACAAGAAATAAAATCTGCATTGCAATGGGTAAATATTACAAAGGTGGCATTACTTAAAAAGGAAATATACCTGCTCCATCAAATATTGAGTTAGATCTTTTACTCCAGAACCCTTCAATCCAGAGATCATGAAATACCTAGAAAATAAAAAAAGATAAATCAAGGAATCAGATGCTTTCTCAAACATTGACAGTCAATTATCATAATGAAACAGAACCTACCTTTCATATCCAGGTAGATCTTTGAATTGTTCCGCAACCTTCAACAAATCTTTCTTTTTTTCAACCAAGTCCACCTTATTCATACATAGCACTCGTTTCTGTTTTGGATTCGCTTGTGAACCCATATGTTTAATCAATCCAATCACTCTTTTATCAGGCCTGTATAAGTGAAAGAATCCAAAGAACTGAGTGATCAATGATCCTAACATGTTACCATCTATACAAGAGTAGGTACACTAAGTACCAAATATGCACAAGATTATTTCTCATCAATGTTTCAAAGCTCGACTGTTCGATGAAACGGATAAAGCAGGTAAGTGTTACCAATTCAGTTTTCAGATCAAACTAAACCATTAAATCACAATTATGTTATTAATATAATAATTATATTCCAATTCTATAGTCTATACGCATAATTATGAAAACCACATAGTAAGAATTATCAAAAAGAGCCTAGAAAAATATTAATAAAATAACTCCTGAATAGTCAAAAAAGAAAATGAAGTGGATATCAAATAATTGATATAAGAAAATGAAATTAAGAATCATCATTATATAACTGGGGGTGGGGGTGAAGTAACAGTTTATGACAAAAAGCTAGTCTCAACTATAAACCCATCATCAAAGTAGAATTCATATAAGAGAAGACCACATTCAAATTATTATTAACATAGAAAAAATAGGTGTGATCCTGTGTATGTTAGAGAGAGAGAGAGAGAGAGAGAGAGAGAGAGAGTTGAATAATGAAATTTTATAAATAGACTCTGTTATAGTCCATGGGGGGAATCTTCCTTGTAAAAGATTTTCCACCTAGCCACAGTTGTACTTTACTTCCTTTGGTTAGTTGATGCCAAGCCAAAGATTAATCTATGCTAGCTAGTCAACCAATCAAGAAAAACTCCACTTTACAAATGAAGAAGCTGCTCTATCCACTATAAATCTTCCATATTTTTCGTTAAAGATACCCTTACGAAGAGTGATTATCATTATGTCCAGCCATTGAAAATGATCACCGGTTTCTTTCTGTAGACATTCTAACAGTTGTATTCTTTAAACCACCAACAATGTGATTTGCAAAAATCAGTTTTTAAGACTAAGTATGCAATTTTCAAAGTTTTGGAATTTCCAAGTAAGACCTCAAAACCAAGCCCTCTATAGTAAGGGAATAGGACTACAAGCATATACTTGAAATCCAATTTATTTTTATTTTTATTTTATCCACGCACCTTCTTTCATGAGAGATACAGCCCTATATTTAGACTAGAAATTACTTCATGGTGAAGCACTTGGGACAAAAGAAAACAGATAAGGCAGCAAGTGGTTCCCGTGCAGCTACTCAATAACAGGCGACAAATGGATAAGATGCAACCACTCATTGATATGCATGTGGCATATGGTTTACATGCAGCGATCTTAACGACAACTAGGTTGACCAGTAGCCACCTCCTGGGAGGTTACCTTATGGCTAAGGACGCTTAAAACAATACCCTAAAAGACAACTTTTGAAGTATATTATAAACTACATCTAATAATACTTAATGACAACTTAATAAAATTCCAATTTGAAAGCCTCATACTGTGCCTTTCGTGCTCGAGAGCTGGTCCTTAACCCTTGTTTTCACAATCTTCAAGGAAAATGGACTTTTTTTTTTTTGATCAACAACAAAAGCTTTATTAATAAAACTGAAAAAGGAGAGAAGAGGATGAGGCATCCTCTGAATACAAAACAGTGAAAAGACAACAAGAAAAAGCTCCTAACCGACTAAAAACAATCAAAAGCTTACAAAGCACACACCGCCAACCAATCTCTAGCTAACAAAAAGAGTGGAACTCCTTTAAATAAAGAGTTCCCCGACGCCCAAAGAAAACAAGAAAACTCTTCGCAACTTAGCTCAACCTTGATCCCAAACATATTCATTGTTTACAAGAATCCTTTCTTCTCTAATCAATACATAGGAAAAAATTTACAAAAGAAAATATAGGTGGTACGATGACAATACGAGCCCTCCATAGATATCAAAATGAAAGATGAGACAAAAAGGATGACTACAAATGAATTGTTCACAGAATAATATGTAAGATTAATGACCTTAGCCAAGTGACAACCCATAAGCAAGCATGCAGTATTTCTCACGTTGATTGTAAAACCTAAGGATTTGACAACCAGTTGCCCATAATTGCAACAGTATGAAAGTTGAGATGCATTTCCCCGGAGTCTCGATGATGAATACTTGATTTCCACGTTGAAATGCGCACAAAAGGTGGCCTCTCTTGACAATGTATAGTTTGGAGCAAATTGAACCAAATTTAGATACAAGGCAGTGTTAAACCATCAAGGCCAAGGATGTTTTGTGACATGATTTAAAAATATAATATAATTTGAAAGAGTATTAAACAGAAATGTTCATTGGATCAATGTAAGAAATTGTTATCCAAAGGCCAACTTGAATGCTTTACACGAGAAGTATTTTCAGAGGAGTGTCTATGCCGTCTAGATCAGTATATGAATTTTCAATTGTGATATGATAATAAATGACAACCATAACATGAAAAATACTAAAAATTGAAAAATTGAAGAGCACCAAAAAAAAAAAAAAAAAACAGAGAAAAGATTATGGAGTTCGCTCAAAATCAAAATCAAAATCAAAATCAAAGAGAGGAGTCACTGACCTGTTAAGATGTCTATGAACATCAAATATAATTATGAGCACATCATATAGGTCAACAGAACTCCATGCACTTTCTACACGGACTTTCATATCATTATGAGGGAAACCACTTTTCTTCAGCATAAGTCCTGGAGTGTCAAAGAAGCACTGTACACAAACCAGTTAACTATCATCCTGGAATAATTTTTTTTTTAAAATTAAAAATGTAAAAAGGCGGATTTGCTACAGTTTTGGCATGACGAAACATGAAACCAAGAATGGAACACTGTACATTATTTTGTTGAAAAGTGAAGCTTGTCAGCAAGAAATAATAAAGCAAATTATTAAACATTAGAAAATCATCACTTATACACAAAGCATCTTTAACCTGTTGAACTCTATTGTTAACAAGAAGAGGCCATTTAATAAACAAAAACATTATTCTATTCTAAACTGCAATGTATCCATTGAGTGAAGGGGCAATACTGGAGGGGCCAAATTCAAAAGCAAAGGAGAGATCTAAAAGAATATCAGAAAATCGTGATGCTATTTGCTAATGAATTTCTCTTTTGGGCGCAATTGCAAGCAATTTAGTTAATTAATTAGAAAAGATACATACAATTTGGGTGTTTCCCTTGGTCATCACTCCTAATACTTCATGAGTAGTTGTGTTTGTCTTGCGAGAAACAGCCGCAACCTTTGTCCCAACCTGTAACAAATAATAAATGTAACTAACTCCAAAAATATCTGAATATGACGCCATTAGAAATAAATGCTGGTTAAAAAACTTTAAAAGTATAAATGTAAATATGCTCTAATTGATAGGACAACCATATATATATTGATAATAGGGTGATTGGGCCAGCTTGTGCACACCTCAACTAATCTTGGGACCTTGAAGTTAACGACTGGGCTAATATGTCTCTATACATATATATGTACCTCTCCATGGATAAAAAGACTGAATACGTAATCCAATTGTACAAGTTTACAAAAAGATTATTTACAACAAATATTAACACAAATATCTCTATTCAAACATGATAATCTAAATGTGTTACCATTTCCTTTATGAAAATAACAAGTTATATCACTTCAAGAGAAGTAAAGTTATATTACTATTTGTTGTATACTTGTAGTAGCTAATCTACCAAAACTAAGAAATGACAGAACCCTCATATGTATAAAAATTCAATATTGAGATCCCATAGATACAAGAGCACCAAACTAGAATTAAACAAAATCATCAAGTCATGATCCACAACCAGAATCAAGATCACAATTCCATAGAATCTTTTCTGACTTATTTCTTTCTAGATTTTCCCCAAAAAAATATATGAGAGAGAACCTTTCCATAGACTTCCAACTTTCAGCTCCATCTCTTCAGGGACCACTTCCAAACAGGAAAATCTCTCTTCGTTTTCTCTTAGTATAATATTTTGAGTGGTAATGTTGTTTCATGAAATAGACAACAGCGATTTATAAGCCAAGAAAGATGGATACAAACATAGGACACAAATACAACACGATACTAACATATCGACACAACAATTTAAAAAAGGAAAAGAAAAGAAAAGAAAAGAGAACATGACACGTCGGACACAACAACAAATCATATATATATTATTAAAAGTAGTGTTTTTCTCATGCTTAGGTGGCACATTATAAGGCTTATTTTTTTCTAAAAGAGCCACATCAGCATATATTTTTGTTAATTACATACAGAGTTCTATACAAACCTAAATCTAATTTAAATTACACTAATTTTACCTATTTTATATGGACTCTATTTGACAAATATTTTTTTTTCCATATATTTTTCATAGTAAATTGAGATAATTCACAAACACAATACCAATTTTGCGTTTTACGTTTTTATTCTTAATTCTTTCAAGGGTATTAGGATTTTTTTTTTAATGCTAAATTGCCTCTTTTTTTTCTTATTTTCCTTTGCATTATTCTATACCCAATACCAATTCTATATTATTCTATATTAGGGATTTGTCGTTTAAATTTTATAGTGATTCTATATATGAAATCATACTTCATTTCCTATATTATTTATATAATCACAACTCACAGGAGGAAAAACCTGCACAACAATGATACTCTAGAAGGGCCTCTAAAGTTTGAATTTATTGCTTTAGTTACTTTTTCAATTGTTGAACAGTAAGTTCTTTTATGTTTTGACATCATATTACAAATGATTAATCACTTCACACACTGAGATATATCTATTATTTGGATATTTTCATTATTTTTTCTTTTTGTGTTTAAATGTTGTTATGTGATTTTTCATTGGTTAGTCATTATTGACTTTCTTTTATATGATTGATATTTTAATTTAATTAAGAATGTTTATTTTACAATCTTATAATTTAATATATATATATATATATATATCATATAAAATCATTATATGATAATCCAACTACAACATATTTATATTTAATTTTTTAAATAAATTTTATATAATTTCTATTTCTATTTCTACATTTTTATTTTCCAAATGAATATAAAAGAAATTTAAATAGTAAGAATTACTTTTAATTTTATGTTAATAATTCTTCTTCTAATTTAACTATTATTTTTAATATCAAAATGAATATCATACAAAATTATTATATGATAATTACACTTTTATAATACGATAGAACTAAAATTATCAAAATATATAAATAATTTAACTAAAATTAATATATATAAGTATTCAAGTAACAATTTTATAGAACGATAGCGCCAATATTATAAAAATAAATAATTAAAATCATAGTTTAATTTAAATTTTAATTTTAAATTTAAATTTAAATTATTCTTTTATAACACATACTGTACCATCAAATATATATATATATATATATTTTTAAATAGCACGTGCATTGCACGGGTCAACGGCTAGTATGCATACATTAAATTTATAAATATTTTTCCATCTTTTACATTACAAATACATTTAACTTTTATAATATCAAAATAGGAAGAAATTATTTTCTATATTCTATATACAGGAAAAGAAGTATGAACAAGAAGTCCAAATACCTATTTCACAAAAATCAATTTATATGAAAATTGGAAGTTTTGGGTTTTAGAATCCTTTAGTCAAAAAGAAAAAGAAAAAAGAAAAAAGAAAAGACAAAAGACAAAAAGATTAATAGATATAAATCCGCAATATTTTTATTTTATCGTGAACACAAACTTTTTTGTATTGACATTGTGTTTCATGTGTGTGTAAGAGATGGACATGTGTCTCACAAGTAAGGTTGCAAATAAGCCAAGCCAAGTCGACCATTGCCATGTTCAAGCTCAACTTGATCGACTTTGAAGTGTTTGAGCTCAAATTGAACCTAAACAACTAAGCTTAAGCTCAACTCGTTGTCTTAAAATTAAACGCGAGCTCGTCTTCACCATGAACAGCTCAATTTAATGGTTGTAGTGGACTCATTTCCTTTGTTTTCGCCACTTATATAAGCTCTTTGTATATATTGCAATACATTGAGAAGGCAATGTAAGACGGGAAAGCTTTGTAAGCATGACACTTCCTTTCAATTTTGTTAGTATTCGTTGATTAGATATGTCAGACTCACTTCTCCACTTGAGCCAACCTACTTTGATTCATGAATTACATCATCTCGAATCCCATCATCGTTATTAATAATTGAATCTAAATAACAAAAAATGTTCATTATTTGTTATCTCCTCACTGTCAATGTTCATTTCTCCATTATTTTCACTTCTATTATTGTTAAAATTACATTTCATATATTCAGTTTTATTTCTACCAACTTTAAACCCCTTTGACTTAATTTTCTCTCCAGATTTCTAATGTAGTGATAATTCCTTTCTTAGTAGAACGATATCATCAATGAATAAAATACACCATATGACATCATTTTGAATGTGTTTAGTTAATTCATTCATGACTACGGCAGCTAGGTAAGGACTTAAAGCTTACCTTTGATACAATCCTACAGTGATTGAAAATTCACTAGTTTGTCCTACAGGTGATCTAATTATGGTCACAACTTCATATAGAATGTGTTAACTATCCTATAGGCCAAACACGCTGTTGAGCAATGCATTAAATATATGTTGAACTAGAGAGGAACTGATTAAATAATTTGTTGAATATAATTGAGTTCACCTAATCGAGTCGAACTCACATTAGATCAACCTTGAGTCATCTAATAATTGAGCTTCAATTTAACTTATGAAGCACGGGTACGTGTGTGAGTACTGATACTAGTACGATACGAGTACATCGATACGGTAAAATCTAAAAACAAATAGGATACGAATATGGCTAGGTACATTTATAAAACAATATTTATTTTTAATGTGGAGTAATAATGCAAAGATTAGTTAAATGGTTTAATTTGTTAAAACGCAACTTACAATTCACATTTAATGCTAAAAGTAAAGGTATAAACCAAAATTAAATATCATTATATTAAATAATTCACAAACCATAACTTAATTTTTAAATCATGCTAAGCATAAGTCCAATGAAATTAATTTTACCTTTGTATTAGAAGAAAATATTATTTCGATTGAAGTACGGTACGACTTGGGTATATATTAGGTACATCTGGGTATGCTAAAAATTAAGAAGGAAAAATTTGGGTACGTGTTTCGTGTACCTGGTACGTATGCAAAAGTACCATACAAAGTAGCCGTACCCAGTAAGTACCCTGTACGGGTACGACATATTTGTCGAAGTACTCATGCTTCATATTAAGGCTCGAGCTGGACTCATTTAACATTCGAAAGAGTTTGAACGATCTGCAATCGAGTCCAGATTTGAGTTGTTCATAAATAGCTTAGTTTATTTACAACCCTACCAAGTGCATACAAAAAAATAATAGGACATGTTTGGATGTGTGTCTGACATGTGTCAGTGACTGTCCAACAAGCATTGGTGTCTAACACAAAAACAACACCTTTTTAGAAGTCTACTTCTTAGTTTATGAATGGTCTTGGGTCCAACTCTTGTTGATAAGGGAGAGCAACCCAAAAGAAAGTACAAAAAGATAAAGGAAGATTAAAAGAAAAGGTAGAAAACCAAATTGAATATGGATTTTGTTAAGGAGTGCCCTAAAGGCACATGATAAGAAGCTTGAAATTATTATACATTCTCTATAACAATGCGTGCCATAAAAAATATACAACCATTTAAAGCTTTGTTAACAAATGCATTTAAGACACTCGCTAACAAGACCCATTAAATATTGGTTAAGGAATTTGTACCCTGTCCATAATGAGATGGCCTAATCATTAACATTAAAATCACTAGCATGACGACCAATCCTAAGCAAGTCAACCAATAAGCTTTTGTTTTTGTTCTTTGTTCCTGTCTTTGGTCAACACTTACAATAAGAGTTTCACTCTTGATCCTACCCTCTCCTAATGATGCAATATTGGGTCACGGCCAACCTATGGCATTACAAAGTGGCAACTTCTCATTCAAATACACATATATCAATGCACGTGTGTGTGTGTGTATAAACTCTAAAAAGAGACTTTTGTTTCCATCAAAAAAAAAAGAAGAGGGAAAATGAAAGAAAACTACGAAATCCACAAGCAAATGGACAAAAACATTTAGGAGGCTCAGAAATAGTTTTGAGATAACTCAATTAAAGGCGTAACTTTTGAAACCTGGCTCTCTTAGAACTTTCTTCCTCTGTTTTTATAGAACATATGCTAAATTCCAGAGACCAAGGATTCATGGACAGAAAAAGAGGGTTGGTCCAGGGCATAGTGAGAATTTTGATGGCTATATGGCATGGTAACAACAAAGCAACAAACTTGGCATGTCGATGAGTTGTGAGAGAGAAGTACAACAACTTTCACTAAAGCATAAAAACATACAGTTTCTGCTATACACTCTCTAATCTTCCTATAGCCGTTTCTTTCATGGAATCTGCCCATGAATGTCATCCATCTAAAGGTAAATTGTTTTACTTCTCGTTTCTCTTTTCATTTTCCTCTTCTTCTACATTTTTTTTGTTTGACTAAAATGGACATATGTGCCATAGATTTTTGGTTTGTTCAGTCCCCCCTATTTCCTTAATCCATATTGAAATAAATAAATAACAACAACAATTTCATCTTTTGGAATTTACCAAATCAATAAACTAGTTAGGTCAAGTCATCATTCCCTGCATGAGACATCAAGCTTAAATGGGCAAACAAGATCCATTTCCAATGAAAGATAGCAATTGTTCCTATCCCTTTGAATGATGTGATGCAATTTGCAAATTACTTCATCGAGACAACTCAAATATCATAAAAATCAAAAGGATCACTCTCCTCAAGCAGCAACACTGCCACCTTCCTTTCCAACACTCATTTTTCATGTGTGAAAATCCATAGGGAAAACTAACAACTGAGCTTGACCTAAAATCAAACACCTAAATTGCACAAACCTACACAAGCACATTAATTCAAAATAAAAGCATTTTGTTATAAATAGAAGTGAATAAAGAGAAGAACAAACCATGTAATTGGTTAGCGCAGACTTTCCAGCATTGGGTGCGCCAATAATTCCCACAGACAATGACTTCTGGTTTTCTTCCTTCACCACCACATCCTCTTCCTCCTCCTCCTCGTCCGGCCGCTCCAATGCAGCTTCAAGCAAAGCCTTTGCAAGCGCAGCAGCTCGGCGCCTCTTCTCCACTTCCTTGACCAAAATTCTCGAATTCTGTATCTGGGTTTCTTCTCCAAAGATAGCCCGATTGGCTTTAGCTCTGTAGTTCTCATCCCAAGTCGGCTTTGAAGCTATTTCGGGCCCAGAATCCAAACCGATGTTGGGTAATGTGTATTCGCTACTGTCAAAGACAGAGTCGCCATTCTCGTCATCTTCAGAGGCGGTGGGGGTGGGGTTGTGTTGCTGAGGTTGGGATGCGTAGAAGCGGCAGAGAAGGGTTGAATTGAGATGGGTTTTGGTGGGTTTTGAAGAAGAAAGGATTGTGAGTGTTCTAAGAGCTCTCAAAGCTTTCATTTCAAAGCAATGAAAAGTGTATTTTTAGTCAGATTGATAGGCCTCAAATTCAACTCCAATCATGCCTCTATTGTAAAGAGTGTTGTATTGTCTCAATTGGGTTGTGGTGTTCTTGGTGAGAAGCGAATGGGAGTGTACGTATCAGAGAGAGAGAGAGAGTTCAGGTTTTGCTTCAAAATAGCAGAAAGATTGGAGGTTTGGGAAGAAAATTGTACCGAGGGTTTAGCGTCCAGCGGATTGGATACGTTGGTCATTTTGAAATTCTGTGTTCTAGGGTTTTAGCCCTTTTTTTTGTTTTTTGTTTTTTGTTTTTAATCACCAAAGGTAGGCAAAAATGCTATGAACCCCATTTACAAATCCCAAATTTAACCTGAATGAGAGTTACGTGGTTAAAATTGAATTTGTATAGCGTGAAATTTATATGTAGAATAAATTTAAATTACTAAAAAATAATTATAGATAATTTTTGAATAGTTAAGTTTGGATTTGTAATATTATTAAATTAATTTTGTTGATCTAAACGGTTGATGTCATATAAGTCAATAGTAATTCTATTTTCACACACTAATTTTTTTCAGTTCATACATTTAATGAAATTTTTTCTTAATATAATTTTGTTCTAAAATAAAAATGTAATTTATCCTTATCTTTTTGCACTAAAATCCTAATTCTAAAATGCCACAATCATTCTCTATTACCAATGCCACCTCTCTCCTCTTTCATCTCCTCTAATTGGCTTTTTCTCCTTCTGTCTATAATCACCTTCGTTATGGATCATATACTTCCATAAGTCCCTTACCGCGAATCACTCACTTTCAAAATTAAATGTGAAGATATAGGATAGAAGGAGATGATGAGTTGGAAGTGGCGATAGTGGTGGCGATAGAAGGTTAAGAGTGGTGGTAAGAGGAGCAAAGAAGGAGAAGGTGGACGGAAGAAAAATTACGATCATGTTTAGTTTGATTTTCTAAAACTAACAAAAATAAACATTGAAAATATATTTTAAAATTTATTTCTATCCTCCAAAAATATAAAACTATATAAAAAGGATAAGTGCCTTTTATTTTTCCAATTTTTTTAACCAAACTAATTTTTTGTTTTAAAAAAAAAAATTTCAGAAAACAGATTTTGAAAACCAAACCAAACATGGCCTGGGGTTTTAAAATTGAACATGTTGGTATTATTGGAATAAAAGGTTGTGTATTGAGAATTTTTATTTTTTTGATGGGTTAATTGAGAAGATGTTCATTAAGTGTGTATACTGGGGAGTTTCTATTTGCACACACCACTTCCCCTCTTTTCACACACTTAATGATATATATATTTTTTTATTTCATCTTTGTCCTAAAATAAAATTACCAAAATATCCCTTTTTCTTCAACCAAACCCTTACTCTAATCATCCCCACTGCTGGCCGCCACCCCCTCCGTTGCCTTCCCTACCAGCTCATCTCTTCTCGAATCGAAACCCCTCTCCACCCCGTCACTTGTCACTCACACTCCTCAGTCCCTCTTCTCCCATCGAAGCCCATTTCCTCACCTCGTGCCCATTTGCAACATCTCATTCACCCTCCTTACCAACTATAACTCTCTTTCTCTCTCTCTACGGTCGCCAAGCAAATCTCCACTGCCTCCACTTTTTGCCCCCTTCGAACCAAACACATTGATTCAGAAGTACAGTATCGAACCAATGTGTTTTGTTCGGATGTTGAAGGTCGAACCAATGTGTTTTGTTTGGATGTTGATGGTCGAATCAATGTGTTATTTTTGACCCTGGTTTAACGAACGATGGGTGTGTGGCGATGGTAGGTCGCCGCTGTGATGGTGGTAATAGCAGGGACGAGAGGTGGTGGGCAGAAGGGTTGGACGGGTGTGTGGGCTGCGATGATGGGTGGAGGGAAGGGAAGGTAGGTGGATTGAATGTGTTGGAAAGTTGTGTGTGTATGCTTTAGATATGGGGGTATAATTGGAATAAAAGTATGTGTAATGAGTAAAAATGTTTTTTTTTTTGTTTCGGTATGTGAACTAAGAAAGATGTGTATAGGGAGAAAATGGTGTGTGCAAATAGAAACTCTCGTATATACTGAGAGCAATTAATATATGGAAATAGAATTACCCATAAGTTAAGGGTAAATTTCAAATACACTCTTTGAGATTTTCTTTAAATATAATTTGTCTCCTGTGATTTTGAAAATTGCATCCCGTCCCTTGAAGTTTCTAATTTTATAACAAATTGCTCATTTTATTAATAAATCATCAAGTTAATTAGCAGCTTTTAATGATATCATAAATTTATTTTAATTAATAATTCAAATGATTTTATCATTGAATAGGAGAGCAATTAAACATTTTTATTTTTTTAGTTAATTCTATTAAATAAAAAATTCTAACAAAGGGATATTTGTAATTTTCTAAAACACAGAAGACAATCTATATTTTAAGTAAATTTCAAGGGTGTTATTGTAATTTATCCTATAATTAATTGCTAATTTTTTTATGCAAAAAATTAAATTGATCCAAATCAACTGTTATACTATCAAATTATTTTTATTTACACGATATATATATGAATAGAGTGTGCATTTGTTATTATATATACATGATTTGATTATGTAATTACTTATGTTTAATCATGCATGCATAATTTTCTTTACTTATCATATGAGATTAACAATTCAAGTTACTAAAATAAATACAAATTAATTTAACAATACTCTAATTTTTCTTATAAAGTTGAGATATTCAATTTTAACAAATCTAAACCCCACTCGTAGAGAGATAGCCATGTCTCATATGGTGTGTTTTTCTTAAGTCAAAAGGGCTTGACTTTAATTCTTGATAGTTATTTTATTGTTATAAATTTTAAAATATCATATTTTTATTCAACATATATATTTTTAATTTTGATAAAGTTTATATATTTGAAATCTCTCTATCGAGATCTATATTTGATATGAAATTATGTATAAAAAATCATGGTTTATTTGTTGAGAAATTGCAAAATTTCACAAATTTTGCCAGGAGTTGTGTTTTGAAATGAATTTTGAAAAGAGAAAACTTATTTGGTTATAAGTTTTGAAAAGAATTTTAAGTTTTGAGTTGTATTTTGAAATTATATTTGGTTTATTTTTTAAAATATTTAAAATTTTCTTAATTTTATTTTTTTAGGGTAAATATTTTTTAGGATAAATTACAAACACACCCCCTGAGATTTGTTTAAAGTATAGATTGCCTCATATGGTTTAGAAAATTACAAACACCCCATTGTTAAAAAAATTATTTAACAAAATTAACTAAAAAAAATAAAATTCATAATTACTCTCCTATATAATAAAATTACCTAAATTGTTAATTGAAACTGTGCAGGGAAATCCCACATCGGTCTGTGAGGGATTATTTTCCCACCTTATAAGCAGGCTGGCTCCTCTTACCTTGCATAGGCCTTTTCCCCCAGTGGGGGAGGAACAAAACCGTGCGGTCGGAATGCCAAAGTGGACAATATTACTGGTCCCCGTGCCTTGCACATATTGTCCGCTTTGGCATTCTGACCGCACGGTTTTGTTCCTCTCCCACTGGGGGAAAAGGCCTATGCAAGGTAAGAGAAGCCAGCCTGCTTATAAGGTGGGAAAATAGTCCCTTCCAGATCGATGTGGGATTTCCCCGCACATTAGCCCCCAGCTGCGCTGGCTCCGGTCACCCCGGAAGGAGTTCCCACAGACGGCGCCAAATAAATCCACCGGTCCCCGTGCCTTGCACATATTGTCCGCTTTGGCATTCCGACCGCACGGTTTTGTTCCTCTCTTACTGGAGGAAAAGGCCTATGCAAGGTAAGAGGAGCCAGCCTGCTTATAAGGTGGGAAAGTAGTCCCTCACAGATCAATGTGGGATTTCTCCGCATATTAGCCCCCAGCCGCTCTGGCTCCGGTCACCCCAGAGGGAGTTCTCACAGACGGCGCCAAATAAAGCCACCGGTCCCCGTGCCTTGTACATATTGTCCGCTTTGGCATTTCGACTGCACGGTTTTGTTCCTCCCCCACTGGGGGAAAAGGCCTATGCAAGGTAAGAGGAGCCAGCCTGCTTATAAGATGGGAAAATAGTCCCTCACAGACCAATGTGGGATTTCCCCGCACATAAACATATTTATAACATTATCAAAAACTATTAATTGATTTATGATTTATTAATAAAAGGAGCGATTTGTTATAAAATTAGAAACCTTACGGGGTGAAATGTAATTTTCAAAACTACAGGGAGTGATTTGTATTTTAATCAAACCTCAGGGGTGTATTTGTAATTTATCCTATTTTTCTTATAAACATTTATACAACTATATTTATATGCTGTATTTTTTAAAATATTTAAAAAAATTATTTTTTATTTTAAATATTTTGTTATTAATTTATTATATTTTTTAAATATTTAATTTTTTAAAATTTTGAAATTTTTTGAATCACCGGTATATATCTAAATCATAACAAATTATTTGGCCAATACTTATAAAAATAAAAATATATATATTTTCTTCAAAAATAAAAATAAAAAATTTATGAAAAAAATCAAAAAAATAAAAAATAATTTTAAAAAGCAAAATAATATATATATATATATTTTTTTTTTGTTTTGTTTTAAAAAAAGTTTAGTTATGAGTTTTAAAAAAAAAAAAAAAAATTGAAAAGAGTCTTAAATTAAGTCTTTAATTATGAGTTTTGTAAAGAGTTTTGAAAATCTTTAATCCAAATCATGATTCTAAAACTCAACCACATGCTGCCATGGTTTTTCTAGTGATCCCCCAAGGCCCAGTCTGCTTTGAGTGATGGAAGACAGGATTGGATTATTAATGATGTGGGATTATGAAAATCATGTTTGTTGGACAAATGGTCACAGATTAACAGTCTCATGGGATTATATATACTCTCTAGTGTGTGGACTAGCAACTCCACGGGAGGGATAATATTCAAATCTAATCTCATGGGATTAGCGGTGAAATGATTGTTTTGTCCCTCATTTTATAAAAATAATTTTTAATATTAAAATAATAGTACAACAATATATTTACATCAAAACAATATAGTACCAAAATATATATATGTATGAAATAGAGGAATTTATTACAAAATTCTCTTTCAAGTATTTGTTTACCAATTAATCTATAAGATATTCTTATATTTCAATAAGTCCTATTATTTTGAAAATTTGATCTATCAACTCTTAATTCTCATATTTAAAATATTTTATGAATAATTTTACCTTACAAATATTTTTTGAACCTTTAACAATTTCGTGATGTGAACACATTAAATAAATTTGACAGCGTGAATGCTTACGTCATAAAACACTCACACTATCAATGCAAACATTAATGCACGCTTCACTTTATTATTATTATTAGAGATATTTTGATAATTATATCATCCATAGGATTTATTAGAGCATAAAAAAATAATTTAGACTAAGTGGAATATAAGTAGGTGAAGAGGGATTTATGAATAAATGCCCCTATAAGATATAATTTTTAATATTAAAATATATCAAAAGCACTAAGTATTTATGAAATTTCATATAGTTAATCCCATCATAAAAAGACCAAAAAAAAAAAAAAAAAGATTTTTTATTAATCCAGATCATCAAACAAATACAATTTTTTTTAATCCTCTCACTCAGTCCCATCACATTAATAATCTCCTCACTAAATCTCCACACTAACAATCCGACCCAACTTAACTCTAAAATAAATGGGCCCCAAGTTATTTTTGGGGTAAATTATGTTGATAGTCATTGTATTTTGATTCTTGCAATTTCAATTAACTCGATTTTAACCTTGAATTTATGATTTTGTTTCAATTTAGTCCATTTGCTTACAATCATTAGTATTTTTTAATGAAAAATATGCATATAAGTGACATATGTCATGCATTTAGAGCCAAAATTATAAACTTACTCAACTTGAGTTAAACTCAAGCAATTCAGTGATCATTTTTTTTCAAAAATAATAAGAGCATTATCAATTGGACCAAAATTGACATAAAATTTAAAATTAAAAATTAAAATTAAATCAATTAAAAATATAAGAATCAAAACAATATAGAAGTAAAATATAAAGACCAGCCATGGAATTGAATCTTCTGTTTTTTTTCAGCCATAAATCTCTACTCAGTTTTTGCACAACCTGAATTGGACCCTTTTGATAATGATGTAGGGCTTGTGAATTGGGCTATACTGAGGTGGGCCAAGGTGAGCCTGAGCTCAGTCTAAAGGGTACATTCTACATTTAATCCTAAGCCCACTCTCAATCCACTATTAGTTATATACAATACATTTCAACGCCCAAGCCCAAATTTGTTTTCTTGAGCATCTACGAGAGATCTTCTTTTCCGATTTAGGCTCCACATCAGGAAAGGCCCTAATTTTTTTTAATATAACTGTCACTGTTGTTGTGCTGTTTCATATTCATTGAATTAGTTGTCTTTATTGGTATAGGACTACTTTTGGATAAGTGTGTTTGGTTTTAGTTTTTTGAATTTAATTTTTAAAAAATTAAGTTTTTTGTTTTTTGTATTTTTTTGTTTTTAGTAAATATTTTTTAAATTTTGAGCAATTTTTTTACTTAGATATATCTAAATAATAAAATATTTGTGAAAAAATATTTTAAAAAATTAACAAATACACAAAAAATACGAAAAATGTACTAAATTTTTATATTTTTTTTGTATTTTTTGATATTTAACGTATTTTTTAAAGATTTTTTTCATAAATATTATACTTTTTAAGTGTATTTATAAAGTGTGTCTAACAATTAAAAAAAAATGCTTAAAATATTAAAAAAAATTATTGAAAATATTAAAATATGAAAAATAAAAAAATAAAACTTTCTGAAAACTATTTTCAGAAAATCATAACCAAACAAAGCGTGGTTTCAAATATTTCTTATTTCTAATCAATTCCTATCAAAGAAAGAACAATGTGAGTATAGGTCAGTCAAAACTCAAAAGGCTTTAGGCCAAGAAAAATCGATACCAAAAATAAGAAATAATTTTATAGTGTCACATTTTCATATTATTTAATGTGACATCTTATCTGACATTAATCGTATTATTTAATGGATTTTATATTTGATTTAAAAATGGCAACATTAATATTCTATGGGATACATAAGATGAAGTGGTTAGTATCATATAAGGTATCTTATCAAATAGTATACAAGCATAATACCCAAATGCAATCACTACGAGATTACTCAAAAGAAAAAAAAAAAACTCAAAGAACGGTTGAAGTTACAACAAATTTTTATTGGCAAAATAAATACGAAAAAATGCTATCTTGTATTAATGTAAGATTCATGTTTAAATGTTGAGTTTTGCGGATTGGCTAAATTTTGTTTAAGAAATTAAGATAGCAATTAGACTTTAGGGTCACTATTTTGTTGAAAAGAAAAATGTTTTTTTTTGGGTATAAATTTTTTTGTGGGGAAATTTGGTCCGCTAAAGTGGGGTCCGGTGGTCCTTTGAAGCATAGCCCAACTTCAACATTGGGCCAACTACCCCCCCAACAAAAAAAAAAAAAAGAAGAAGAAGCTACATCATTGTCTAAAATTAAAAAAAATAAGCCTAGCATTATTGATTATTTTAACCTCTGATACTTTTTGATAATAATGTGTAAGTTTTAATATGTGAACTTATTTTCTAATAGATCATCTGATAATTAATGATATTTTTCATCAAATACTATTATAAATATTACGAATTGTTAATTTTCAACGATAATTTAAAAAATTTGTCACAAAAATTGTCACTTTATTATAAGTTTTAGCAACAGTTTAAAAAAATTATCAAAAAAAGTCATTAATTTGTAACTTTTAGCGATAGTTTGAAAAATTCGTCACAAAAAAATGTCACTAATTGTAAGTTTTAGAGACAATTTATAAAAGTCATGAGAAAAAAGTCACTAATTGTCAATTTTTACCGACATGTAAAAAATAGTCACACAAAATTATTTTTAGCAATGATTTTATTAAAACTTATTTCTAATAGGATTTGATGAGAATTAGTTCAGCTATTATAACTTATTAGTAGTTTAACCTTTTGATAATGAATGAAGAATAGGTAATTTCATCTCAAAATAAATGTAAGAACCTTGTATTTATAAAATTTCTCCAACTTATTAGTAGTTTAACCTTTTGATAATGAATGAAGAAATAGGTAATTTCATCTCAAAATAAATGTAAGAACCTTGTATTTATAAAATTTCTCCAAATATGTGTTTCTCTCAAACTTTTATTGGGCAAATAAAAAAAGATAAATTCTAATATACATACCTTTAAAAGGGGTGTATCATATGCACTCCAACTATGTCATTTTTTTTTCTTTAGTTATGACCAATTTTCTTTTTTAATTATTACTCATGAGATCTGTAGTTATGCTTCATGTTGTGTTTAGTTGTGACATTTTTTTTTTTAAAGTTATAACTCAAAAAGTATGAAATTGTGCTATTTTCTTCTTTAGTTATAAGGTACATATGGTAGGAATGTGTACCATAGTGTTTTTAGTGTAAATTATAAATACATAGTTTGAGATTTGCTTAAAATATAGATTGCTTCTTATAGTTTTGAAAATTACAAATACTCTTTGTTAGAATTTATCATTTAACAAAGTTGACAGAAAAAAATGAATTTCCTAACTATTCTCCAATACAACAATAAAATTACGAGAACTGTTAATCGAAATATATTATTGATATTATTAAAAACTGTTAATTGAGTTAATGATTGATTAATGAAATGAATTATTTGTTATGCAATTAGAAATTTTAAGAAGCGACAAGTAATTTTTAGAATCACAAGGTGTAATTAGTATTTTAAACAAACTTAAGAGGGTTGTTATTAGCATCTACGTAGTTTTTTTGGACTCCTCATTTCTTTAAACCCCTACTGTAAACCCTAAATTATAATAAGATTTTTTTTGAATGCTCCATTTAATACCAATTTTATCCATATTCATAATATCATTACACCTAAGTGCACACCTACCTAATTTTGTACACCCTGTTTTCTTCTTCTCGCAATAAACGATGAATGATTAAGAGACGAATCCCTCTCATTTCCTTCTCTCATAAACGATGGTCTCTTTCTCCTTGTCACCTTGAACGATGGTATCTCAGCCGAAAATCTCATCAGAAATCTCTTCAACGGTCTCTTTCTTTTTCTCTTAAGTAACCTTCAACTCTCCATCACATATTATTATTATTTTTTGTTTATTTCTGGGTAAAACCCTTGATACAGGGGGTTTCAGAGAGAAAAACCCTCAGAAAAAACAAAAGAAATAGGGGAAACATCCTACAAAAATGGAACCGTTCAGCATTCCAGTGCCGAGTAAAATGTTTACGTCCAGCACTGTATTACTGAACAAAACCTTAACAGTCAACAAACCAATACCGAACCAAAAACGATCCAGAATTGTAAATGCAAGATAGATAAACTTACCAATGCAACACCAACCTCATCAGAGTTGTAAAAATGACCACAAATGTAGAAACTCAATGTCTGTAATAGGATTGTTTACATTGTTAACTGATTTGGAATACCGAACACATTTGAAACTGAAAATCCTAAGTGATTCGTGATTAGATTAAGATTTAATTACTCTAATTCCCAATCATTCAAAACACACAATCTAAATCATCAAGCACTTATGAAAGTGGTTTAGATTGTTGTTTTCGAAAAACAATAAATCGACACTAACGATTTTTATGTGGAAAAAACCACAATTGAAACACTTTCAATTGTGATAAAAAAAACCATAGGCGAAACGCTACTAATCAATCCACTACTGAAGAAAGAAAGATTACAAAGATAACAAACAAATTACCCGAACGCTTCCAATTTGTCTTCAAATCTTCTGTATATCTTTCACCGCAAACTTCGTCTCGGAATTGATTAGATTGAAGTTGAATCCACAACTTCTATTGTCGAATCAACGACTACGCAAAGTATCAAACTCCTTTGAAACTTCACGCTTAAATCTTCGGAATCCACCGAAGAAGAACACTCTTGAATATAACCAATCAACCTCCTTGATATGTGCTTATCAATACATGAGTTTAATACTCACTCAAATCAACAAGGAGAACTCACAAAAAACTCAAAAAGAAAACCTCAGAAAACCTTAAAGTAAATCTCAAAACGTAATCCTAGTTTTGGACTAAAACTAGTACTTATAGAAATCTGGAACAGCGAAGCTCACTCGAGCGTAGACTCTCTCACTTGAGCGAGGGACTAATCTCGCATGTTTTTCCATAAGTGGCTTCGCTCGAGCCACGCAATCTATGCTCGAGCGTACATTCATCATTCTCAGGTTTTTATAGACGCAACCTTCACTCGAGCGAGGACTCCTTCGCTCGAGCGAGCAATACAAAATAGAAAGGAAATTTACAACTCAATAAATTAAGTTTGCTCGTGGGATTGACAAGACTAAAGGACCTAACAATCTCCCCCTTTGTCAATTTCCGGACAAAACTTTCTAACACAATTTCCTAGAAAACAAATGTACTAACTAAACAAACCAACTCAATGAAAAAACAACTATCAAAACAATCTTGAGGGAAATCTACAAAACTGAAAATAAAGAGAATTGTGCAATATAAGAAACCATCAAGACATAATAAATTAGAAGCCCAAAAGAATATCCCATACAGAACACTAGTCCAATGCTACCTGCAAAATCCATCATGAGTAGTCAACATATATCCCATATATCAGATATCTCATATATACCCCCCCAAAATTAACCAATACTCCCCCTTTTTGTCCGGGAGAGACAAAAGAAATAGTTATATACAGACCATAATAAAAACTGTCCAAGAAAATAACAAAAACTGTCCAAAAACCATAGTCAAAATACAATAAAAAACTAAGAGACTGATGGAGGTGGCTGCTGCATCTGAAGCAATGAAAGAATCTGGGCTAGCATCGTGCTCTGCTGATCGAGACGACCATCCAGTGTATCTAGGCGAGCATCCAACAGATCAAGTCGATGTATGACCGACTGCTCGAACTGTTGCAGCTGGCCACAAAATGAAAGCAGACGCAGCTCAGGCATCTCTGGTGCACCAGCAGCGGCTGCGTCATACTCAGCCTCCTCAGCTAAAAGATCATCACCTGTATCAGTACCCCCAACTTTCGATGGACCCCCCCGATTATGAGCTTGACTTTGAGACACGGTCAACTTGGAAATGGGTTTAACAGGAGAGGCAAATTCATCATCCTCAAAGACAGGAACACCAAGAGAAGTGAGGAACCTAGTGAGAAAGCAACCATAAGGAAGACCTAAGGACTTACGTCCCTAAAAAACAGAGATCATTTTGGTGACAATCATCGTGGGCAGGTCAATGGGAAGACAGTGATCAATGCAATATAACACATACCCTTGATCTTGGGTAATATGAGAGGAATGAGTGGTCACATGAATATTGGCACAAACAATGATATTACGAAGGCGAAAACGAGGAAGAAGCTCATTTTGTTGAATGAGCGCCCCGGCAATCCAAGTCAGGGAAATACCACAAAGTTCAGTGGCAACTCGATCAAAATCAACACCAGTACGAGTAAGGAGAGGAAAATGAAAATTTGGGACTTCCGGAAGATCAAGAAACAACCGAAAAACATCGCCAGTGATGACTATAGATTTCTTCCTAACCCAAGTGCTAAAGGAGGAAGGAATTTCCTTGCGAATGGAATGCATATTACAATAAAATTCACGGATCAGACTGAGATTTTGAGGCCCTGAGAAATGCAAAACTTGATCACCTCCTAAGGAATCAAACAACGAACGGATGGGAAGCAACTCAAACGCACTAGGTAGGACATTCCGTTCGAGATGAACTTTCCTAGAGGCATAGAACTCCCTAAACAGTTTGGACTTTTCTTTGGACTCAAATTTTTCAGTGTTGAAACTTGGGCGAGACACAGTGGTTTTACGACGTTTTGAGGGCTTAGCCATTACTGGCCAACTAAACAGACAGAATAACCACAGAAACACCCACCAAACCACACCACAATGTACCCAAAAAAAAAACATTAGAACCCCCAAAACCAAACAAAAGAACACATCAAAACATTAGTAATCCATCAGTGTTAGAAAAATATCAAAATCACAAAACCATAGCATAATATCAATCAGGTAGAACAGAGCTAGGTTAAGATTCAACAGACACAAATGTATCAATAAGAGAAAGAAAAGACACAAAAAAAAATTAGTATTTAAGATACAGAAGATGAAGAGAATCAAAATCAATTAATAGAAATTAGACAGAAATTAAAACCCTAATAAAAAAACTAATTTAAACCTTGACATTAAACCCTAGCAGAAATGTACCAAATCACCTGACCAAATGACAATAGAGGGATAGTAAATCAGAATGCAAAAACACAAGAAAGAACCCTAGACACACACAAACGAGCCAAAGCAAGCACACAAACCGAATGAAAACAAAGAAAATAGAGAGAATGACATACCACCAATGAAGATGCACGACTAATGAAGAGAAACACTCCCAAAAACGAGTGAAGCCCAAAGGATGAACAACAATGGAAGTGAAATCGCCCAATGATAGAGACGACAATTGAAGCAAAAGGGAAAAAACTGAAGTGAAGAGACGCAGTAACAGTATTTAAACCACGACAGGTCACTCGAGCGATGACTCCCTCACTCGAGTGAAGACACTTATGCGCAAGGGGTCGCTCGAGCCTAAAAAGCACGCTCTCAGGTCTAAGTCATCTACAGAAGCACGCTCGAGCAAGAAATCCTTCGCTCGAACGAAGAAAGAATAAAACAAAACTTTCTGAGCACTGAACACACTACTCACACTATGAAGTGCAACCTGAAACATAAGTAAGTGAGCACAATAGCCTGAAGATGATACTAAGATGAAATAATCTACAAACCATGAAGCCCGCATATTTGCAATTATCACAATAAAAAGAATAATCATGAGCAAATCAGATAAATTCAAATCAATGAACATAAGCTACATGTGAATGTACAACTCAAAAACCAACATGAGAGCTCACAGAATGAATGTGTGTGTGTGCAATCCTTGAGAGGCCACAGAGCTAGAGTTAATCCTCGTAGTGATCGGATGGCTAGACCTCTGGCAAGAGTAACTGAACATCACAGAGAAAAGTTAAACCACTAGGAATCACGGGGTATTTGTTGAGTAAACGCGGAGGCTCCCCCTCAATTAATGAGTCCTTTTATTATTATTATTATTATTTTTTCAACTTTTCTTTCTTGTGGGCACTCACTGGTAGCATGCACGTTCAAGAGTATGGAGACCAAACCAGAGAAGAATGAAATAAAAAAAGGATGGCCTGGTTGGTGCCTCTGAGGTAGCCTTTTCCTAATGCCCGGACTTCAATGAACTGAAGGAGAAACCGTGGAAGTGAAAAATGATGGTAGATGGTTAAGAGACTCAAACATCAACCATGATATACTAGTATAGGTCAATTCCTCTTAAAAAGTACAAGAAGCACTGTTAGTGGTCTATAGAGAACTTTGATCACTTGTGCGGAAACCCCTGCAACAGTTTATCTCAAGGATGTGTACAGAATGAGATCATGAAGTTAATGAGCATGGGCATTTAGAATGAGCTATGAACCAAGACGAATGAGATCTTGTAAGTAACATGAGCAGTGTTCATATATTTTTAGATGCAAAGATGATAAGAATCAATGACAACGAGATTATAGCATCCAAGCACACATAAAGCCAAACACTCACACCCACTCAAGGAACAAATAACACTCTAGTGATCGAGCATGACACCCAAGGTCTTTCTAAAGAACTCAAACCGAAGAAGATCAAAGGGTTTTGTAAAAATATCAGCTTTTTGATGCTCAGTGGGTACATGTTCAAGAACAATAAGGCCCTCTTCTACTAACTCTCGAATAAAATGATGACGAATGTCAATGTGTTTGGTGCGAGAGTGTTAGACATGATTTTTTGAAATGTTTATGGCACTTGTGTTATCATAGAAAAGAGTGAGAGTGTTCTGTTCTATCCAATAATTATGAAGCATTTGCTTCATCCACAACATTTGTTCACAACAACTCCCTGCAGCAATGTACTCAACCTCAGCAGTCGAAAGAGAGATGGCATTTTGCTTTTTACTATGCCAGGAAACTAAATTATTCCCAAGGTAAAAACACTGCCCCCAGATGTACTTTTCCTATCATCAGCACACCCTGCCCAGTCAGCATCAGAAAAACCAGTAATTTCAATTGTAGTATCAGTAGAAAACTAAACCCCATACCCCAATGTCCCATTAACATATTTAATAATGCGTTTGACAGCAAGAAGATGAGACTCTTTAGGACTGGCTTGGTAACGAGCACAAACACTTACACTGAAAGCAATATCTGGACGACTGGCTGTGAGGTAAAGAAGACTCCCTATCATACTCCTATACAAGGTAGGATCAACATCAGTACCAAAGAAATCTTTGGAAAGGTGAAGACTGGTGCTCATGGGAGTGCGTGCATGTTTGGCAGACTCAAGACTGAACTTTGAAATAAGATTTTTGGCATACTTGGTCTGAGAAACAAACATCCCAGAAGGAGGCTGTTTAATTTGAAGACCCAAGAAATAAGACAACTCTCCCATCATACTCATCTCAAACTCATGTGTTATGCAATCCGAAAAATATTTCACAAGATGATCAGCAGTGGATCCAAACACAATATCATCAACATAAATCTAAGTAATAAAAATATGAGACTTAGTATGTTTCACAAATAAAGTCTTATCCACACTACCCCTTTGAAAGTCATTATCAAGAAGAAAGATAGTAAGTTTATCATACCAAGCCCGAGGGGCTTGTTTCAACCCATACAAAGCCTTGTCTAACTTGTAGACATGGTTTGGACATTTAGGGTCCTCAAACCTTTTTGGTTGCTCAACATAAGCCTCTTCTTTCAAGTACCCATTCAGAAAGGCACTTTTCACATCCATTTCATACAATTTGAAATCAAGAAAACATGCAACACCAAGTAAAATATGAATAGATTTGAGACATGCAACTGGGGCAAACGTCTTATCATAATCAACGCCCTCTATTTGTGTGTAACCTTGAGCAACCAACCTGGCTTTATTTCTAACCACAGTACCATTCTCATCAGATTTATTTTTAAAGATCCACTTGGTACCTATCACATTCATATCTCTAGGTCTGGGAACTAGAGTCCAAACATTGTTACGTTCAAATTGACCTAATTCTTCATGCATAGCATTAACCCAACTGTCATCTAGTAAGGTCTCTTTAATATTCTTAGGTTCAATTAATGAAACATAATACATATGAGATACCTCATCTCGAATTTGTCTTCGGGTTTTCATTTGATCTGATATACTTCCAATCACTTGTTGAGCTGGATGATTTAGTTTCACCATTGCTGATGGTTTGAACTCAGGACTTGTGGTGACAGAAGTATCAGAAGTGGTGTCTCTCTGTGCACTCTTTGGACTCTGGCTTACCTGAGAAGATGGTGTTGTCTCAACTTCTTGTGCTTGGACCTCAGTTTCTCTTTAACTTTGTGGTTCAGTATCCAGAATTGGAGACTCACCATTTTCATCCTCATTTGTCGCTGGAGTGGGGGAACCTGTGTCATCTATAACCACATTTATTGATGCCATTAGAGAAGAAGTTCGCAGGTTATAGACTCGAAAAGCCCTACTAGTAGTTGAATACCCTAGAAAAATACCTTCATCACTTCGGGAGTCAAATTTGCCCAAAGGCTCTCTATCTTTAAAAATGTAGCACTTACTCCCAAAAGTTTTGAAGTACTTTACATTAGGTTTCAATCCCTTCCACAATTCATATGGAGTTTGTAAAGTGCCTGGCCTTAAATACACGCGATTTATGACATAAACAGCAGTATTTAGGACTTCAGCCCAAAACTTTGGAGGAAGTTTCTTACTAAGGAGCATGACCCTAGCCATCTCTTGAACAACCCTGTTTTTCCCCTCAACCACTCAATTTTGTTGTGGAGTAATAGGTGCAGAAAATTCATGCTTAATTCCATGCATATCACAAAAATCCGAAAACGAACTGTTTTCAAACTCACGACCATGGTCAGTTCGGATTCTTATGATATGCCCAATGGAAACACCCTATTCATTTTGGATTTTAAGGACTAAGGCCTGGAAAGCATCAAATGTTTCAGATTTTTCCCTTAAAAAATTTATCTACAAAAATTGAGTAAAATCATCAACAGTTAAAAAAATGTATCTTTTACCTCCAATGCTTTCAGTGTGAGTGGGTCCCATAAGATTCATATGAACCAATTCAAGAGGACGTTTGGTTGTAAAGATGTTCACTTTTTTATGAGGGGCATGGGTTTGCTTCCCAAGTTGACATGGTCCACACACATGATTCAAATTCTTACCTAGTTTAGGTACTCCTCTCACAAGCTCTTTGTTGGCTATCTTAGTTAGGTCTTTGAAATTCATGTGACCTAATCTTTGATGCCACAAATCAATGTTACTTATGATAGCTGAGTGACAAGTGAGATCATTAGTAATAACAATCCCATAGCAGTTATCAGATGTGCGAACCCCATGTAAGATAGTATTTCCCTTTTTATCCAAAATTTCACATTTATTTTTAGAAAACAATACTTCATGGTGGGAATCACACATTTGACTGATACTCAAAAGATTTGATTTAAGACCATCAACAAGTAATGCATTTTTAAGCTTAGGAAGACCAGCTACACTTATAGAGCCCTTACCAATGACTCTAGAAGTGCCACCATCTCCAAAGGTAACAATTCCACCTTCATATTTTTCAAAGGAGGTGAAGTAGGATTTGTCACCTGACATGTGACGAGAGCGCCCACTATCAAGATACCACATGTGTAAGTCACGTCCTTTTAGAGCAATGTGAACAACTAAACAAGTCAAATCATCTTTTCTCACCCAAATCTTTTTGGTCTTAACAAAATTAGGTCTAGCGGTCTTGGTAAATGTCTTGACATTGTGAACACCCTCATGTATCTTGGTGTTCCGCCTAGACATGTAAGGTTGTCTTCTAACCCAAAAAGTATTCGAATTTCTACCCTTTTGAGACACCTTACCAAACAATTCAAAGCAATAAGGACGAATGTGGCCATACTTACCACAATAATGACAAATAAAAATAGGTTTTACCTCCCTTTTGTTGATCTTACCCCCTTTAGGTAGATGAAGAGAGGGATCACCCTGGTGTACCTTCAGCTTTCCCTTTGCTTGAGTCTTCAGGTCATGTGATGTAGAGGCCTGTCCCTTGTGAGTTGTCGCATTACCATAGCCTAGCCCATTCTTGTCACAACCCATTTGTTGAGACCCGAGGATGTCTTCTAATGATTTGGAACCTTTGTTCCACATGGCAATAGTGGCTCTAGCAATACGGAGTTCTTCATCTTTATGACAAACCATCTCTTCCAATGTTGCTTGTGACATCTCAAGGCTTTCAAGTTTCTCTTCATATGTGGAATACACTTTCAGGAGTTCATTCATTTCAGTTTCATAGGATAGAAGTTTCCTACATAGGTCTTGCTTGTCACTAGAGATCTTGATGACATTCTGCTTTGCTGTTACAAGTTCTCCTTTTAGCTTGACATTCTCGCTTTCACATGCTTTGAGCTTGAGAGTGAGTTTGTCATTAATCTTGGACAAATTCAGAGATTCATCGTAAAGCTTTTCGTAAGCTTGTTGTAGATCATCACCATTAATCTCATCATTGTCTTCTGATGTTTCATCATCTTCTTTTTGCTCCTCATTCTCCTTGACCTCATCCAGTTGAGCAACTAAGGCAGGAAATGTGATGGATGGTGGTGAAGATGGCTCTTATCTTTTATGAAATTGGCTCAGAATGTCCCATGCATCTTTAGCCTTTGTGCAGTGAGCAACCCGTTGCTGTTCTTCATCAGAAATTGCTCCACGAATAGTAATCAGAACTCTCTGATTGCTTGGATTGTTAGCACTTTCAACATCTTTTTCAATGGCTTGCCAGCCTTCTGGGTCGAAAGCTCTCAGAAACGCCCTCATTCTGATCTTTCAATACAAGTAGTTACTCCCATCAAAGGTGGGAGCATGATGCAGATTCTGACCACGAGCAAATTCCATTGGCTTCGGAAGAGGTTAAGTGAAAGTGGACCAAAATGCCATGAAAGCACTATCCCCGTCTTCACCAGATTCAGTTTCTTCGGGTTCTTGCTCCGACCCGCTTTCATCATCCCAAGTCACTGTGTAGACTTTCTTCTGATTCTTTTTCGAAGGACATTCAAGGGCAATATGCCCAAACCCTTGACATTCATAACACTTGACCCCTTACCCCTTTACAATATTCTTTTCAATTTTTGGAGCAAGTTTTGGTGGAAAAGTTTTGGGTTTATCATTTCTCTTTTCATTTGAAATAGGGTCTCTGAAATTAAGCTTCTTTTTCTTTAAATTTTTTTTGAACTGTTTAGTAAACATAGCCGTCATCTCAGACTCTAAATCAAACTCAGTTCCAGAGTTTTTGCAGTCTCATGAGCACTAGTGAAAGCCACACTATCTTTTTATTTTTTCTTAGAAATCTGGTGGGCTTCATAAGTCTGCAAGTTTCCAACCAACTGATCAAGCTTGAGGGTATCAACATTCTGAGCCTCCTCAATGGCTATCACTTTTGATTGGAACCTCTCGGGTAAAGACCTCAAAATTTTTCCAACAACTTTAGTTTCAGGGATTTTTTCACTGAGTGTGAAACAGGAATTCACGATGTCACTAAGTTTAGCATAGAAATCATCAAACGTCTCATCATCATGCATAAAAAGGGTTTCAACGGCAGAGGTGAGACGTTGAAGTTTTGACCTTTTAACAGAAGTTGTACCCTCGTGAATCATTTCAAGAATGTCCCAAGCCTCTTTTGCTACCTCACACGTTCAAATACGACGAAACTCTTCAGGTGTGACGGAGCAAAAAAGGAAATTGAGAGCCTTACGGTTCCAACTCGAGTTTTGATAATGGATTGTGTCCCATTTATCAAGGGGTTTGGGAATATCAATACCATCAATGGTGACAATAGGTTCACTCCACCCATAGATCACACAGTGCCAAACTTTCTCATTGATGGATTTTAAAAACACTCTCATACGAGCTTTCCCATAAGAATAGTTTGTACCATCAAGTAATGGAGGTCTATGGGTCGAGTTACCTTCACGAATTGAATCCATAACACCAATCACACAAAACCACACTCCTATAGTTTTGATAAAAACAAAGAGTGACCTGCTTTGATACCAATTGAAAATCCTAAGTGATTCGTGATTAGATTAAGATTTAATTACTCCAATTCCCAATCATTCAAAACACACAATCTAAATTATCAAGTACTTACGAAAGTGGTTTAGATTGTTGTTTTCGAAAAATAATAAATCGACACAAACGATTTTTATGTGGAAAAAACCACAATTGAAACACTTTCAATTGTGATAAAAAAATCACGAGCGAAACGCCACTAATCAATCCACTACTGAAGAAAGAAAGATTACAAAGATAATAAACAAATTACCCAAACGCTTCCAATTTGTCTTCAAATTTTCTGTATATCTTTCACCGCAAACTTCATCTCGGAATTGATTAGACTAAAGTTGAATCCACAACTTCTATTGTCGTACGCATAGTATCAAACTCCTTTGAAACTCCACGCTTGAATCTTCAGAATCCACCGAAAAAGAACACTCTTGAATATAACCAATCAACCTCCTTGATATGTGCTTATCAATACATGAGTTTAATACTCACTCAAATCATCAAGGAAAACTCACAAAAAACTCCAAAAGAAAACCTCAGAAAACCTTAAAGTAGATCTCAAAACGTAATCCTAGTTTTGGACTAAAACTAGTACTTATAGAAATCTGGAACAGCGAAGCTCGCTCAAGCGTAGACTCTCTCGCTCGAGTAAGGGACTAATCTCGCGTGTTTTTCCATAAGTGGCTTCACTCGAGCCACGCAACCTGCGCTCGAGCGTATATTCATCCTTCTCAGGTTTTTTACAGACGTAGCCTTCGCTTGAGCGAGGACTTCTTCGCTCGAGCGAGCAATACAAAACAGAAAGGAAATTTACAACTCAATAACTCAAGTTTGTTCGTGGGATTGACAAGACTAAGGGACCTAACAGAAACCACCGAACAAAACGTTAACTGATTAGGTTGTTTCAAATGTTTTTTTTATTGAAGATGATTACGTGGGTTTAGAATGGTGATGAAGAAGAATACGGTTAGGGTTTAGATTGGTAAGGCATACGTATAGATGGGAATGGAGGTGGGTTTACAATATTATAAAGTGTCATTCTATTTGTTTTTGTTTCGTAGATGTGTGTTCCATTAAAAGTTATATTTTAATGTAATTTTACTTCAATGTATAATTGTAATAAAAAAGAGATGAGAATTGGAGGGTCCCAAAAAATTAGATAAGTGCAAATAGCACTCAAACTTAAAGGTATGTATTTGCAATTTACCTAAAACACTAATACTATATGTAAAATTTCTTCAACTTAATGATGTGAAATGAGTTGAAGTAATCTAGCTCAACTCTTAAAATTTTCATATTTCAAGATTTTTATATGATTTCATGGCGATGAATGATTTGAAATAGGAAGACATGTGTTAGCAAAAAATTATCTAGTGTTCCGAAAAGATTACATGGTTTTGTGTAACTAATGGTTATTTTGTCATTTCTCGATATTTTTTTGATCAGATGTCATTTTTCCATATTGTTTCTATATTTTTGGAATTAGGAAATTCTACTTACACCACCAATTAAATTTTTTACACCCTCAAAATTTAATTTTTTAATTATATATTTTTATAATTCTTTTATTACTCTCATCCCTAACCTTTCTCCTTCTCCTTACACCAAAAACTAGGGCTAGACATAGGGTTATCTGAACCGCACAACCCACCCAACCCGAACCTATCCGCATACAAATGGGCAGTTTCGCAAACACAATGCGGGCGGATGCGGTTTAGAATATGACATGATTGCAGGTTGTGGGTTTAACCCACACCCGCAAGAACCCGTCCGCACTTAGACTTTTTTTATTTTTAACCAGAACCATTATTATTGTATTATTGCATTTTGGATAAATATTAAAGTTAATGAAGAATTACTTTTAGGTAGACTTAGAATTTTGAATGATTTTACTTTAATTGTATTGTTAGGTAGTAGATAGTAAATGAGATTGATGATCTAGTTTAGGATTTTGAAAGATGTACTTGTGTTAGTTTATGATTTGTTTTAAAAGTTTAGGATTTTGAATGATTTGTTTGTGTTAGGAATTGATTTTGTTGTGTTTTTAATTTTAGAAATTTTAATTCATTAATTATTAATGTTGGAGTATTTTAGAAAATTTGGGGAAAATGGTCCAAAATAAATATTTACAAAATGAGAAAAAAAGGGCTACAAAATAAATTTGTAAAGAAAAGAGTCCAATTTGCAAACCGCCCGAAGCCACCCGCACATTCGCGAACTCTATCCGCACAAACCGTAACCTGCATTGCGGGCAGTTGCGGGTTGAATTTTCTCCAAACCGCATATATGCGGGCGGGTCCAAATTGATCCGCAAACCGTTCAAAACCGAACTGCGACCACTCCTACCCAAAACCTAAGGTAACGTTTGGTTTAGTTTTAGAATCATGATTTGAGAATGGAGTTGTATTTTGAGTTTGTAAGTTGTTGAATTATGATTTGAAAAGAGAAAATTTGTTTGGTTATGAGTTTTGAATTGAATTTTGAATTTAGTTTTGAATTTTTGAAATGAGTTTTGAAATGAAAAAAGTTGTTTGGTTATGAGTTTTGAAAAGAGTTTTCAAAACTTAATTAAAAAACTTATAACTCATAACCAAACACACAATTTAAAACTCAATTGAAAATTTTATTCAAAACTCATAACCAAACTCTTTTTAAAATTTAATTCAAAAAAATAATTATTGAAAAAAATAAATTTTTATTTAAAAATTAATTTTTTTTATTTAAAATATTAAAAAATATATTATTTTTTGTTTAAAAAAAATATTCAGCTAGTACTTTATAAATTACTTTTGATTGTATTTTTTAAAATTTTTTTGTTTAAAAACAGTCTTAAAAAAAATTCTATATTTAAAAAATATCAAAAACAAATATAAATTTTTTGTTTTCAAATAATAGGTTGTAATTGCCAAAAAAAAAAATTGGTCAACTGGCCGGACGTCTGGAGGGATACCTGGGCGAACGACCTGGTAGACCCAATTCACAAATTCAAAATTCAAAAACTCTACTCTGCCAAACAAGTATTGAAATGTGTATTCCAATATAGTCTTGGAATCAATTTTTGAAAACTTAAATCAAACATAGTATTCAAATATAAGGGTGGAATTATGATTTGAAACTTAAACTAAACAGAGCCTAAAAAATTTTAACCCTAATTCTCCCCCATCGCCACCACCTCCATTGGCCCACTACCGGCGCCGCCACTCTGCCACCACTCTACCACCCTTTCCCTCTACCCAGCCCCCTCCACTTCACTCCTTTCCTTCATGTATTACATAGTTTCAGATAACTCGTGTATCAAGTGTAAGTATTTGATATAAACACTAGATTTTGAATCAAACCCAGACCTAAACAACATTATTAGACAAGAGAGACAATGGAAGTTGCAATGGTGAGAAGACCGACAATCAAACCATCTCATCCAACTTCTCCCCACCTCCACCATGTTTGACTCTCTTTTCTCGATCAAATAAACTCTCTAATTTTTAGTTCATTAATCTATTTCTACTCATCGTTGTCGTCAAATTCAGAAACCAACAACAAAAACCCATTAGTAGAAAGACTTGATTTGCTAAAAAAATCACTTGCAATGACATTGGTCAAGTTCTACCCATTTGCCGGGTAGTTCAAAGACGATCTTCTCTCCATTCACTACAATGACGAAGGTGCTCACTTCTTTGAAGCGCAAGCCAATTGCCAACTCTTCCTTCAGATTTGTTAGGGTTAGGGTTTTTTAGGTTGTGGGTGTAAAGAGAAGAAGGAAGGTTAGAGGTGAGGATAATAAATGAATTATAGAAATTATAAAAATACAAAATAAAAAAATTGAATTTTGGGGGTGTAGGGAGTTAAATTTGTGGTGTAAGTAGAATTTTCCTTTTGGACCATGGAAGTACATAGATCTTCGCTATTAGTTGGACATACTGTCGAATCAGGATTCTCTCCTTACCTCCCTACTTGCTAGGCCATTGGATCCATTTTTGGGCCCAATTTTGATAATCCGAACCGTTTACATTTTAAGATTTGTTGAGTATATTATATCTGTAAAAAATCAAGTTGATTGAATATCAGAAAGCATGTGTTCGGAAAACTATTTATTAAATTTTTTAAAAAAATGGTTTTTGGTTCGATGATGCGAACACGTAATTTCTGATATCCGATCAACTTGATTTTTTACAAGTATGATATACTCAACAAATCTTAAAATGTAAACAGTTCGGATCATCGAAATTGGGCTAAAAAATGGGCCAATAGCCCAACAAGTAGGGAGTCAAAGAGAGAGAATAAAGAGAGGATCCTGATTCCATACTGCCATCGTAAAATTTCCAAAAGATTAGATAATTACTCTATTAGAGTCAACCAAAATCTCAAGTAAACTTAGATGGAAAAAAAAAAGGGAACCCGCTAATTGTGCTGTAAACTAGCTTTATGAATAGTAATAACAAATAATTGGTATAATCAAATCACAAATAGAAAAAAAAATGTGATTGTCATTGGACTTTGGGAGATTGATTGGCCCCTATAATTCTAGTCCCTCCTTGAAAATTTATTACCATGTTTGGATCTTCCTATTTTTTCTTTTTTCCTTTTTCATTTTTCCCTGATATCCATTCATTCCCTTTTCTTTTCACTAATCAACAAACGCATAATGTTGTTTGATAATTATAATTGCATTTCTAGAAGGGAAGTTAAGTAAAACCGAAAGTTACACAAGCACCTGTTAAAAATCTTTAAGATCCATTGATTACATAATTGAGCTGGATTACTTGCACTAATTTGATTGACATCATTAACTTGAAGAAAATCAATTTAGCTTTTGGTGACTTTTCTTCACGTTGACATTGTTAAGAGTTCTGCTGCAAGCACAGAAATCGCGGTTATAGAATCAGTTACATAATTGAGCTAGATTACTTGAACTGATTTGATTGACATCATTAACTGAAGAAAATCAATTTAGCTTTTGGTGACTTTTCATGAAGTTGACATTATTAAGAGTTCTACTACAAGCATAGAAATCGGTCATAAAATCATAAATGAATAAAATTTCACGAGATTTGTTAGTGAGCCCACTTTCGATAACTGTTATTCATTTATATAGATCATGTATTTGATTTATGTGTTTGTAGACTTAGGGCTTGTTTGGCTAGTAGGTTTGGGCTAAAATAGTCACATAAGATAAAATTGGCTTTTTAGCCAAATAGGATAAAATGTCACATTCAATCTATAATTATTTTATTTTTTCTCTCACAAAAGTCAAAAAAATCTACCCAAACGAGATTTTTTAGTCACAAATTAAAATAGTCAAAAAACTAAAAAACCAACTCATATCCCAAACGAGCTCTTATTCAAAGATAAAAGTTAGGTGTTATGAGTGTAAATAATACACACTTTTTGATTGCTGTAAAAATAGTGAAGCCTACCATTTTGGGTGGAATAATTATACTTTTTTGATATAAGATTCTCATTTTTCGATCAATCATATTTTGTGTATTTTCATACACTAAAAAGTGTGCGAACGATTCATTTTTCATTGCCTTCTTAGTGATTTATCAAAAAAGAGTAATACTATTCTTACCATCTTTTTATATCATTTTTAGTATAGCATCTTATGTGTTATCACTATGTTAGAGACATGCATGAGTAGTTATATCAATAATGTGTTGACAAATAAGGTAATACAGTAACAATAATCTTAGAAATCCTATTTTTTCTTGACTCTCACAACCCCTCACAGACACAGTGAGTGATAGGAGAGAAAAAAAATAAAAAATAAAAAGCAAAAAGTTGACCAATCTCAATATATTGGGAGTGATGGGAATCAAGGAAAAATGAAATCTCAATCTTTTTCCATGCAGTAAATGTGATATAAAAAGATAAATATAACAATAGTCTTAAGAGAAAGAGGCATTTGTTGAAATGTAAATGACAAGTTAAGATTGTCAATTATTTTTATTTTCCCCTAAACTCAAAAGCCACGCATAATACAATGTATCTTGTGATTCATGCTTACGGTACACGATTTTTATTTACTTGAATTAGAAAAGGTTGTACAAACAAATATTTTTAACAAACTCTTTTTACAAACTATTGTGGCATGTAATTGTACAAAGTCTTGATATTTAAAATAAAACATGCTATAATTAAGTGATAGGAATAACTCAATGTCATTATCAATTTATAAAAAATGTTTGTAAACAAAAAATATATATATATATTTATAGTATTACGCTATTGAATTGATAAATTGCATTCATTTATGAAATGGTTTGACATGAAATGTGATAGTAAAAACGAATATGCCTTGTACCTTGTTTCTTTTTTCTCTTCTCTTCTTCTTCTCCTTTTTATTTTTTTACTTTTTTTAAGTTTTGTGTTTTATTTTCATTTTAGGGTTAAAAGGAACAAATGAGTTAGATTTTTTTCTTGATTTTTGTGTGTGTCATCAATAGGATATTAATTACAAATATGAGAATTACATCAAATTAGAGATGTAGAGGCATAGTTTGAAAGCCAATAACTACTAAGATCAACAACCACTCAAATTGAAAATAAACAATTACAGACAACTCTAAGGATATATCATTAATTTTTATAGTTGGTAAAGAGTAATCAACTGAACTAGGATAGTTGGTTAAATCAGTTAGACTACAGCTTCAATGTTTAAACAAAAAAAAAAAGCACATTGAATGAAAATTTCCAAAGTAAAATTTTGAACAGTATAGGCCACAAAAAGGTGAAAACCATATTTATGAAAAGAATAAATTATACAAATCAATAGATTTTATAATTTTATTATATTAACGGATGTGACGTAATAAAATTTTACAATTTAAAATACAACTTATTAAGTTAAAAAAAATTATAACTTTTTAAGTTTATAAAGTATTACTCTTATTAAAAAGGGTGCTTGGCTCGTAAAACCTAGTGTAAATTTTATTTCGCCACAAATTTATATGTAAAAATATTTAATCAATAAAGATAAACTTATACGAAATAACCAAATTGTCCATTCTCCATTCAACGGTCGGTGGAGTCACACTTGGAGTCACGATTATAATCTTTTCACTTTTATTTTTTTGGATAATATTAGAAGTATTAAATTTTTTATCAAATAAATGATCAAATGTATCACATTCGGTTTTAGTTTTGAGCTTCGTTTTCATGGTCGGGGCTTCAATAGGGTTTTGATGTTCTCTCATTCGGTTCTGTTCCCGTCAGATTGTATCTTTGCTTCCACATTAACGCACTCGAAGCGATGTGTTTTTTTGGGAAATTCGACTTGTTGGTGTTCATTTGTTAACGCCCTGCCTCACCACAATAAAATTTACAAAGAGTGTATTTCTTACACCAAAAAATAAAAATCATAAAACCTAATGTCTTATATCCATTTTAAAATGACCTTTCACTAATTTTCTCTTTTAATTACACATTACAAAAATGTATAACACGCAAGTGAAAACCCATGACATGCGGAACTGATTTGGTGCACATATGATAGCACTAAAGCTAGACAAATACCAAGTTGGGCTAGGTTTAGACTAGGCCTAAGGTAAAAAAAACATATAAATTTTTTCATATCCAAGCCCAACCTACCTCCAGTAGAGGTGTACATTTGATCTAGCCAGGCCCCGTCCATCTAGGCTCGGGCTCGGACTCGGGTTGGGGTTAGTTCATGTCGGGCCTCACAGCCCACTCGGGCCCATGGGTCAAGTTTCAAAATTATAGCTCAAGCTCAAGCCTAGAGTCCCGGGTTGGACTTGGACTCGGGCTCGGGCCTAACCCGAGTCGGATCCTAAAATGGTATTACAATTTCGAGCAAAAATTCATATATTAAATAAAAATTGAAAAATCTAAAATTTCCAAGATTTTGATTTTGTAATTATATTTTAATTTAAAACAATAAATAATACTCTCAATCAAATAATTAAAGACAAAATGACACAACGATTTAACGTGAAAAAATCACAATTGGAGTGCCTCCAATTGTGATAAAAAATCACGGGCCAAAATCACAAAGCAATCCACTAAGAAAACAAAAAAGAACTAAATAAGTGTACTCTCAATTACCTAGCAAATCTAAGCCAGAATTGAACCAATGTCCCTCTTTCACTACCGTCTTCACCTCGAAATTGTCTTACCCAACGTTGAATCCACAATACCAATGTCGAATCCACAACGATGAGTCACTTCGAAATCCACCAAAATTTCAAGCCCAAATTTTCTGGAATTCACCGAAGAACAACTTTCTCTTTTGTGAATAAAACAAAATAAACAAACCTCTTGATGATATTGATATAAAGTTCATGGATCCATTGATTATTCTTAAATCATCAAGAAAACACTCATAAAGCACCATCAAATATAAAACACTTATTTTTTCTTTCTTTCTAAAAATTTGGATGGCACAAATCCTAAAAACAGCAAACATCACACTTTATAAAAAATAGGATTGTGCAAACCGCTCAAGCGATGTGACTAAAGGCGGCGTGAAACATATAAGCTGATCGCTCGAGCGCAACTTTCACTGCTCGAGCTGTGAAACTTTCTTCCTAGAAGTTCAGGCGCTGTACAAAAATACTAGATGATCATTTTTTCGCTCGAACACACAAATGACCGCTTGAGCGGTCAAATAATTTTGATTGTATTTTTACATTTTGCTTCAAGACCCCGTACATAGTCAACAAAGTGGTAAACATGAAATGATTAATATTACAAACTCCTCTGAAATGCACAATTCGGATTAAATTCGCATCTAAACACTCATAACTTCACAGAAACAAAAGAACAAATAAAATTACAAAAAGAAGTTTTGTCAAACAAAATTACCAATTAAAAACCTAACAAAAACAAATTAAAAACTAAAAATTATAATTTTGTAGTCAAGTTGACATTAATATTTAGCCATGACATCTTAGGTATGAATTTTTTATTTTATTTTAAAGGATTTTTTTTGTATATATATAATCAAATTGGGTAGAGCTACAAGTACCATTTTCAAATTTGACTCATTTAATTAACAAATTGAAAATTTTACTTCATCTTACAAATATTAAATATCAAATTTAAAGTTTTAAAAGTGTAATGCTATTATAATCTAAAAATTAAATTTATTTTTTAAATTTAATAATATAACAATCTATTAAAACATCTAAAATAACTTATTTATATTTCTTCTAATCTTCGGTGAATTAAATATTTTATACTTTGTCTTAAAAAATAAATTTATATATTATTTTCTATTTTAAAAGTACAAATTAAAATTGAGAGACTGAACCGGCCATGTGCAGTGAATATAATAAAGATCTTTGTCAATATATGCACGATTATTAGTCACGTGTGGAAGAACATAACATCAACAATAACATCAATGGATGACCTACCAATTATTCTATTGTCTACTTAATGGGTTTGTTATGGGCATGATCTTGATGTTTTTTAAAAGCAAAAATAAAAATAAAAAAGCTATCACTTTTATGGGTTTTGCATTTTCTCCCTCATGTAAATGAGTGAAATAAAAAATGAAATGAAACACACCCTTCACAAGCTTAAGCTATAAGCTAGTAATACATGCATGGGTGTGTGTGAATGTGGATTCTTTTCAAACCTAACTTTATGTTGTCAACAAAGGCTGCGTTTTGATGCTTCTTTTTGCTGCAAAATTGACAAAACCAAACTCAACTACCTTTTTTTTTTGGGTTATTATATACATATATATAATATAAACCAAGTAGTTAAAATCTAAACAAAAGAGACCACTGTCTCGTGTGCCTCAACATTTTGGTGGAGGCTGCCCCCATATGCTTTTTGGGTCATCTGCACAATTTATTTGACTTTCAAAGGTTTTTAGTTATGGGTTTGTCAAAAAGACAACTATTCTATAGGGCACCACATCTTGTTCTTATAGGTTAGGCTTGATATGTTTTTCATTTTTAATTTTTTTTTAAGAAAAATAACTTAGACCCTCAGTGGGGGTGACCCTCACCACCTCCACTGATTTTTAATTAGCTAAAATTTTATTTTTTGGGTCTTCCTCTCACAGACCCCCACCCCCACGTGGGGGTGGGGGGCTGGAGTCTGGAGCAGCACTGTTTTTTTAATGGTAGGTACAAATGTGATGAAACTTTTAAATAATTTGATAAATAAAAATGTTATTTAATAGTTTTGAACAATCTGATGAATAGAAGAAAAAAAAATAGTAGTTATTATATGCAACAATTAACTAAGAACATTTTTAGGAAAAAAATGACGATGATCACACCAACTGAAGTGTATGATTTTATATTAGAACGAGTGGTGGGTGCAAACATAATAACGTGTTTGTAATTTTATATTAAATTTTTGAGTTGTTTTAATGAATAAGAAAAATGGTTGAGTTGTTTTAGATGGTTTGATGAATAGGAAAAATGGAATAACAGTTATTAAATGTGAAAAGAAAAAAAGTGTGACAACATTCACACAAAATAACATGTACACTTTATATTGCAGAACATATAGATGTAGACTTGTATAAAGATGTTTTATTCACGAAAGATTTCCAAAATTTGTCAAAAAAATTTCCTGCATTGGTTTGCAAACTGCAGTTTCCTTTCTTTCTGTTTTCTCACATTTTCTTTTCTTTTCTTTTCATTTTTTTTTTTTTGGATGTCTTTGTTTTTGTTTTGTTTTGTTTTTGTTTTTGTGGTAATTTGGTGAATGAATTGTTTTATAGTTTTGCTTCTATAGATTGACACCAATTTAAGTTTATGACATCTTTGCTTGTTTTAAAAAACAGAAATATGCATGAATTGCTTTACCTACTTTGCAACAAATACTGGTAGGGGAAAAGCCTTTTGGGCCTGTTCAGTCCAGATACAGATAAAGCCCAGCCTGTTAAAACTTGGGCACGTTGGACTTAGGGTGCTCTGTCACATTAGACCACTAAGATTTAGGGGAAATAGCATTTTAAAGTGATGGTCCAAAAATTATTGCACTGCATGGTGAAATTTTTTTCGGTGCAAGTTTGACACATAAGAAAAACTTACACCTCATGAAAACAAAATTGTTTTTTCACTATCTAATTGAAATGTAATTTTTCTTAAAATTTAATGTAAAGCTTGGGTGGGCCTTGCCTAGACTATGTTAGGCAAATCCACATCAAGCTTAATAATTTCATCTAATATTCATAAATTATGTGGGTGTTTGGGAAGTGAGTTTTTATGTAGATTTTAGGAGATGTAGGTTTTTATGAGATAAAAAATTTTTAGTGTTTGGGAAGATAGTTGGGTTTTTATGTGGTTGGATGTGATGTTTGTGAGAGAAAAAGTGAAATGATTATGGGGTTGGATGTGATATTTTGTTTGGATGTGTTTTTTTTTGGTTTTGTAAAACTTTTGTTTTTAGTGGAAAAAATGAGATAAAAAATTTGGGTTGAAGCTTACAATCCTATGTCCACACAAAAAATTTATATATTAAGTATAAAATAAATATTACAAAAACTAAATATGAATAACTTTGTAGTTGAGTCGACGTCAACACTAGTGTTTTTTTTTTTTTTTTATAGTTTCTACTAGTGTATTTTGTACAAATTCTGCTTACAAGTTAGATAATTAAAAATTGAAAAATACTAATTATTTTGAACTCACAAGAGATATTTTTTTTAGTTTCTTATTTTTGACTTGCAAAAAAAAAAAAAACTACAGCCAACAAATCCATATTTCACAAATATGTTTCAATGGTGACTCATTGTTAGAGTTCACCCTCTATAGGTAAGCTATGATGAGTGGGCAACAAATTTTATTGCTAGCTTTATATAGTAAAACAAAAGTGAAGAGATAGTCATAATATTTTTTCCCCTAACAAATCTAATCTTTTGAACACATAAACTACAAAATTAGGTGTACTATATATCTTTCAATGGGTCCACTAATTAAATTTACTTTATATTTTTGGTAGATTTAACTAATCCACTTTAATTATGTTAATCGATGCTACAAAAGTCGGTGTATGTCCATTAATTTAATTTTATTTTTTATTGACATCTAGGAACTTGAATAACAATTTCGATTCCATTGATCAAATAACTACCATGATAGTGACTGCGATTTCGGTGTAACCTAGCTTATCTTATCGACTATGATGTCTTAAGATATCCTATTACTACTTATAATATATTATTTCAATGGAATAATTAGCCGACATTATAGAGATCGAGAGATTACAATAATATTTTTTGTACATGTTAGAATATCTTAATTAAGAACCATACTTAGTTAAAAGTTTAATACAGATAACGATGTTGACCTCGTGCTAAGAGTCCATTGTTTGGCAGGTGGGAAAATGTAACATTTTTCTTGCCAAGAACACCAACATCAATTTGAATATATGTCTTGTGGGTAAGTTTTGATTCTTTGGAAATTTTTTAATGGTTTTATGGTTTTGGCTTTGGGATTCTTGGAAATGAAAATTGTGGATTTGATGAGAAGAACAAGAGTTGTGAAACTGACATATCTTGGTTTTTAGCTTTACCCGAGAATTAAAAAGGGCAAATTACAAATACTCCCTCGAGATTTGGTAAAAATACAGATTCCCCTGAAGTTTGAGAAATTACAAATTGCCCCATGAGGATCAAATTTGCATAACAAATTAGGGGGGAATTTGTATGAAAATAAAAACCTCAGGAGGTAATTTGTTATGAAAATATAAACCTCAGGGGACGGGATGTAATTTTTCAAACCTCAGAGGGAAATCTGTATTTTCATCAAACCTCGAGGGGGTGTTTGTAATTTACCCAATTAAAAATTATAATAATACTCAAAACAATACTTACATAACTCTTGAAGTTAGTACACTTGCTTTTTTTTTTTTTTTTTTTTTTGGTTACTTCCTACAAAGTGTTAAAAAAAATTCCCACTTTGCATAGGTGGGATTTTCTTTGGTTGAGTTGGCTCAGAACTTGCAGTCATGTACTTAGGTTTTGACACCAAACTTTGACATATGAGAGGGTATTTTCAGACCACCCATGCAAGATTTGTTATTGCAAGATAAGTAATTCCAGCCGTATTCTAGCTTTTGGCTGTCCTTTATTAACATTTATTTTGCCTTTTTAAAATTTAAAAAAATTGATGCATCTAACAAATATTTAAAATTTTGGTTTTGGTTAGTGAGAAAGTTAAGTGGGCTCTTAGCTTTTCTTAGCCAAAAATGAACGATCTTTTTTATTTATTTTTTGACTTATTGTGGGAGCCGTTTTTAGGTGCCCAAGCAACACCGAATATAATGGCATTTAGCACGGCGACCAATGGTCCCATTTCTTGGTAGTCGAGCCGAATAGCAATCAATATATTTGGCGTCTCATCCACTTGCCAATCCCTCTCCATACAGCATAGTGGAAGCGTGGGTCTTGATGGGACGCATAGTACGGGATAAAAACCTAAATAAAGCACTCTATAAAAGGAGATGGAGGGCTTAATGATCAAGTATATGAGAAAAACATAGTTTACTTAGACAAAAGATATTTAGAGTGGGAAGACTAACTAGACTGTCAGAGTGTTAATTCCGGCATCCCCCAACCAGGGTTGATTTTCTATTTCAGATGATCATCAGGAGACTGCTTCAAGATCTGTCTGGATAAAGGAGTATTCCAAATCCATTTCTCCACAATTGGCGCCGTTTGTGAGAATACTCAAACTCATTCGTGACAGACCTAACGCAAGACCTTCCACTTATAGATGATAATGTTACACTAGGAATAGTGCATGGGCCAAAAAACATGCCTATACGAAGAGCTCTGAACTTCGACTCGCTGACTCCGTTACCTTCGTCCTCAGCACAAAATGCCATGCAAACCCTGATCGACCAAGCAAAATGAAATGAACAACAGATGGAGGATATGACAGCTAATAACGAGCGCCTACACCAGGAATTAGCCATATCCCAACACGCGCCACAACATGCCAGGGGTCAGTCGCCAAAGAAAAAGGCAATACAGCATCGCCGCCCTCAAAGAAAAGATGAGGAGGGTAACGACTTAGGGTCATCAGGCAAGGAACCCAGAAAGCGGGGTTGACCAGATATCTCAGATTCATCGGGCGACAGCCCACAAGTGCGGCACAAGCATAACAGTAGGAGCGATGACTTTTACAAGAAGGAGCACATTTGTTCGGAGGCCATTTTGTCGAAGACATTCCTTTTGGTAAACACTCGGTCGAATAAACATAGAGTGCTCTACTTGAGCAATTCATAACGCGCGCAACGGTAGCTTGTTTTTTGACAAATGTTTCCGCATATGCCTCATATGAATAAATGTCGAATACGTCGAATTAGTACATAATCAAAGCAGCATGTTTTAATTAGTACATGAGACGAATTTAAATCACAGTCAAACAGAAAGAAGCATCAAAGCCGTTTTCATTAATAAACTGATCCAGTACAAAAGTCACTTTATACATAAAAACAACAGGCCCCATTAAAAACAAAAAGCAACACAAAATAACCAAATCAAAACACACACTAACAAAGTCCTTAATGGTGCTACTTACAAAGTCAATTGTATTATCTAATCTACTCTAATTGGTAGCAAATCTTCATATCTTCTTGGGGTCTGACTCTAGGGGCTCCACTTCCTCTTGTTCGTAGGGAATCGGCAGGTCGAGTGTGACTTTTGCAGCCGTTAAGGCTTTGAGCCACCTGTGTTTGAATCCCCTGTTCTTGAACTTCAAGGCCTCATCGGCGTATAGCTCTTTGGCGGCTAATTCTCCAGCGTCAAAAGCCACATTTTTCGCTTCTTCAGCTGCTGAATGAGTTTTTTGTAGTTTGACCCTGAGATTTTCCAACTCCGTTTGCACCGTTTGCAGAGTGGACTCTGTTGCGTTAGCTTTTTCTTCGGTAGCGCGACACAACAGATCCACATACTTGGTTTTCTCTTCTTCCGCTACGGCTCTGGCACGCTCCTCTTCTGTTTTTTTGGCTTTGGCTTCAGCCTTCTAAGTGGCAATTGCCAAATCCGTAATAGCTGATTTAGACTTGATCTGCTTGTTCTCTACCTCAGTCCTTAATGAACTGATTAATTCCACAACATCATGTCAGCGACGGCCGATTTCGACAATACATTTGGCAGCTTGCAATGAAGAAGGCAGTGAGCCAAAAATAATATGTAGAAACCAAAACAAAAAGGAGTATAAAGCACTTACCATAATGGCTGACTGCGCAGCTAAAACAACCAAAACCATGTTTGGTTTGGCCCGAAACGCAGCCTTGTCAATCGGAAGGGCAATTGCTGTGGTAACACCTAGCGCCACTGTAGGATCCTTCACTGCAGAGGCGCCGGTCAAAATTAATGAGCCCTTGGCTTTCGGCCGAATAACGAATGACACCGAGAGATTGACAAGGGCAGAGGGCCTCAGCTTCTTCTCCAATGGTTGCTCTGCCACTTCGAAGGCTTCAGTTTCGGCGGGACATTTCTCACTCCTTTGCTCGGTAGAAGGGTCCTCTGCGGTCGTTTCAAGGGTGGTTTGCGCCGATTCCACCAGTTCGGTCTGCGCAATTTTAGTCACCAGCTGAGGTTCCTAACTTTCCTCAGAAGTTGCTGTCTTTCTCCATGTAGCCATTTTTTCGGCGTTTCTTCTTCTGACAAATTACATAAGGGATTTGCCCGCCATATCCTCAGAGCCGAGTCTAAGAAAATCGTCCAAGTCTAAAAAGATATCTTCCAAGGAGCTTCCAATGTCGACTTGTCCGCTAGAGCCAACTTGTTCAAAATTAAAAAATCGTTCCCTAGATTCTTCAGTTTGAGGAATGTCCAATTTGGCGCCTTCGACTCGAACTTTTTCGACGTTGGCCATTTCTATTATGTAGACTTGGCCCATGTCCTGCTTAGCCTCTTCGTCGCCGTTGCAAGCTTGGTCACTCTTAGACGATTCCCCAATGCCGATACCCCTTAGATGGATGAAACTGGAAAACATGAGAACCGCAAGTTGCTGTTCGCCTCTCGGAACGGGGATGTGGTCGGCTACCAAGAAAGTGGAATAAGATGGATCGTATAGAAGTAAAATATGCGCGGCTCGGCCTTGTCCTTGTAAATTCGGCCGACCGACAAAGTCTAAGGCCGTTTTCACTTGGGCAAGCATCGGTTCATCTATAGAGGCGAAGAACCTTTTGAGATTGTTACCTGCACAAGAAAGGAATGTCAAAACTAATAAAAGCCGAATAAAAATAGAAGTCAACACGGATTAATCGGTAACCCGGTTCCCCCTTATGCCTGGGTATGGAAGTTTGGCGATCTTCTCCTTCGCCAAACTTCCAATTCCCGTAAACGGCCACCAATACATCATCCACTCTTTTGACAGAGCTGGTAAGCATGGTGACCAGATGGTGATTGGTGTCTTTAGCTTTGAGGAAATATTGCCCTAGCTGACTAGATAATTTGGCAAGGATGTAACAGTGCCGAATGGCCGAAATCCCTAGGTCAAGGCGGAGGCGGCTGTTTAACTCTATCATACCCATTACGATTTGGTAAAAATTAATGTTTGGTTGGGATGGGATCAGACCTCAATGACGTAGTACAGACCTAAGGGTGGGGTGAAGAGGTAAACTGTAACGACCCATAACCGTATGATGTCATTTTCAGTAATTAATTATGTGTTTATGTGATTTAATTGAGAAAAATCTGATCGAAGAAGATAAATATCTGTTGGAAGTACAACTTCGGGACTGAAATTAATGACCGAAATGGAATTAGAAAATGAAATTTAAAATACTTATGCGATATTGGGAATTTTTAGAACCATTCGAAATGATAAATTGAAGACTGCATTTTATCTGATTCGTTATGCCCCGTTTGGCATGTTTTTGGCTTAAGTGGATTAGTTGGATATTATGATATATACATATTATAAAGATAAGGATGCTTTGACCCTTTGACTCAAACCAAAGAAAGAAATATCTGAGAAAGAGAGAGACTACGGGAAAGAGGGAGAACTACGGGAAGAAGAAGAGAAAGAAAGGGAAAGTGAGCTTAACTCTTCTCCATCAAAGCATCAAGGTAAGTTTGTTGAACTAAGGTTGATTCCTTTATGATCTCATGGCTAGTGAATGGAATTAAAGAGGATTCATGTTTAATCTGAGCATCTAGGGCTTTAAATGGTATGATTTATAATTTTTGGTCATGTTTGAGAAAAACCTCCATGGATGTATATAAATGAAGCTTTAATGTGTTTGTTATGGATTTCAATCTTGCTTCATGGGATTGATCTTAATATGATGCTATTGGGTTTAATGGTTAAATGATGTTGTTATACAAGTGTTTTGAGGCGTGGATTTCATGAATGGTAAATGGTTTTGTTAAGGAAAGATTGAAGCTTTGGAAATTCCAGAATTTCGGATTTCGCAGGGTCCGCTCGAGCGTAGGTAAGCCCGCTCGAGCGTAGAAATCACCCTTCCAGCAGTTTTCGGACAGTTTACAGTCCGCTCGAGCGGACAAGTGGGCGCTCGAGCGGGAAGGCTATTTGCAGGAAATTTGGGGGAAATGAACTACATGATTTTTACATGTTAATTGCATCATTTATCACTTTGTGAGCATGAAACGGGTATGAATTACATGAGATCGAAATGAAATGAATGAACATGAAATAAAGTAAAGAAAGGAATGAAGTGCATGATTAAAGATAATGTATATTGAGAAATGTGCTATAATGTTATTGTTGCAGGTCAAATTGAGAAGACCGTACCATCGGTTTCGGAAACCCTCCGTAAGTGACATTTCTGTAAAGATATGTTATTATGAAATTATGTTCTAAAGTGCTATGATATGATACGTTTTGAAATGAGAATGTTTTCTGTGAACGAATGTTCTATTGCAAACCTGGTATGGCATCCATAGTCAGTTGAGTCATGGGGGCGAGAACATGCAGGCCCATGCGTCATGAGTCATGGGGGACGGCATGGAAGGACAAGCCCATGACCAGTTTACGAGATCTCGGTATGTGTTTAATCGGTGTCCGGGACCGGTTACTCTAGTCGTTAGTCGACACATGTTATGTTCTATGGAGTATGCCATTATGTATGTTCTTATAATGACGAATGACTGAAGTATGTTTATGACTGTTTTATTATGATTTTATGAAAATGTCAGACTTCGTTCACTAACCCTTTACTTTAATGTTACTTGCTGAGCTTTAGCTCATTGTTTGTATTTATGTATTTATAGGTGAGCACTCTGGGAGCCAAGCCTAGGCGGAGTCTCGGATCGAGCCGCCGTTTTGAAAGCCTACCGTTTTGAGTGCTCCGAACCGGAGCTGGCCTGGAAGGCCGTTTTGAGAGCTTTTCTTTTGTCTTGCATCTGTAGCATATATTTATGTTTTGTATATGATGTGGTTCATGTCATCTGTAATTGGTGGGTAAATTGACATTTTTTTTGTGGCATGTAATGCTTGTTGACATAAGTACACAGCTCTTGGACTATTAGTTTTCTTTTCGCTTCCGCGAGCCCCAATTAATTATGTTATTTACAGGAAGGCCTTTGGTAATCTAAGATTACTGGCCGGTCTCGTCACCGAACCTCTTGGGGCGGGTTTGGGGCGTGACATAAACAAACGCCTCCTTCGGCAATCACCAAGAGAGGAAAAACAATGATATTTTCGTTAGTCCTCTCCAGGTCGACTTCACTATCCCCAACTAAAGATAACTAAACGTCATCGAGGATAGAAAAGTGACGACGAAAGGCTGCGACTCTATCTTCAGAAAGAAGAGCCTTCAGGTGATTCACCATGGAAAGACCGGAGTGACATGAGAAAGAGGAAGAAATGCAAGGGACCGAAAATATAAAAATAAAAGACAATGGAGCTCAGAAAACTTACGGACAAAAGAAAGGGTTGCAAGCAAGAAGGAGAGCAAGAAGGTTGCAAGGGGAGTCCTTGAGTTAGAAGAGCATAAGTCTTGAACGAACAAATGTTGAACTCTCATACGAAATGAAGGGGTAGAAAGATTTCAAAAACGCATTAAATGAAAGGAGAGTACGAGGAGGTAGGAAGCAACAATCATTTTTTCATCACGTCTTTTCTAGCACAACAGCATTGAAAAGACACATTCGCCGCATTCCCAAATCCCAACACATTTGAGATGTCGACCCTTTAACAACTGAGTCTACTTGTTACACGGAACAGCGCATAACCGACTACTCGAGGGGCAATTGTGGGAGCCGTTTTTAGGTGCCCAAGTAATGCCAAATATAATGGCATTTAGCACGGCGACCAATGGTCCCATTTCTTGGTAGTCGAGCCGAATAGCAATCAATATATTCGGCGTCTCATCTAGTTGTCGATCCCTCTCCATAAAGCATAGTGGGAGCATGGGTCTTGATGAGATGCATGGCAGGGGATAAAAACCCAAATAAAGAACTCTACAAAAGGAGATGGAGGGCTCAATGATTAGGTATGTGAGAAAAACACAGTTTACTTAGACAAAAGATATTTAGAATAGAAAGACTAACTAGATCGTTGGAGAGCTAATTTCGGCATCCCCCGACCGGAGTTGATTTTCTATTCTAGGTAATCATCAGGAGATTACTTCAAGATCTGTCTGGATAATGGAGTATTCCAAATCCATTTCTCACTACGAGAAAAGCCCTTATAAAGCACGAAACTTTTTGCGACGGCACGTATCCCATCGCAAAAATGATCTTTTGCGACAGCATTTTAAACCATCGTAAATAAATAGCTTTTGCGACGGTAGTTACCCCATCGCTAATAAACATACAAGAAAAGGTGTGATAAATACGGAAGTATTTGCAATGCCTTGTGTACTGTCGCAAAAAGAAATTTTTTGAGATGAGAGAAATTTACTGTCGCAAATAGTGGACAATTTGTGACGAAAATTATCCATCGCAAAAAAACCCTTATTAAAATGGCGTCGTTGGATTTATCATTTGTGACGGTTTAAATATACCGTCACAAAAAGTAATGAAAAAAGTTTGATATCCCGCTCCTTCCATTGGCGCTCGATCATTTTCCTCCAAAATTCCTAAAACTTTGAAACAAGATCATTTTCCCCCAAAATCCCCAAAATCCCTAAGATCGTTTTCCCCCAAAATCCCTAAAACTAGCTTCTTGACGAGTGACGACAGCGAGTGTTCATCGACAATCTCTCTCTCGACGAGCGACGACGGCTAGTAGTCTCAATTGCTCTTGACGACAGCTAGCGATGGTGCGGTGATAGCACATTACGATCTCCCTCTCGACGACGGCTAGCAGTGGTGCGACGTCTTTGTCTTTCTTTCACGCAAGCTCAATTAATCTCAATCGCTCCTCTCTCACTTACTCAGCGAGTGACGCCTGTATGCTCTCTCTCTCTCTCTCTATATATATATATATATATGTCTCCTTAGAATGCACATTTCGTGTGTTCCTTAGAATGCTTTTTTTGGGTTCCTACTTCTGCTGATATTCATGGAAGATAGGCATTGTGCTATGTTTGGTTGAGTTTTCAAATTTTGTTTTTTTAAAAATTTCAAAAATTACAAGTTTGTTTGACAAAAGTAAAGGCAAAAAAAATTATTTTTGAAAATTTTAAAATTATTTTTTCCCAAAAGCAGAGAAAACCATATGAAATTATTGAGTTCTTCATTTTTTTTCATCGAACTAGTTTTTGAAAAAAATCAGAAACATATTTTGAAAACTAAGCCAAACATTGGTTGTGTTTTTGTTAATTTTTTTTTTCCTTCGTGTTTTTTGAAACAAAAATAATGAAAAGTTTGAAACACTCTTGTCCTTTTCATTTTTGTGCCAAAATCAAAATTTTGAAATTTTTTTTTTGCTATTTCTTTAAAAGTGGATGTTTTCAGATTATTTTCCAGAAAATAGTTTTTGAGACTGGTGGCCAAACAAGTTTTCTGTAGAATTTTGGCAGGGCTATTGCTATTCTGTTGATGTCAAAATAATTGATAACTAAATGCAAGTAGTACTTGGTTTCTCTCTCTCTCCTTAACCTTAAATTTTATCCTCTTTCAATTTTGGATGTATTGGATCGCAAATGGCACATTGTAAACTATGTGGTTTTTGAATGCATGCATGTGTATGCACAACTTTTTCAATTTGCATCAGCCTTTAGTTTGATTGATGTTACGAACGTCTCTCTCCTTTCTTTGAGTTCAATTCGTGCACTTACCATTCTGTTTAGACTTTATCGTTGGACCATTGTAGTCTGAATTTAAGGTTGTTTGAACTATTTTGCCACAGTTGGGGGTCCTACTATGTGTTGTACTGTTCACGCCAATCAGCCGCTCACCCACAAATAATGTTTGTCATACCAACTTTTCTTTGAGTTTGTTGTTGGTGTATTATTTTTGTATGCAATATGCTTTCCCTTTGTTAAACATGATGTTTATCAGTAAAATATTACATTGGTGTTGCTTGATTTATTAAATTGAACAATAGCTTGCATAACTTATGCATTGCACAATAATTTTAAAATAATAACATTTTTTTATTATATTTTATTTATTTTCTTATATATAATTATTAAATTAGTTCAATGAATCTCATTAGTTATGGATGTTATCAATATAGTAGCAACACATTGCTGAATAAAAAATATAATATATAAACATATAGTTTTTGGCAATCGCTAATGCCACAAAGAAGAAATTAAGAAATTAATTGATTTCTCAAACTAAGTAAGAATATGATCTTCATATTCCCGTCTCACATTCTTAAAAAAGATTATTTATAATTAGTAATGTACTCAAAAGTTTTTTAAACTTAAGGAGTCTGAATAAACTCGATTAGTAAAGAATTGACTTTGCATATAAATATCGTGAAATTTACCCGTGATGGTGGATCCAAACCCAATGGACCTTGATATTAGTAGTAAATATTCAAAAAAATAAAAAATAAAATAAAGTTGACGAGAACCTTGGAGAGAGAACATCAATTAATTCATTCATAAACTAGAATTTGCATCTAACCCTCTACAAACATTGTCTTTTAGTCCAATGCAAAGTTGATTTACTTATGTGGATAGCTTGTTCATTGTTTTCAAAAATTTTAATTGTGCCTAATTATGAGGTTAGATTTTTCAAATTTATAACAAGGTTAGCTATTAATAATTTTGAGGTGGAGGATTGAATAGTGCGTGAGAGATTGATTTTGGTATGATCCTTGTACATATAAAATACTTTGTAGGCAGATTTCCAATAATTGTACTCTCCATGTTATAATCCATTGGTTACATTGAATTGGATGTGCCTTGAATTAGTGATGTCAAATCAATTCATTTTAAATCCTTAAAATTTAATGAATAGCTAAATTCATTGCTATGGAATGGAAGTGTACTACTTGTTTTGAGAGATGAGGGTGCAATTATTTTTGTCTGCATTTTTTTTTCCTGACTCTTAAAGCTTATGATGTTCTGTGCACCTCTTGATATTCTAGACATGTTGAATTAGTGATGGAATACTTGGTGTTTTACAGCATTTTTATGTCCCACGTGTTGTTTTATAAGTATTTCATTTATTTATGTTCTCCCATCAAATCGGTAAATAACTAAATGGGATGAGACCACCTACTTATTTGAGAGAAATTAGACGGATAGGTATCATGATGCATGAATACATAGGTATTATATTTAGAGTTACTTTGATGAGATATTTTTGTGGATATGTGCAAAAGTGATATTTGAGGGAAGTATAGATGATGGATAAGAGTTGGATTGATTTGCCAAATAGGATGTCGAGGGAATACATTAATGAGATTGATCAATTCCTTGTGTTTGCCTACACCAATAGGGCTGAAGGTTCAGTTGTCCATGTAGGAAATATGAGAATCGATACCATCTTGTACAAGAAGGTGTACAGGAGCATCTGATTTTGAATGGTTTTTTTAAAAAAGTACAAACATTGGGTTAATCATGGGGAATCTTACGTATCTCTGCATGGTAATCGAGAGAATGAAATATTGGCTAATTTAGACATTGAGGATGATATGGTTGGAATGATACAAGGGGCTATGGGAAATCCAGATGCCGGTACAAGTGTTGAGAGTAATGAACCATAGGGGCCTAATCTCCATGTATCTGAACCCCAGCTCATTCCAAATGCAGAGACTGCAAAGTATTTCAAACTTCTTCAAGATACACAAAGTGAATTGTATCCGGATTATCAGAAGTTCACATCTTTGTCATTCATTATTCGACTTCTACATTTGAAGGTGCTTAATCAGTGGACAGACAAGTCTGTTGACATGTTACTTGAGTTATTGAATGAGGCGTTCCCGTTGGGTGTGAAACTTCCGGACTCATATTATAAAGCTCAAAAGGTCACAACAGATTTGGGCTTCACGTATGAGACGTAAGATGCATGTCCCAACAGTTGCATGTTGTTTTGAAATGAAGACGCCAATCTTGATAAATGTGTCATATGCAACAGTTCTAGATGGAAATCAAATGGTGATGGTGGTTCAAATGGTCCTAACAAAGGTGGCAAACGAATAGCTGCAAAACAAATGAGGTATTTTCCTTTAAAGCCAATGTTTCAGACGTTGTTTATGTCATCCAAGATGGCCAAGTTAATGAGATGGCATGCAGAGGAATGAACTGATGACGGTGTCTTTAGGCATCCTGCTGACTCTCTTGCATGGAAAGATTTTGACTGTCGGAATATTGACTTTAGTAATGATTGCCAAAGTGTAAGGCTTGGCTTAGCATCTGATGGTTTTAACCCATTCAGGACGATGAACATAGTTCATAGCACTTGGCCTGCTGTGCTCATTCCATACAACTTGCCACCATGGATGTGCATGAAGCAACGATTTCTAATTTTATCTGTGTTTATTAACAGCCCGAAAGGACCTGGTGACAAGATTGATGTGTTTATGCAATCGTTGATTGAGGTGTTAAAAGAACTATAGAATGACTGTGTCTCCACATGTGATACATCAACAAATCAAATGTTTCAAATGCATGCAGCTTTACTGTGGATAATTAGTGATTTTCCTGCAAACTTGTCAGGATGGAGCACTAAAGGCAAACATGCATGTCCTTGTTGCAATAAGAAAACTATATCGTGTTGGTTGAAGCATAGTAGGAAACAATCATACTTGGGTCATCGTAGATTTTTACCTAGTGGCCATAAATTCTGAAAGGATAAAGTATCATTTGATGATAGTCGGGAAGTCAGATTCAAACCAAAATTGTTTTCTGGAACTGAGATGCTGCTACAATTAGAATCTAAGGGTATTTTAACCCAATACAAGAGGGATGACCTTAAGGAGAGGCATATGAGACAAGTAGAGAAGGAGAAAGCTAGACATCACACCCATAGCTGGAAGAAAAAGAGTATCTTTTATGAACTGCCATATTGGGAGCACAATCTAATAAGACACAACCTCGATGTGATGTATATAGAGAAGAATGTTTGTGACAATGTGTTGTGGACAATATTAGGGATTGTAGGAAAATCGAAGGATGGTGTTAATGCTCGGTGTGATTTACAAGATATGAATATTAGAAAACCCCTACATTTGTAGTTAAGAGGGTCAAATAAAGCTTATTTACCACCAGCACAATTCACGATGACCAAAGATGAGAAAGATTTGTTCTTGAAAGTGTTAAAGGAAGTTAGAGTTCTCGACAGGTATTCATCCAATATATCGCGTCGTGTGCGCTCACATGATAGAAGTATTGGGGGTCTTAAGAGTCACGATAGTCATATTCTGATGCAATAACTTATTCCATTGGCTATTCAAAGATTGTTACCAAAGAATGCAATTGAACCCTTGATTAAATTGAGCAATTTCTTTAAACAATTGCGTTCCAAAGTGAATCGTGCGACGGATTTGCAATATATTCAAGATCGTATCGCCATAACACTTTATCATCTAGAGAAAATATTTCCTTCGACTTTTTTTGATATAATGGAGCACTTGTCTGTACATCTAGCTAACGAAGCATTATTGGCTGGAGCGATTCAGTTTCGATGGATGTATCCAATTGAGAGGTATCTTCTTACTTTAAAGCAATATGTGCGTAATAGAGCTCATCCAGAAGGTTCAATTGTTAAAGGATATCTTATGGAAGAGTGCATGAATTTTTGTGCACAATATCTCAATGATATGGAAAGTAAATCTAGTCGACCCGTGAGAACTACAGTGGTGATAATAATCTGGGTCATGCTGTTGGTGAAAACACAAGCTTTTATCTTGATAATACTTCTTGGGTACAAGCTCATCGGTATGTCTTATTCAATACAAGCGCGGTTCAACCATTCATAAAGTAGGTTATGTCACTCACTCAATATTTTATTATGTTTTATTGAATTTTGAACCAAATTTTTTTTATTGATAAATTTTCAATCTACACAGCAAACACCTTGAAGTACTTAAGCTCAAAATGCCTCATGTCGACGATCATCAGTTTCGGCATGAACATTTTGAAACTTTTGACATTTGGTTCAAGGAACATGTATGTATTTAAATCTACAGATTCTAGTTACCTAAGTCAAACTACATTTTAAATTTTACATTTTTGTTATAAATAGGTCCAAACTTTGCGAAGGACTAGTGATGTCACATTTTCTAAAGAGATTATTCTATTGGCAAATAGTCCTCATAACCTAGCAAAGAGGTTCAACAGGTATATAATGAATGGGTTTTGGTATCGAGTAGAGGCCATGGATGACCGTCGAGCCACACAAAATTGTGGTGTAGCTTTGAAGGCATATACCATAAGTTATGCTAGTTGAAAAGACAAAAATCCTCGTGTGGGATCTGTGTACTATTATGGACAATTGACAGATATTGTTAAGATTCGATATTTCAATGAGAAGAAGCATGTGTTGTTTAAGTGTGATTGGATTGACAACATTCACAAGAAGAAAGAAGATGTCTTCAATTTCACGTTGGTCAACTTCAATCATTTATTGTATCGAGATGATCGAATTATTAATGAACCTTTCATCTTGGCATTCCAAGTAGAGCAAGTTTGGTATGTTGTAGACCCGTTAGAACCAGACTGGCAAGTGGTAGTGAAGATGTCTCAAAGAGGTTTATTTGATATGAATTTGACTAATCTAGAAATCGAGCCATATATGAGCCAACAATTAGAAGAAAATATAATGCTCCGTGATGAAGAAGTTAGTTGGGTGAGGGAAGCCGCAGAAGGAGAAACAGTTGATGTTGAAATAGACTAATATTTAATCAACATCAGCAATTGAATTAAGGCCAAGGCTGTAGTTAATCATCAGTTTCTTAATTTACTTTGTCTTTGTAATTGTATTAGTTCAATTAATGTCATATTATAGTTGATTCAAAACCATTCTCTATGTTTCTAATGCCAATTAATGTCATATTACTTGCAAATTACTATGGCAAGGAAGAGGAAGCCTGATTATCCCCTACGCATGATGTCCGATGTGGTACATAAGAGGACATCAGTATCTTCCAGACCCTTCGACTTCTTCACAGCCCACCTCAGGTATAAGAATTTGATTTGTATTAACATTTTTTAAATTTGTATTTGTTTATTATCATTGTATATTGTTTGTTCTTATTGTATCTCGCAGGTCATGTTAGTTCTTCATCAACCTCGACTAGGCGTGGTAGAGGATGTGCCAAGAGCATTAAGGAGTGGGGTACTGGTACAAAGTTGGACATACAATTTGACGAAAATTACTGCCCAATAGGGGATAATGTGTCTAAGTTAACTACTCAACTTGGCATTATTGTGCGCAATGGTAACGTTGTTCCTCTTACTTTTCTTGACTAGATCACCGTGCCTGACGATCTTATTGATGCTATCTGGAAGGATGTAATGGTAAAAGTATATTTTTGGCCAAAAATTCAAATTTCAAAATTGTGTTATTATTATTTAAACTTTTAAATTGTGTTTTGTAGGATAATTTGAATGTATGTCCAGAAGAGTGTAAGCCAATCTGCATGAAAACCTGTAACAACATATGGAAGGATCACAAGAACAAGATTAAGACAAAGTATTTCAAGCCTAGAAGTTCTGATCCTAATCTGAAGGATGATGTTCCTTTGCACATTATGCCAAGCTAGTGAGAAGAACTTGTGGAGTATTGGCGTACTTCCGATGCTGAGGTATACAAATAAGTTATATGTATGATATGTAAACATACAAATCCTATTTATGAACTGCCATTTATTGAATCTGTTACAAAAAATTGCAACTAGGAACACTAAAAATCGGCGAGCTCACGGCATACCTCATACCACAGGGCGTACTACTTTTGCTCAGATCCAGTATAAGGTTTATATTTTATTATTTATATTTTTTTTTATATAAATAAGCATTATATATTTGAAAATTATTTGGATTATAATTTTCATATTTCTAAAAAAATCTAGATGACCAGTAAGGGAGAGTCTACTGATAAGATGAATGTTTGGCTTATGACACATAGAGCAAATGACCCTGAGATTATCCAGACCTTGGTAGTTTCCAAACACCTAACATTGAATTTAAATTTTATTTTTTATTTTTTGTGTCAACTATCTTAATTTGACATATACTTGTATGTCTTATTCAATACAGGATGAGTTTAATCGTCAACTCTTCATGCTACCTGAGGATTGCTGGACTTTAGAGGCTAGGAATGCCATTTTTCATGAGTTGATAGGTCATGACGAACATGGATATTGTTGCACTTACGAGAGAACTGTGCCTTAGGGTGCGGTGTATAAAGATGGTACTGGGCCATCACGGTCAACACTCCAGCCATCGACTATTGTTCAGATCACCTAGCAGGTTCGTGCGAAGCTAAAGGATGAGCTGAAGGAGGAGCTGAGGGAGGAAATGCGAGCATAGTTATCTATACATTTATAGCAGTTGAGAGCTAAGCTGATGACCTTTGTGTCACAGAGGGCGAGTGTAGATCCCAACAGATAGGTTCAATATAAATAAAATTGTTTGATAGTTAAATTTTCACACAACATATATATAATAAAATTTGAATATGATTAACATATTATGTATGGACTGTCATAGGCTCCTGATGCATCGACTGGCCACCGAGTATTTAGGGAATCTGTAGGAGATGAGAATCCATATACACCACCACTAGAAAATTAGGTATAAAATGAATCTTTGAATTCTAAGCTAAGAATAATCATACATTAACTGTACACAACCCAAAATTATAGAGGCTAATTCCATAATTAGAAAGAAAGACAAAGGATTTTCCATTGTTAACACAAAACTTGGCACACGTGAATGCCTAGGCACGAGAGACTTGTGGGAGAAGATGGGACTCGAATCGGGTTCCCAACTTGGGAGTTAGAGCCGGATTTCACTCTAGACAAATTAGTTTCTTAAGAAACATGTAATTCGAGGTGTTAACGTCCCAAAATCACCAAACGGCGTCGAAGTAGCACGAAATTTGGCACATACTACCGCCTAGGCACAGAGACTTGTGGGAGAGACGAGACTCGAATTGAATTCCCGGTTTGGGAGTTAGAGCCGAATTTCACTCTAGACAAACTAATTCCTTAAGAAACATAGAATTCAAGGTGTTAACACCCCAAAATCACCAAACGGAGTCAGAGTAGCACGAAACTTGGCACACACGACCGCCTAGGCACGAGAGACTTGTGGGAGAAGACGGGACTCGAATCGGATTCCTAGTTGGGGAGTTAGAGCCGAATTTCACTCTAAACAAATTAGTTTCTTAAAAAACTTGGAATTCGATGTGTTAACACTCCAAAATCACCAAATGGCGTCGGAGTAGCACGAAACTTGGCACATACGACCTCGTAGGCATGAGAGACTTGTGGGAGAAGACGGGACTCGAATCGGGTTCCCGGTTTGGGAGTTAGAGCCGGATTCCACGCTAGGCAAATTAGTTCCTTAAGAAACTTAAAACTCGATGTGTTGACACTCAAAATCACCAAACGGCGTCGGAGTAGCACGAAACTTGACATACACGACCGCCTAGACACAAAAGATTTGTGAAAGAAGACGAGACTCGAATCACATCGCATTCTGGATTTAGGAGTTACAGCCAAATTTCTGTCTAGGCAAAATTATTTACTTAATTATCTTTGTAATTGTATAGTAGTTAAATTTTTATATTTTTTTGTAATTAACATATTAACACATAATTATATTGTCATTAATTATTTTTATTTTTTGTTTTCAGATATTTCCCAAGTATGAGTTTGCTTCTTGTGGAATGCGTGCCTGTGAAAAATGCGACTAACTTTTGTTTTTGTTATCCACAGAGAATGATGAGGAAAACTTTTAATTTTAGTTTATGTTATTTTGAATTATGAACAACATTATGTATGTAAAAATTATATATATATTATGGAACATTATGTAGTGTGGTAATTTTGTTGATGTGTAGTTATGGATGGAATAATATTTTTATTATGGAGAAATTGTTATTTCTATACAGGAATTTTTATGTTATTATGCAATTATTGGTTTCTTTTTCTATTGTTTTTCTTTTAATACAGGTAATTTTAATATTTTTAATAATTATAGTGCAGGTTTTTTCTTTTTTCTTTTTTTTTCTTTTTTTTTTTTTTTTTGCGATGGCACCACACCGTTGCAAAAAAAAAAAGGTAATTTTAATATTTTTATTAATTTTATTACAGGGTTTTTTTTTTTTTTTTTTTTTTCCAACGGCACCACACTGTCGCAAAAAACATTAGAACCATTGGCGACGGTGGTTGTGTCATTGCAAAAAAAACACAATTCGCGACAACATTTCTTATGGTCTCAAATAAAACTTTTAGTGACTGTAAACCAATGCCGTCACAAAAGGTCTCTATTTTTTACATATTATAGGCAATAATAAAATGTCGTCGCAAAAAGTAACAAATGCCGTCACAAAAAAAAAAAAGGCGACGGCATAATGTCGTTGCTAAAACTTTTTTGCAACGCCTTATGTTGTGACCCCCCTTTTGCCGTTGCTAAAAGTCATTTGCCATCGCTAAATTTTTTTGAAACGGCATTAGGAGTATTAGCAACGACATTTTTCTGTTGCAAAAATCTAAAATTTTTGTAGTGTCTCCACACTCATTTAACAAAAAATTCTTAGAGATAGCCAAACGAACACCAACGTTGGATTCTATTTCAACTTAATTATATTTGTGTTTGATTATGTTTTTGCTTTTCAAAATCGTGTTGAGAATAGACCTTTGCAATGGGACTTATTATACTAGTGTAGAAGCAACACATAAGATGATAAATAAAATGTAGAATTGATACATAAGACAATAAATAAAATATGATTATTTTAATATTATTAACCTGGATTACTCAGAATTTTAAAGTGAGTGACACTAGATTATTTAATTTGGCTGGTTTGGTAATTAATATTACTGTGCAAAATGTTTTCATTATTAAAATTCATGGGTCAATACACATGATGCATATCATATATAAATTATGATTAAATTGATGTTTATTATGAATTTTTGTGATATGAACCATTATGGTGGTGAGGTCAATAAATTATTAACTAGTTAGGCTTCATATAATGTTTAGTTTTTGTTGAAAAGTGGTATTGATTACTACCGATTGAAGACTTGGTTTATGATCAAAGTGATCAGCGATTATATTCCTAAGTCTTTTTATTACAGCCCAATTTAATTATGAACAGTAGTTCAAATTTATTTTATAAAAAGTCAATAACTGAAAGTAAAAATTTATATGATTTGCACTTAAGATTTATTTTTTAAATAGCAGGGGCTTGCCGTCAGTCTATCATCTGGATTGGAGGGTCCAATCCGGTCTATAGGGCCCATTTTTTGGTTTCTTTTCGATAATTCAAACCGTTCATATTTTAGGGTTTATTGAATACATTATCTTTATAAAATATCACGTCAATCGGATAACAGATACTATATATTCAGATTCCTTTTTTATGAACTATTAATTTTTTGACCATCAATTTTTTTCCAGACAAAAGTGATTGAATACATAGTATTCGTTATCCGATCGACGTGATTTTTTACAAAGATAATATACTTAACAAACCTTAAAATATGAATGGTTCACATTATTGAAAAGGGGCCCAAAAGTGGGCCCAATGGACTAAATTAGATCGGACTGTTCCAAATCTAGACTGGAGACGGTCCGGACCCTTTTTAAATCTAACAATTGAAAGTAAGAATGCATATGATATACATCATTTTTAAAGATGTTAATATAAATAAATTTTTGAATACATTAATATACAAATTATATTACCCAACCCAGAGGAGGGCAAAGAATGGGATGCAATACTAAGGCCCTTTTTGGGAATTCATTATTTTAGTTAATTTTTTCACTTTTTACGAAAAAAATTTGTAAAAATTAAAACGAATAAATATAACAATTTATAATTATTTTTTAACTATTAACTCAAGTCCCAGCGGGGCCTAAACGTCATTATGCCATTATCATAATGTCATGGTTGAACTTGTTATGATGGCCAAGTCATTGCTTTGGAGACTTAAAATTTAATTTAATTGATGTTAAAAGTAGTAACGGGGCCAGAAAATGAAGTTGGAAAGGTCACTTATTAATTATAATTTTTTATTTAAAAAAAATTAACATTAAAATAATAATAATTTTATAAACTAAATTTAAGCACATAAAAAATTAAATATTCGTTAGTAATAGGAACAAATCAAAATTTTATAATAGTGCGGAATAGCTCGGAGTGGGATGATGACGCAAGTTTGTAACTTTAGCACAAAAAATTATGGGTCAAAATTCTTAATTTTAGAAAATAAAAACACATCATTTATAACATAAATTATTATATCTAATCTATTTAATTTCTATTTGACAAAAAAATATTAAATAGATGATATTGCTTATAAATGATGTGTTTTGAATGGAAATTATTAAACAATCTTAGAGTATCATATGGTGTTGCTTACGTGATACTCAAAGCATGGGAAATCACAAATCACATTAAGTGGTCTGTCAACTATCTAAAAATAATGAGTTTATTATATCAAATTTATAAGATTTCTCACTATACTATTGGTTTAAACTACTACATAAATACTATCATATAGTGCTTTCAAATAATAACTATTTGTTGTGAACAATACAATAAACCCCTAGTCAAAGAACATATTAAGAAAAAAGAAAATACATTTTGCATATGCCAAAAAAAAAAAAAAAGAGGTCAAAATTGAAGGGGGCATATGACCCTGGGCTTTCTTTGGCTTCGCCCCTGGTTAAAGGGTATAATTGTGTAAGGCTCCCTTTGGCAATCTACTATTTAGTTTAAAAGTCTAAAAGTGATTATAAGTTGTTATATTATTTATTTTTTATTTTTTTATATGTCTTTTCGTTAAAAAAAATAAAAAAATCATCTAAATTATCAAATTTTCAAACCACCCCGAAATATCCATACCGATACAACCCATAACCACACACATTTTTGGTAATTGAAACCCTAGTCATTTTGTTTATTTGCGTATGATATTTTTTTAAAAAAAATTGGGACTAAAAAAAACCTATTTTTGATTTTTTTTAAATGTGATTTGCTAACAAGTGTTTTGGGATACAAGAAAAAGACGAAAAAATTTGAAGAGAACCAAACATTTTTTACTAGATTTGCATTGTTTTTAAATCAATATATTTTTTAACATTAAACACTTCAATCCCAATATTAAAAAATTAAAAAATTATTTTTATAAAGAAAATTAGTGAAAGGTCTAATTTAAAGAGTGTACAAGACATTAGATTCAAGGTAAAATCTTATTTGTAGATAAGGACATGTCAGAAAAGTTACCGGCGACGGTGATCGACGATCGGCTATAGTAACCAGCAACCAACAGTAGTAGGTGGTGGCGGTGGTGGTAAGGTAAAAAAATGTGTAAATTCAACAAATTGGGTATTGAATGAGTGATATGTGTTACACACATTGTAACATATAAGCAGTTTGGTGAATTTCAGCAGATAGAAAAATAGGTTTCATGGATTTCAACAAATAGACAAATTGGGCGATTTCAAAAGAGAAGGTGATTTCAAAAGATAAACAGATAGGTTGATTTCAACAGATAGTTGTCATTTTGAACAAATTGTGTCATTTTAGCCAAAAAAGATTATAGTTTGGGCCTAATAGCCCAATAAATTAAAAAATATATTTATAACATGGATATCTATTTTTGTATTTATTTCGATCAAATTAATTTTAATTTTTTTAATAAAGTTAAAAAACTAGGTTAAAATAAAACTCATCCCATTAGAGTGAGATGCAATGCATGCGACAGTATTTTAGTGTTAGTGGGTGGTTGATTAAATAATTTGACACAATTGTCTCCTTATAGTCAATGGAATTTGAGATGGAACAAAAGAAGGGTCCGCTATCACTCTAATGACTAGAAAGAGAGGAGAAAGTGGGCGAAGTAAATTTAAAAATTGAGCTTTCATAGTTATTTATAGTTTGACATAATATTTTCGTATATTTGACTGTGATTCACTTTATAATTATAGTTTCATTAAATTCTCATAGAATTTATAAATAATCTCTTATTAAACCTTGATTCCTCCATCAATATTTTTGTACAATTTGAGTGAGATGCATGTAAGATTCTTATTATTCATTGATAAAAAAATAAAAAACCTTGATTCCTCCATCAAATTTTGTACAATTTGAGTGAGATGAATATTTGGATGAACACAAGTAATGGTAAAAAAAAAATCTTAATTAATTAAACTAACTCAGTTGATTATTCAAGTACTTGTCATATGTGATCGTTAAAGAGAAAGATTAATTATTTTACACTTATGGTAAAATTTATTCTCTCTTATTATAGATTTTTTATTTTTTTATTTTTTTAAAATGTGTGTGGTTGTTGTTCTAACTATGTACAATATCTATTACCATTTTTTTGATACATGTTATGTATTTTTGTGACAAATGTTATATAATCTTCTAGTTCTAGTAGAGTTACGACAATTTGTAATTTAGAAGTAAAATTACCCATTTTATAATATTGTTACGTATTTTTGTGGTAGTATTATACATGTTTTCATCAAAACATTTATAAACATAAAAATTTATAACATTATTACCAAAGTACATAATTTTATTTCTAAATCACAAATTGTCGTGATTACCATAAAATTACATAACCTTTATCCCAAAAATACACAATATGTACCAAAAAAAATACTTGATAAGATACATATAATACACCCTCATGTAAATCAAAAGTTCTTATTATTATATTATAATTATTCAGTTTGATATACTTTTTCTCATATTTAATCATTGGGTAAATTATATTGACACCCCCTGAGGTTTATATTTATTACAGTTCCCCTCTCACTTTTTGAAAATTATATCCCCCTACCTGAGGTTTAAAGTTTCATTACAGATTGCACCCTCCAGCAATTTAATTTTTTTAAATACCAATTTTACCCTCACTGGGTAAATTACATTGATACCCCTCACATTTTAGAAATTACAATCCCCTCCCCAAGGTTTAAAGTAGCATTACCAATTGCCCCCTCAGTTAGTATTAGTTAAAAAAAAAATTCGTTGAAAAAAAAAATAATTGGAAAAAAATTATTTGAAAAAAAAAATTAATTAAAAAAAAATTTGTTAGTCAAATTTTTAAATTTCTATTTAAAAATCAACGTAAACTCATTTTTTGAATTTACGTTTTTTCCTCAAATTTACAAACTGAGACAACCATTTATAAAATAAAAAAATTATCTAACAAGTTTTTATGACAGTTTTTTAAATTTTTGTAAATACAAATTGAAAACTGAAAACGAAATGGTTACCAAACAGGTCTCAGATGGTAAAAAGTCGTAAAATTAACAAATAATTAAATAAGTTACCAACGTAAGAAATGACTTATCAAAAGATTCTTAGGTTATGTATGGTTTGATTTTTAGAAAAAAAAATTAAAAATTAAAAATTAATTTAGTTAAGAAATAAAAAATTAAAAATAATTATCATTTTTATATAATTTTTATCTTTTGAGTGTAATAAACATAAACCTCAATGGATGTCAGTGTAATTTTTATCTTACATTGGTTTTTAAACAGAAATTTAAAAATTTGACTAACAAATAATTTTTTCAAATAATTTTTTTCCCAATGAATTTTTTTTTCAACTAATACTAACCGAGGGGGTAATTGGTAATGCTACTTTAAACCGTAGGGGGGATTGTAATTTCTAAAATATGAGGGGTGTCAATGTAATTTATCCAACGAGGGCAAAATTGGTATTTAGAAAAATTAAATTGCTAGAGGGAGCAATCTGTAATAAAATTTTAAACCTTAGGAAGGAAAATGTAATTTTCAAAAGATGAAAAGATAACTATAATAAATATAAATCTCGGGTGGTGTCACTGTAATTTACCCTTAATCATTTAAAGAGTAGAAAAAAAATATGAGAAAAGAAGAATGAGGCTAGAGTTGTGATTTGAACAAGGCAAGTGGCAACTGTCATCCCAAAGACACCAAAGTGATACTGAAAGGTTATTAGTTTATTAATAGGAATAAAATTAGTAGCGATGATTTTCGTTTCAAACATGTACAAGTGGATGTGTAATGATGTACAAGAACAAGATAACGATTCTTATTATTAATTTTCTCAACAAAACAAAACTAGTGAAATTGAAATGTATCATCACCATCATCAACAAAAACAACAACAATCCAACATGGATTCCAATCAAAACATATGATGCGCGGCGGGGTTTCCATGTTTTCTTCTATTTTTTTTAATCCACTAAGTTAATATAATACAGAAAAATTAATGAGAAGTCGATTTCTAAGAGTGTGTATGACATTAGATTTAAGAATTGTTTTACTTTAGTTATAATGACATAATTAATAAAATTATTTATTGAAAATAATATATCAACAAAAACAACAACAATCCAACATGAATTCGAATCAAACATATGATGTGAGGCGGCATTTCGCATGTTTCATCCCATTTTTCTAATCCACTAACTTAATATAACATAAAAAAATTTGGTGAGAAGTCAATTTGTACGGATTTATATGATATTAGATTCAATGATTCTTATATTTTAACTGTGAGGATATGATTAATAAAATTATTTATTAAAAAGAACAAATTATTGTTTTGAATAATATTTTTATTTTTTATTTTTTCCTCACTGTTGTCAGATCATGGTCCCTGGAAAAGTTGTTGTAGGTGGTCGGCGGCTGATGAGGACTACTAGTGCTAGTGATATGGATAGATAGATTAGGTAGACAAATAAGTGATATTGAATAGATAGGTGAAGTAGACAAATAAGTGAAATGGTGGACAACTAGATAGATACAGATAGGGGTAATATGGCCAAATTATTATTGTGCTTATGACCCCAAAAGATTAGAATTTGAGGCTATTGCCCCAAAAGTTTCAAAATTAAATTTATGACCCAATATAATATATTATATGATAGAAATTAAAAAAAAAAAATTAATAGATTATTAGAAAATAAGAAAAAAGTTTGAGATTGTCAAAACATGGCCCTAAATTTATCTACAACAATGTGAATTACTTCATGTCAGTTATTGATTAGTTTAAAAATCAATCACACAAGACTCAATCTTTTGTCACATCATTAAGAATGAATTTAAGATTATGTTTTAAAAGTCTATTGCATTTATCAATAGAATATAAGGTTAAATATATTTTTAATCTCCAAAATATGTATTTCAATGTCAATTTATCAATCTTTGTTAAAACGGTCCCTAATATTGGTTTTGTTTGAATTTTGTAATGGAAGCAGGGGTAATTTTGTCCAAATTTGAAGATATTTTGGACAAAAAATTGGATAGATATAGCATTGGGGACTATTTAACTATAAATTAAATAAGTTAAGAACCTATTTCACAAAAATAAAATATTGAGGATGAAGATGAAACAAGGCATATAGTTTGAAAAATCTAAAATTTCTAAAATATTGATTCGTAATTATGTTTCAATTTTAAATAGTGAATGTTAATCACAATCAAACAATCAATAATAAATCAATACAACAATTTAATGTGAGCGCCCCCTAAAATATATACTTAATACAACACATTCAGTGACCTTAATATTTCCACATAAAGTTGCATATTTTCAAATCATACGGAATAATTAAGGTTCTTGATTAGTTAGGTATGTAGGTTGTTAATAAAATCTAGTCATAAAACATTTTATATTATCACTTTGAGTTCCGGATGGCACAAAGCATGCACTAGGTAGGTAGCTAGCTAGCATTGATTGTTGTTGCACAAAAAAAAAAAAAAAAAAAAAGCTAGCATTGATGTTTATTGTAGCTTTTATATGTTAGTTTGATGGTAATGTGATAGTGAATGTTTTTGTTGTTTTAGGCAAAAGTCTCCAAACACACACAATATTCCTTTTAGAAAAAGGATGATGAGTCAAAATAAAGTTGTATTTGGTGATTCTTTGAAGATGCCCCTTCTTTTCAACAAAGACTGCTTTGCTTTTCATTGTCCAATTTTATTTTTTATTTTTTTATTTTTTTTTCAAAAGGGATAGAGCTAACTAGTCTTCCTCAATGTCCTTGGGAAAATTATTGAAATGTCTCATCATCATCCAAAAAAAAAAATCATGTTTTGCATAACTTGTGGTGGTTATGATTTGTCGAGTTTAGATTACGATAGATGAGTAACAGAGTTAGTTTAGTGGATAAAACTTAATAATTAACTCATGTGGTTAACTATTCTGTTTTTAGATTAAATTAGAGTAATTATTTTTAGTTTGAAAAAAATTACATTAGACCTATTCAACCGATGGCCATAATTTATCATCTAATTTATTTTGGATTGAAAGAATGTCACTCTTATTAAAACACTAGTAAAAAAAAAACTCAATTCACAATCCCATAGGTTATCAATCATAGAAGTAGTGTCTAGTGCCTAGAGCAAGGATGCTACTGCCACTTTACAAAACTTTCCAAACAGCACTTGTCTAAAAAATTCTCCATTTTTCTTTTTCAATTTGAATCATGTTAGCATTTTGAAATATGAAACTCTCCAAATATGGCAAAACAATTGTAAGTTAATTGAGATAGAGGAACAAAAGTTGATTTATAAAAAAGATGTCATTCAAGTTTCAAGGTTGATTTACAAACACAATGACAATTTATTTCTTGCAAAGCTCTTCAATATAGGAAGGTGTCACCAATTTATGTGCATAAACCCATGATTAGTATGAGTTTCAAATAAAAAATGAATAAATAAATTACAACAAATGTCCCTGTATAAATAAATAAATATTTTTTTTTAAAAAAATGTACTACTAGGGTAATAAGATTAATTTATTCTTAATAACTTTTACTATGATTTGCTTTTTTACTAACCTAACTGTTGAATTGCCCATTATTAAAAGAAAATAAAATAAAATAAATCCTTTGTCTTCCTTTTCTCTCGGCCACTTCTTTTGACCAACCAAAAAAAAAAATACCGGAATCACCATCTCCCATCATTGAAACCAGTTCATAAAGGTGCCACCACAAATTGTACCACAATTCTAACTCTCTTATTAATTTTAGCGTTTCCAATAAAAAAATAAATATAAAATGAGACATAGAAATTAGAGAATTATATAAGAGGGTTCGACCGAAAATGAGGCTCACTTTCTAGTGATAAAGGTATGGAGCATGTTAGTGACGAAAATGATTTAACAAAATACCTATGTTGGTAAGAGAAGAAGGCCATTGTGGAGGGACAATGTGAATTGAACAAGGTTGTAGAAACTAGAGATAGGGATAGTGGGATTGGAGAAAGATGGCCAACGAGAATGGAGGTAGAGGAGAGGTGCTGGAAGTAGCAAGAGAAAAAAAGAGATAAAAGAAAAGAGCTAATGTAAAAGACATCAGAAAGGGTGGTCGGTACAGGTTGAGGTAAACTCGTGATGGCTTGAGTGGAGTATGATACGTGTTAAATCACTCAAACTTGATCAATATAATATAAAAATTTGTTTACTCATTGTCAATTGATATTGAATTAAATGTTTTAATAAGGGCATAGACCAATGCAATTATTTAAAGATTAGGGCAAGGGCAAGGAATGGAAGGCCCTTAGGTCGACTTGACTTAGCTTTAGATGTTTTTGAATGGTTGGTCCAACTTTTAACCCTCAAATGAGTTTGTCTGTGTCATTATTCTCTCTTTTTGCCGCTCATTTAGCATTTTTTCCCCCAACTTTCCTAATTCTCGCTTTGTTTTGGGCTGTTGAAGCAGCATTTGATTGGATGAGGTGCATCTCCCAGCGTCGTTAGGATATTCACTTTGAGCAATCATGCTCTCCTCCTCCCTAGTCTCCTTCCCTTTTATTGATGGGAAAATGTTTAAGAGCACCGAATAATTTTTTATAATTTGACTTAAAATGATGTAATATTATATATGTTAATTTTTAATTGGGAGAATTACATACAGGTGGGAATTGGAGAAAAAAATTACAAATATATAAGGAGAGCAAGTGTGTTTGTGGTAGAGTGCAAATAAAAGGCTGTGAGGTGCAAGTGTCATTTGCACCCATCTATGTGTTGATAATTTTTTTTCTCAATTCTCACCTGCATGTAGTTTTCCCTTTTTAATTTGTCATATACTCAATTATATATGATTTATCTCTCTTGTCACATTATTGTGGATAAATTTAGATATTCAAATTGTAAGTCTCTAACATTACTCTTATTGATGTATATATGTGTACCCTTGGACTTTTTTTATATATTTTTTTAACATCAATAAATTTCTTTTTGCTTATTAAAATAAAAAAAAAACCCCTTGTATCATTCCTCTAGCAAATGATGAAATGAGACGAACAATAATTACTAAATTTCATAAGACAATGATATGTTCCGGTGTGCAATACACACCGTATGTAATCTTATCATAAAATTACATAAATTTTTACGAATTTACATAAATGATCTCACAAAAATACGTAAGTTGAATACAAATTCGCATAAGTTCACTTTTATGAATAGACTTACGCGGATTTATATTCAACTTATTTATTTTTGTAACATCACTTGTACAAATTCGTAAAAATTTACAAAATTATGTGATAGAATTACATACAGTATGTATTGTGTACTAAAAAATTTTCCTCTATTATATATGTCAAATATCAATCTGATATAGACACATTTGGTTGTCAAGATAAAATTTTTAAAGAGAAAAATATATATATTATTGGTAGGATAGTGGGACACATAAAAATTTAAAAGAAAAAAAATTCAAAAGCACAATAATATCATCTAATCTTGTTCTGAGTTCGGATTTGCTAAAGTTAAAAATCTCAACTTTACAATAAAGCTGATCCATTATTAGACTAACTTGGAATCACATCGGTGATCTAAGTCATTCAACTTATACAATTAACTAAAAAATTTATTTATACAAAAAATCAAATTGATCTAACATCAATTATCATACTATTAGATCATTTTTATCTATATGGTATATATATTTTTAAGAATAGACTTTTCATGCATTATGATATATATGTATACATATACATATGTGATTTGATACTTATGTCTAATCAGTCAATTTTTTTCTATGTATGTTCTTTTCAGTTTGTTATATAAGATGAATGGTTTAAATAATTGACGTGAATATAGATTAGTCTCACAACATGTCAACTTCACCAAAGAAATTGAAATATTTAACTTTAGCAAATGTGGACTAATCTTGTTTCTCCCAAATGTGTGACAAGACAATATATATTAGGATAATGTTTCGTAGCTTGAAACTATCCCCCCCGAATCCCCCTAATGCCCAAAACGACGTCGTTTTGGGCATTTTACTTTCTTTTTTTTTCTTCTTCTTCTTCCATTTCAGGTCTGAAACGCAGAGGAAGAGGGAGAGGGAGAGGGAGAGAAGAGAGGGGAAGAGGAGGAGTCGCAACCCCGTGGCAGCTCCTCGCAGTCCGGCCGCAGCTCCTCGCAGCAGCAGCTCGCCTTCGGCAGCTCGTCGAAGCAGCAGCAGCTCGCCTCCGGAAGCTCGTCGCAGCAGCAGCAGCTCGCCTCCGGCCCCCTCCAGTCCTCCTCCTCCTCCTCCTCCTCCTCCCTTCTCTTCTCTTCTCCTTCTTTGCTTCTGAAAACAAAAACAAAAAAATTAGGGGGATTCGGGGGAGGCTTTCGAGCTCCCTAGCATCACCCTATATATTATTAGTGAGAGACTCATTACCTACTCTACTTATTTCAAAGCCATATGTTTCTCGCATCGTGTCTTATAACTATCTTAATAATGAAAGTATATTTTTGGATTAGATGTGCGGATCATTTTTAAAATGTTAAAGAGTTTATGTATTTTTAATTAAAAGTGAAAGGCTTTATTATAATTTATATTAATATGTTTTTTTTTCAAAAGTAGTGAATAACAATTTTATTGCAGTACATTTTGAATATCAATTTAGAAGCATTATGGTTATAGGCAATTCATCTTTATTTAATACCAAAAAACATAAAAGTAAGAAGAAAAAAAATCAATCAAACTCGACTTGGGGCAAAAAAAGGAGTAAATTATATTAATTACGTTAAGATTTAAAGAAAATACATTATTTTATATAAATTTAACATAATTACACATGTACTTTAAAATTTTAATTCATAAAATATTTAGTCAATTTTCACCAGTAGTCACATAAATAAATAAAATAAAATAATCATTTATTTTATGTTAAAATATATCTTATTTGTTCTCGTGTCCTCACACAATTTGTATTAATTTTAGTCATTTTAGTTTAATTAAAAGGGATGTTAATGCAATAATACCAAATTTATATGACTTCTTGTATTTTATTTTTTTTTCTAAATATCATTGGTATAATTTACTAGGAATGTGTTTAAAAAAATGATTGATCCATTGAATTTGAGATTTCGTTTGAGATGTGGATTGGTTTTTTGAGTTTTTGACTATTTTAGCCTGTAATTAAAAAGTCTCGTTTGAGATTGGGTTTTTAGCTTTTTTGACTTTTGTAAGAGAAAAAATTAAGGATGTGTTTGGTGGAGATTTCAAATCTCAATTTCACCCCTTGGTTTGAGTGTTCTGTTTGGTTTGAGTTTTTAAAATTTAATTCTATACCTACTTTTCAAAACACGCCTATCTGGTCATCTTGCCGGACTTCCGGCCGATTAATCGGAACAATATTCTTGTTTTTTTTTTTTTTTGGCACCTGTTATTTTTATATTTTAAATAAAAAATATTTTCAAAATTTCTTTTAAATTTTTTATGAGCTTTGAGTAGAATTTTGGGTTGTGTATTTAGTTATGAGTTACAAATTTTTAAATCAAATATCATACGTAACATCAAAAATTTCAAACTCAATTCGAAACTCTTTTCAAAACTCATAACCAAATAAATTTTCCATACTCAAATCATAATTCTAAAACTCACAAGCTCAAAATATAACTCTATTATCAAATCATAATGCTAAAATTCTACCAAAAGCTATCTAAATAATTATGGTTTGAATATGACATTTTATTTTATTAATTTTCAATTTATTTTATTCTTTTTATGAGTAAGATAACCAAAAAAATCTCACAACTCTTACATGCCAAACAAACACTGAATTCGCTCGAATTATCCGAATTACATGTCTCAGACACGGGTTCGGAAAAGATGGGAGCTGCACGTGTGGGGTGCGTAACGGAACTCATCGTCATGCGTAGCAGAAGCGAAACGGTTTCTGCTTTCACAGCGAAAGCAAACAAAGCTCAAATCAAAAAGTATACCAAGATATATATATATATATATATATAATTTATAGAGAGAGAAGAAAGAAAAAAAAAAAAAAAAGTTGGGTATGGAATTTAGGGGAAAGACAAAAATAAAAGGTGATTTGGACTGATGCTTTTTAAAAATGAAAGAAAAGAAAGAAAGGAAAAAAGGGCGTTACGAAACCAGAAACAGAAACCGGTCTCTGTTCAGAAAAGCTTTCGGTCACGCGTGTGCACCTGTTTACGTAACGTACCCTAATTACTCCAGTTTGGCTGTATCTTTTGTTTTGTGCTCTCTAATGTAAATAAGGGAAATGCTCCAGAGTGCGTTACAAATCCCATCTAATTTTAACACAAAATTATTTAAGTTTCACAAATTTTTGTTTAAGTTTTACGAATTTATATGCACTAATTGATTTCAGTTGTTACGTAAATTTATATTCAACTTACGTATTTTTTATAAAATCACTTATATAAGTTAGTGAAAATTTTCCATACTTTTTTCATCCATTCATTCAAATTTTATTTTGATTTTGATTGTTTTGGTTTAAATAATTTGGTCTATATATTTTAAATTTAGTTTAAAAGTGATAATTTTGTTTAATTTTTTTTTTATTAATTTCTTTTATATGTATACCTCAAGAGATAAATAAATGTACTAAAATCGTTGATTTTAACATCTAATTTAAACAAAATGACAAAATTAAAATTAAATTTAAAGTACAATGACTAAATTGTTCACTTTAAAATAATAGAGACTAAATTGAAATTTAAGTCAAATTATAAACAACGGTATAAGGTCATGTTTGTTTGGCCTCTTAAAAGAGGGGATTGGATTAACAGTCCATGAGGGCTATCAAAAACATGTTTGGTTGAGCTAAAATGTTATAGGACTATTAATCCAATTGGACTACCAATCCCCCCAAAAGGTGGGATTATCATACCCATTGGAGGGTTGAGATTGATAATCTAATTCTCTTGGATTAAAAAATGTTTAATTTTATTTTTTTCAAATAATTTATTTGTGAAATAAATATTTAAAAAAAATATTACCGAAGATAAAGTGTATGATTTTTTTTTTTATATTTAATGAATTTTTAAATAATTTTAAGCAAAATTTATATTTTTTAAGTATCTCTTGATTAAGTGTACTTAAAAAGTATTTAAAAAATAATTATAATATTAAAAAAAATTAATTTTATATATTAATACTATCTATAGTATTACTAATCCGGTTGTATACAAATAAATATTTTTTATTTTACATCTCCAACTTAATGTCACCATACTAATAATCTTTCCACTCAATCACACCGTACTTCTAATCCCATCCATTTTATGGAGCCAAACAAACGTGACCTAATATTGTTGTTTGATGCAGCCTATTATAAATTAAAAATTAATGATCTAAAATCAAAAGTGAAAAACATACTTTATCCAGTTTTTAAAAATAATTTTTAAAAATTATTTATGTCTAATAAATTTTAAAATAAAATAAAAATTACAAATTGCAAGAGTAAAAAAACAGTTATTGCACCAAACAGTCTCAATATACCTCCAAAAAGAATGAATAAAGATACAATTACACCCATTTCTACACCCATAGGCGCACACTCCCTCCCTCTTTATGCGTGTGTAAATGGAAAAATTATGAGGTGGTCTCAGGGTAAATTTACATTGCTTTAATTTGATATTTATCAACTAAAATTGTAATATTTTGTATATTTTAGGATTCATTTGGGATTCGATTATTTTAATTGACTTTTTAATTTTTTTTATGAAAAGACGTACAGAAAAATAAAAAGAGTAATGTGATGGTGTGTTTCGGGCCAAAAAAACCTTCTCCCCAAATGGGACCTTATTAGAATTTTGAGAGATAACTTGCCAAATGTCAAGTTATAAATAAATATAGAGATGAATGTAATTATAGCATTACTAAATACAAAAAAAAAATAAAAATAAAAATGATAATGTTAATCTTATTTTTCAGTAACGCTGTATTTGATTGAAAATTTGAGAAAGGATTTGAAAAAGGAAAGGAAAAAGATAAATGAAATGTAAATAATAATAAAAACCTACATATCACCTAATTTTATACATTTTTTTTCTTTTTTCTTTCTAATTTTTTTCTAAATCTCTCAACCAAATACAGTGTTAATCAATCAAAATAAGTGCTAGACTCATTTTATTACCATTTTTTTAATTAATTGAATAGCACCACATAAACATTAAAATGATTTATTCACACACTAATCAAGTATATGAATAAAGGATAATTAGTTTAAAATAATGAGTCTTACATTCAAAAAAAAATTATAATACACACTTCCGGAAAAAAGGTGTACATTTATAGGGTTATTTGAGATGATCTAAATAAGTGTATTTTTTAACTTTTTATGAAAAGATATGTAAAAAAGTAAAAAGATGATGCGACTTAAAAAAGATAAAAAAATAAATAAGTGCATTTTTTTTTTTAGTTAATGCCAAACAAGCTCATAATATGTCCAGTTGCCACTTTTGTGGTCCTTTGGTATCATTAATTGTGGTGTTTATTATAACTAGTTATGACTCATTATAATATTGATTATGATTTAGTTATGACATATTGTACTTATTATTTTAATTATGATCGGAAAAAAAAAGTAATATTTAGGGGTGTTCTGGAAAGTTGGTAAAAAATTGACTTTTGGCTTTTTACCAAGCTTTTTAGCTTTTTGAAAAGTGATTTGGGAAGTTGGTAAAAAGCTAGCTTTTTGCCTTTTAGTTTAATATTTATTTATGGTGTCAAATCAAATTAAAATGACCAAAATACCCTTACCCAACATAAGAAATTTATTTTTTTATTTTTTTGTCATAGGCCCTAATTTATAATTTCACACTTGCGTTTTTTGCCTTTCTCAAACCAATTTTGTTGCGTTTTTGGAAAATGATAAAAAACGTGACTTTTTATGAAAGTTCCCAAAACAGCACTTAGTTATGACTCATTTTAATTTTGATTATAAATCATTGTGATGTTAATCTGTCTGAGGCTTTATTGGTAAAAAATCTATTTTGTAGAATATGTTAGTTTATTTGACAAATTCATTTCAGGCTGAAAAATTCACTTCAATCACTCAAAAAAGATCAACAAATTAATACTGTGACAAATAAATTAATTTTTGTAGTGTTAAAAAAAATTTTAAGTCTAATTTTTAGTCAAATCCCAACAGAAGCCTCAGAAGGCTTCATTTGTCACTGGCTAATATGTGCTTATTGGCTTACAAAGCTTAACATAAAAAATTAAAAATAAAAATAAAAAAAGTTTTTGATCATTTAACATAACAAAAATGAATTTGTTCATCTTTTTATAAATATGTAAATAATACACCAAATATATATAAATCGTCTAAACTCTATACTTTCTTTTCTTTTCTTTTTCGGGTGGATAAACTCTGAAAAAGCCTAAGGTGAGTTTGGAATCAACTTAAAAATGTCATAAAATTTTTTGTTGTATTTAAAAAGTTTTTTTTTTTAATTTTTTTTATCTGTCTAAGTGGCCTCCGTTTGGGAAGTTGAGGTTTGGGATTTTTTTTGCTAAAATAGTCACAAAAAAATAATAAGACAAAATATCACATCCAACCTATAATCATTATATTTTTTTTCTCACAAAAAGTCAAAAAAACTAAGAAATCCTTTTCAAACGAGACTTTTTAGCCCAAGGCTAAAATAATCAAAAAGGCAAAAAGGCAACCTACTTTCCAAACGGAGAATAGAACTTCTTTCTTAAAAAAATTTAAAAATTCACTAAAGTTTCATTTGACCTGAGTTGTTTTAGCTAAATTAGTTAATAAAAGATAAAATAGACTAATTTACTCAACCAGACAAAGTGGGTGTTTGGAAGGTTACTATTTTAGTAAACTATTTTTATTTTTAACTATTTTAGTAGGTTAAAATTTATGTGTTTGGGAAGATCGTTAAATTTTTTATAACTGAATGTGATATTTGTAAGAGAAAAAGTGAAATAATTATGAGTTTGACGTGACATTTTATCTTATTGGTTATTTTAACTTATTTTGTTATTTTGTGAATTTTAGCCCCAGAAGCCAAAAACAGCCTTTGGCAAACACCCTCAAATCTAAACCATAAAATTTATTTCCAACTAGAATTTTTTTCCTCATAATCATCAAATCAACTATAAAAAATTTAAAATATATTTAAAATATAATTTTTTTAACCAAATTAAAAAATGAGTTAAATTAGCCAATCCCAAAAAAGAGCTAAAAAATAAAAAATAAATAAAAAATCTACTCCAAACACATCCATAACCATGTACAATTGATACTCAGGAAATACTAGTGAATAATTGGAGGGTCATTTATTTGTTTGGTTAGTTGACCCTGGTTGGGAATAGGCTAATTTAGTAACTTTTTGATTATTTAGTTAAAATATGAGCTAAAAAAAACTAATATATTTGGGATGACTTTTTGGCTTTTTACGAAAAGATGTGCAAAAAATAGAGAGAAAAGATAATCTTCGACTTTTTGGTATGAGTTGTTAACTTTTTGGCTAATTTAGTAACTTTTTGACTTTTTGGCTAAAAATGAGAGTTTCCAAACGAGGCCTTAGTAGTAGGAATATTTTATCTTATATTATAAATAAAATTAACTAATCTTTTTAATCAATTCGGATTATTACAATTTTAAATTACTTACTTGTTCGTCGAACACACTATCAGTGTTAATCAACAATGATAGGAACTTCTAAATTTTGAACTCTAAAAAATTAAAAAATAAAATAAAATAAAACAAAATAAAATTAAAATATCACAACAATAGAATGAGACTCCCTCCTAAAACTATTTTAGAACTTATGTTTTACAGCTTCAAAATATTTTTGGTTTCTCTCTCTTTGTGTGACTGAGATTCGGGGGGCCAATGAAAGGCAGATCTTGCTTTCAATAGTCACTCTGTTATCTGATCCGATCTGATCTTTCCTTTGTGTAATGCAATCACTTTTCTTTTTTCTTGCTTTCTTTTTCCTTCTTACTTGTGTTTTTCTTTCTTTATTTGGGTAGCTTCGAGAATACAAATAATGATGATTTTTGAGGGCTTTACTTTACCCCTACTCTACTTCTGAAAAGATCTTGTTGTAAGATCATTTTCAATGATTATTTAAATTTATCATTAAATTTAAATTTCATAAAAATAATTTCTTTTCTTATTGTAACAGTTTCATTAAATAAATCGAAAATATTAAAAATATTTTACTAAATAGAAGACATTTGAGATCTTTCAGCATTTTATTATTTGAGGCTTCGTTTGGCAAGAAAGTTTGGAGCTATTTTAGTTACAAAAGATAAAATAGGCTATTTTAACCACAACAAACAAAATATCACATCAAACCCATAATCATTACATTCTTCTCTCACAAAAAAATTTAAAAAAGCCAAAAAGTCAAAAAGCCCTTCCCAAACTAAGCTTTTTAGCCCAGGCTAAAATAGCCAAAAAAGTCAAAAAGTCAAAAAGTCAACCCACTTCCCAAACGGAGGCTCATAACCGTTGTTTTGTAGCATCAGACGTCCAGCTGGATGTCCACCTATTCATCCTCTTAGTTGAAAATTTCTTATAACAAACCATACTCTTGGACGACTGGAAAGATGTCCTTCCAGACAATTTATGTGTCTATAGGCTTAGAAAATTATGTGAATTTTGTGACACCAATACTAAATTTCTTACCAACAATTGAGGGAAGTATAGCAGAGACTATAAAATACATGCCAATTTAAATTTGTACTCAAATTAGTCGTTGATTTTGCAAGGTGTAAATATTGTAAAGTTACCGTTGGTTTTGCAGAGGGTTGATCAAAGTTGCCATTGGTGTGGTGCCTATAAAATAAGAATGATTTGTTTTTTAATTTCACAATATCATTACAATTTCTTTTTTCTTTGTCATTGTTAACTTCAATCTTCACTTTTTCTTTCATTTTTCACTTGTTTCTTTTATAATTTTGTCATTGTTAATTTCAATTTTGAGTTTTTCTTTAATTTTTCACTAGTTTCTTTTACAATCTTTTCCACTGTGAACTTTAATTTTTTATCCTATTGATTTTTTTTTAACTTGTTTATTTGTACAAATTTTACCTTCAAACTAAATGCTTGAGGAACCACAAACTTTTGAGCAGAACAATGATATAAGTATTATTTCTAAAACTTCTCGTATTCCTCGTAGTAAAGCGTTTACCATTATAGAAGATAAAACTTTATGTAGATCTTGGTTGGCTGTCTCTCAAGATCCCATTACAGGTAATAATCAAACCATGGCAATATTCTAGGAACAGATACTTGTTTATTTTAATTCACAATTGAATGGTCAATCAAATCGAAACCGTATTTCTTTGCCTCACTGTTGGTCTATGATGCAAAAGGCAATTAATAAATTCTGCGATTTTCTTAAACAAATTTAATTGAGGCAACAAATTGGAACAAATGACGCAGACAAGGTAATATTCAATGGTTTTTTTAGCATATATATTTTCTAATTTGTATCTACTTTTTATACTCACTATCTATTTCGTTTTTTAGGTCACTGAAGCTAAGCGTATGTATCATGCAATCCAGAAAAAACACTTTACATTTTATATAAGTTGGAATATTTTACGCTAAAGTTTTAAGTGAGATGAAATTAGAACACAATACAAGAAACCCACACCACCAGCGAATCCATATTCGACTCCAGTAACTAAAGGTGAAGCTTCAAAACCCAACAATAATATAGATTTGGACCAACAACGGACTAATACATCAACACGACCAATTGGTACTAAGGCTGCGAAAGAAAAGTTGAAGAAATAAGCAATTCACGATATTTGGTTTGATGAAATGGCAGCCAACCAATCTAAAATTGTTGAAATGTTGTCAACTATGTCCTCTAGAAGTGTTGATCGAGATGAACAAAAGGCGATAGAACATGAACAAAAGGCTGCAGAACGTCGAATCTATGAAGAATGAAAGAGAACAACGAAATGAAGAGTATAAAATAATGTTAATGGATATGACTACCAAATCTTGTTTTGATCAACAAATAGATTTGCTTAACTGTTTTATGAAGACTGCTGAAAGGTTCCAAATTAGTTTCATATCAATTTTCATAAATTTTTTCAGTTATTATTGTTTTAGTAATGATGTTTAATTTATTTTAGTAATGATCTCCTTATAATAATGATATTCAATTTTTTTTCCTAATGATCTGCTGATAGTAATGATATTTCCTTTATTTTTATTTTATTTTATAAATAAATAAGTAAGGAGGAAAAATAGTGTTTGCTGATAACATAGTACTCATAAGTGTTTGGTTTAAATTGTCTAAATTGTAAATCAATTTTGTCTCTAGGTTTGGTGTCCACCATTGTTGATTATCAATTGAGACAGGTTAGTAGTCATCTATTCAAAAATTTTAAAAAATTAAAAAAAAACATACTAGTAGTACATCCATTAAAAAATAAAAAAACACGTACTAGTACTACATCCATTCAAAAATAAAAACACACACACACTAGTAGTATATCCATTAAAAAAAAAAACACATACTAGTATCACATCTATTAAAAAAATAAATAAATAAATAGTAGTAGTACATCTAGTCTCTCCGTCAATAACTTCAAAGGTCAGTGTCAGGTGGTGGAGGAGGGAAGTAGTGATGGTAAATGTCACTCACTCGGTACTCAATTTGCTCAATGCGATTAATTGATTGTTCATGACGTCTTTCAATGTCCACACGAAACTCACCAGATTGTTGAATTAATGAGTTCTGGGCAGTGCCAAATGCATCGAACTGATTAGCCATATGTTGTTTCCATTGAACGTGCTAATTGTGTCGTTCTTATTCTATAGACAAAAAATAGTCCAGTATTGAGGTTGTTAAGGTGGTGGTGTGGCATTCTCATCATGTTGTTGGGACCATCTGTTGGTGCATTTGGAGCTTTTGGAGCATTCAGACTTTGCAATAACAGATCACCGCCGCCAGCTCGGGTGAATGTGTACTCTGAAATTACGGAAGATATTTTTGTTTATGCTTCACCTACAAGTCTGATCTTGAAAGTTTTGAAAATTTTTGTAAGCAGAACTCCAAAAACTAATGACCGGCCACTGATAGTAAGATTTGGAACCACCATTTGTTTCATGAGTATATAGCATAAAATCCAATTTGTGTCCAACTTCAAAACAATATATCAAATAAGAATTAAAAATTAGAACAAAATCAAAATGTCTTCTGTTGGAAGTGACATTTTCTATATAAATTGGTGAAGAATACGAAGGTGGGGTTTCAAATGTCTTACTTACAAATTATTTCCAGTAAATCTACTCTCACGAATAGTAGAATTTATTTCAGTTGTGTTGCCAACAATATCAAGCAGTTTAAACTTAGTGTGAAAGTAGACTTGCATCTTCCCTTACTCAACTGCAATAATTCGTGTCAAAGTGGGGATGCCAAATTCAATATGTTTACCATTTACATAAGACATAATAGTATAGTCTTCATCTTTTTCAGATGTATGTTCCAAGTGAACATAAAAAAGAGAAACAAGATGAGGATATACTTTTTGTGGTAAATTTATCAAATTTATCCACCGTATGGTCTCAAGTTTGGTAACCAACAGAGCATCATATTGAGAAACAAGATTTAGCCTTCTACCGGTGACAATAGGTCAGTTGTAGAAGTTTAGAAATGCTTGTTCATGAGTATAAGTCAAAAAATCTTGAGTTAGATACTATTGTTGAGGCTGTTATTGATGTGCAACAGGGTTAAAGGACGGTCCAGGTTCGCTTCTTGCTCTTTTAGTTGTAGGCATGACTATCTTAATATGTAAAGGATTTGATTGAGAGAGGTAAATGTGAATGTTGAAGAGGATTGATGTGAATATTTGAGTGTGGGGCTTTGAAAATAGATACATAATGGTGTGAAAAGGTAAACAACAAAAAAAGGAATAGAAAGGCTTAAGCCTCAACCCTGGAGCTTTCTTGCAATTCAATCGTAGATTGAAGCCACCAGTTGACCAGCCGGTCGACCTACCAGATGTCCTCCCGGTCAACCAGATTTGTGCAGCTGCCCTGTTTTACTTTCGAATGACAGCTTCTCTGGTGATCCAAAGACTTCCTCCACACTTTAATTCATACAGACATACTTATAGTGATTTATAGAGAAGTAAGGCAGTAAATGATCATGAATGAGATAGATACAAGATTTAATGAAGTGGTTGCATTTTTAATGAGGTAGATGTAGTCTTCCAAGATTTAACCTTCTCATGCATTCATGAGTCAAACTTGCAGAACTTTAAAATGCATGCATTGATATTCACATCCCCTACGATTGATGACGAATAAAAATTATAAAAAAAAAAAAAAAACCCCATAAAAGAAAATAGCATCAAATTTATGTATATAATTTAGAACATTTTAGAAACTATTGTCAAATTCTTTGACAAGGAAAATTTGATGTGGCTATGAACTGATGGACCAAAGTAGAAAAAATGTGCTATTTTAAAGATCAAAGTAAGAACAAATAATAGTTTTGTAGAGGGTAAAAAAATTAATATTATGATCATATAAATTTAAAGCGGCATGTCATTTTACATCAGTAAATTGGATATTGACAAAATTTAAGGACCGATAATACTTTAGGTAGAAAGTGTAATTTCTTAAAATAAAATTAATCAACAGTCTGAACAAATAAGATAATTGGTAATGTTAACTTCAAATGTTATGCATTACAAATAAAAGTGAGATAGCAGTAAAATGTTAACTAAAAATACAGTAACATAATCAAATCCAATAATTATCTCCAATAAGATAAGATCATCTTCACAAACATTATATACTAATTTCATGCACTTAGCTCCAAAAACGATATATCTGTACAGGTTTAAAAGCATCTTTACTACCAAAACAAGAACAAACATTGACAGATCATTTGCCCAAACACCTCCCAATCAAAAAAGCCAACCAAAAGTTCATCCTTTTGTCCACATGGTGAGGTTATTTTCACCATGAAGTTGTCATATATGTTCAATTAAATCATTGCGGAGAGCATGATATGTATTTTTATCTCTAATACCTAAATGAGGATACATAAAGGATTCAAAGTTATTATTATTGATAGTAAAAAGTACTATTGCTGAGTTAGTTGATGATATTTCATAGTCCAAATCAAAATAAGAGTCTCTCTCATCTTCGACAGTCATATAGTGCAATATAATACAAGTCTTCATTATGTTACTAAGGATTTTGGGATCCAAAAAACGTACTGGACCACTTACAATTGCAAATCGAGATTGGAACACTCCGAATGTCGTTCTACATCCTTCCTTCCTGACTCTTGCATCATACAAAAATGTTGCTTCTTTGCTCTTTAGGCAGAAGAGATTGTCTGAACCAGTGTTGCCCATAGAGTGTATATATCATAAGTAAGGTAATAACCCATATTGTAAGTGTGTCAATTAATAGTGTAATTAGTAGGCAGAGCTTTACCTTGGGGCAAGATCAGAAAATAAGGGTGAACAATCCAAGACATTTAAGTCATTATGTCACCCAGGCATTCCAAAAAATGCATGCCAAATTCACAAGTCATAAGAACCTACTGCTTCAAGAATTATGGTTGGCTTTTTTTGATGGCCTATATATTGACTTTGCCATGCCGTTGGACAATTTTTTACTTCTAATGCATGCAATCTAAACTTCTTAACATACCCAAAAACCAACGAACCTCTCCAATAGCAAGTAATCTAGCAATATCAGTTGTTGATGGAGATATTTAGGTCCAAATATTTCGATAATTAAATTGCAAAAGTGTTTCAAACTTTCAATTGCCGTGCTTTCTCCAATTCGTACATAATTATCAACCGCATCTGCTACCACTTCATATGCGAGTATTTTAATTGTTGAAATCATCTTTTGAAGTGGAGATAATCCGAGAATATGAGCTGCATCTTTTTTTTTTGAACAAAATATGCGACGTGTGCTTCAATGGCATTCAAAATTCACAGATACAGATCACGACACATTCTAAAACATCTCTGAAATGTTGAAGATGAATAAATTAGATTTATAGCAAAGTAATCCGCAAACAATCATCATGACCCTTTCTTCTTTCGAGACATATGTATTTATGTCCTACAACAGAGCCACATTTTTTCTTTTGTTAATCACTTGCTGTCAGAGTATGTATCATACTAGTATTATTTATCTTATAAAGACCCATAAGTGCAACAATTTTTTCATCATTAGAGGATGAGGAAGCAAAGGAGGATGAAAAATCAGTGAACAAATAAGAAGTTGAAGAAGTCATTATGATCTAGTTTTCAGTTATGGGTTGGTTCTAGATACAACGTTGTTTGTTGAGTTTATTTATATGGTTTAATCTGTTTATATATATCTTTTTGAGGGAAATAATTAATGGATGTAAAAAGAAATGGAGGAAAAAACAAATGACAAAGGAATTGAAGGAAACAGAAATTAAGGAAAAAAGAATTTTCAGAATTGATTGATTACACTGGCCGGTCGATCGGTCTGACTTCCTCCCGATCGACTAGTGTGTTGATGACAGTCCACAATACTCCATTGGAGTACTGTAATGGAGTTTTTATTCAAACTTGGTGAAATAAAGGATACACCATTGAAGATACTTTAATAATAAGACCATCTCTAATGTTAAATCAAAAATTTTATTAAATTTAAATAAAAATTTGATCTAATACAGTTTGTTTTAACGTTAAAATTAAGATTTTTATTAGATTTTTTTTACATTTTCAATTGTTTGAGAGAACGTTCAAGCGAATGTCCTGGAAGTCGTCCAAATATGAACAAAAAAATATCAAAATTGCTCTTGGATGGACATCATAATGAACATCCAAGAGGATGTTTGGGCCAACGGTAACAATAAATTTGATGAAAGATGAAGACTCTTTTCATTTGATGAAAATTTTGATTTTCTACTTTATTTAATATGAATCTGGTGAAAAGATATGGCACCAAAATGAGGCGCATTTCATCAAATTCAAATTTGATGTTTGATTGGAGATACTAGGCCCCGTTTGTTTTGGGAGATAGAAGTGGGATTGGGATTGAGATAGAGGTGGGGCCCACTATATGTTGTGTTTGTTTTGGAAGATGGAAAGGAGATTCATAATCTCATGGGATTAGGATGAGCCTTGGGCCCCGTTTGTTTTCAGATGTAGAATAGAAGGGATTGATAGTGAGGGGATTAGTAAAATTGTGTTTGTTTTGTTGGTGAGAGGATTGATAGTGAGGGGATTGTTAAATTATTTTTATATAAAATAAATATAAAATAATAAAACAAATAAAATTATGTTTTTACTTAACAAAAAATACAAAAACATTAAACATTAATGTTTTAAAAAAAAATGCTCAACAAAAAAAAAAAAAATTCAGTTGACCGGTTGACCAACAGGTTGACCGGCCGGACGTCCGGCTACTCACTAAGTCGACGGACTATTTTTGTAACACCACCTCTTCGCCTAGACTATCAATCTGTTCTCCTAAAGCCCATCATAGTCTGAACGGACTACCAATCCGGAGGCCACAAACAAAACAAACATGAGCTACATACATTGTTCATCTATCACAGCTCACTCCGGACTATGATGGCGCCCAAACAAACGAGACATTAGTGTTGGGATTGAGATGGATGGGGTGAACATGGTATTAAGAAATTCAATAATGATTCATCCCCCCTTTTCCCCCCACCCCCTTTGACCCCCTCTCTCTCTCATTGGTTACATTTTCTTTTTCTTTTTCTTTTTTTTCCTGCTCCTCCAATCACCACCCGCCACGTGGCAAAGGGGGGTGAGGGGGTGACCCCCAAAAGGAGGTCCCAAGCATTATTCTAAGAAATTAGTCTCATGGGATTATTGTTTTTTTTTTTTATTTACATGTTGGTCATTTTTTTTTAAAATTAATATTTAATGTTTTTGTATTTTTTGTTAAGTAAAAATCATAATTTTATTTGTTTTAATATTTTATATTTCTTTTATTAACAATCTCTACATTAATAACTATTATCAAAACAAATACAATTTTACTTAATTCTCTCACTATTAATCTTTTATTATTAATCTTCTCACTATCAATTTTTTTTATTCTACTTCTAAAAACAAACGGAACCTTATAAAAAATCTCTCATAATTTGATTTATAATAATTTGACATGTACAAATCTATTTTTAATTTATCATATATTCTAATAATAATAATAATAATAATAACTAATGGGTGCATTAATTAATTATTAACAACTGTAAGTGATGTGACCACAAGAGTGCCTAAAACCCTATGATTAATATCCCTGATTCTGAAAGATTTTAGTGCTACTTTTCATTTTCGAGTCATCAGTTGCATTTGCAGACTGGCAGTGATCATTGCTACTGTCTCGCGTCACTCATTTAACTGTTACTAAAAAGTTTAAAAAATAGTATTTTAAAAAGATGATTAAAAATTAATTTTTTAATTTTTTAAAATTTTATTAATTTTTTTTTTTTTTTTTATGTGAGATGGGAAGTGTGTTAAAAATTAAAAAGTGACTTTTAATTCACTTTTCAAAATAAGTCATGACCATATTTGGAGAGTGACTAAAAAAATAAAAAAATACTGTAAATTGTAATATTAATTTAATTTAATTTTTTTATATTTTATAATTTTAATATAATTATATTAGAAAAATAATTTGTCCACCGACTTTGAGTTTGTCCGAATTGGTCGAATTTATGAGTGTTGATCGACCACTCGGAAGATCGGCTGCACGACTATTCGGATGATTGGTGCAATCCTCGTTAACACAGTTGTAACCCTTATTGCCGGATGATAGACTGGACGATTGGCCGGTCGACCATCTAGATGACCGGTATGCACAAATTCAAATGATTCGAACAAACTAAAATTCAGTAGATGTAGCATTGATTATTATATTAGGGTAAATTACAAATATACCCCCTGAGGTTTACTTACATACGAATTGCCGCCTATGGTTTGAAAAATTACAAATACCTTCCTGTCAGATTTTTTATTTAACAGAATTAATTGAAAAAGTGAAATTTCTAACTGTTCACCTATACAATAATAAAATTATCTGAATAATTAATTGAAATAAAATTTTAACATTATTAAAAAATTGTTAATTAACTTGATTTATTAACAAAATAACCTATTTGTTATGAAATTAGAAACCTTATGAGACATAATGTAATTTTTAGAACTACAGGGGATAATTTGTAATTTAAGTAAATCTCAGAGGATGTATTTGTAATTTACCCATTACATTAAGAGCGCATTTGACAACATCATAAGCCCTCGTTTAGAATGAGCTAATTTAATCGATTTTTTTGACTTCTTCATTATTTTAGCCTGATTAAAAAGATTGTATTTGGGATAAACGTTGATTTATTTTGTAATTGATTTGATGGTTGTGAACAAAAAAGTGAAATAATTATAGTTTAGATATGAAATTTTGTCTTATTGGCTAGATTAGCATATTTTGTCTTTATTGGCTTATTGCCTTTTTTGGGTCACATTGCCTCTCTATTTTTCTACACTTTTTTTAATAACCAAAAAAAAACTAGTTTATAAGACAAGAAAATTTCATTTTTGCACCCTTAGACTTTGAATCATTTCAATTTTACCCCCAAAGTTTTTGAAATCGTATTAATTTAGCCTATACCGTAAATTTGAAATGGAAAAGGTTAAAAAAAAATACATTTTGGCCCCAAAAATCAAAAGAAAGTTACAAACTCATTATCTCCTACCCAAACTCACCCTCTCCGGTAACTCACACCATCGCGACCCCAACTCTTCGGTGTTACTCTCTCACTCCCATAACCTTAAAAACAGAGGATTATATGTAAGAATGAGACTATTACACACAACTACCAAGCATGGAAGACAAATAAAGAAAAAGACCTATTGCTACATATATCTCAAATGGGTTATCTGGTTTTCTTTCTCCTCCTACTTTCTCAACTCCTCTTTCATTACATACCAATACCCCACTATCTCTCTTTTTTAAACTACAATCATTTCTCTCTCTAAACCACATTACCTTCTTGTGCCCTATTCGCGTCCCTCAACAAAACCTATCTCCAAAAACTCAAAACCCGCCAAGCAATGGATTTGTTGAAGGATTTGAAAGTCTATATATACGTTTGCCATTGAAATAAAACACTGATTGGCTTTCGAATGAGAGGTGTATCAACCACCTCTTCGCGTTCGAGGTAGCTATACACAGAGCTCTGTTGAATAACGATGCTCAAATGCTTGACCCGAATGGGGCTGGCTTCTTCATTCCAATCTATGTCTCCTACTACTTTAGCTCTGTCAATGGCTTCCCGGGGATCGGTAACGCACGGTCTTTGATATCATTGGCGGTTCAGATCATCTCGTCAGGAGCATACATTTTGGAACCGAAATCGGGGCTTCGACCACTTTCGTCGACTTCTCCAAGTACTCTCTACACCCATTTCTATTCACAATATTCCAACACTACACCAAACTAAACACACCCTTCACTTCCCGAACAGCAAACCCCCCATTCTCCACTACGACACTTCAAATTTCTAACCAATTTACTTAAATTGCTCTTGAATTCAACCCACCTCACTTTAACAATCGATTAAGAACTGCTATAATTCACCTTATCTCAAACTGGGTCGACACTTTCATTAAAGAAATTGTGGCTTGGTTTGGGAAGTGGGTTGGCTTTTTTGGCTATTTTAGCCTGGGCTAAAAAGCTTGGTTTGGGAAGGGCTTTTTGGCATTTTGGCTTTTTTGATTTTTTTGTGAGAAAAGAATGTAATGATTATGGGTTGGATGTGATGTTTTGTTTGTTATGGCTAAAATAGCCTATTTTGTTTTTTGTGGCTAAAATAGCCAAAAAAAGCCTGAAAACCAACTTGCCAAACAGAGGCTGTATGTATCGTATCTTAAGAAGCAACCATTGAGGTAGATTCTGGCAGAGACGGCGGGGAGACAGTGGAGAAGCCTAGTGTGACTGACAGCGTAATAGAGGAGACAATTAGTGTGGAGAGGTCACGGTGGCATTGGCTGAGGCCGTAAATGGGTACTGTTGATTTGTTAGCTTCTTCAACAACCACCAACTCCATGTTAGTCCACTCCACCAACAAAAAAAAAAAAAACATACCTAATGCTCAAAACCGCAGAATCTCAACACCATTTTTAGTCTCTTATTTCATTTTTTATTATCCCAAAATATTAGTCTCTTTTCAAAAAACAGGACTAAAATAACATAATTTTTTTATTTTGCCATTATTTTAAATTCATTAATAATGACAATTAGTGTTCCAAAAAAAAAAAAGTCAGAGGGTAATTTTTGAAAGTTAGTATTTTTAAAATGTAATAATTGTACTAAAAAAAAAATTAGATTCCCCAAAAAGAACTAATATTTTGGGATGGAAGTAGTAAGTTTATAGTGACAGATGTGAAAATACAAAGATAAATAAGAAAAAAATATTTTAATTTTAAAAGAGGATAATATTATTTTTAGCAAAAAGCTACTTTTAACCTACTTCTCAAAATAGGCTTAAGGGTTATGTGAATTAAAATTTTAAGAAAATCTAATGTAATTATATTAAAATTATGAGAATTATTGTATATTTTTTTCAAACTTTGAGAGAAATCAATTTTATTTGCCCAAAAAATTATGAAATATTTTTTTTTTTTTTCAATTAAATGATATGTTATTGTTTTCACCACTAAACAACAAACAATATGAAAACCCACAAATCAAACTAACCTAACTTGTATGTGATTTGATTCCGATTGTAATTGAAGTGGTCAAAAGAGGACACGTGAGTGTTTTGAGAAGTGGGTTAAAAGTTATTTTTCAGTTTTTAATCTATTTTTTTCTCTCACAAAAAAATCAAAAAATAACTTTTAATCATCTTCTCAAAACACCCCTTAAGTGCTAGTGTGGTAAGATATTATATTTGAGTCCATAAAATGACATTAACCTTCTATAATGATTTAACTTTATTTTTTTATAAGCTTTAGACGACAAGTGATTTAGGCTTATTTTGACAATTAAGATAAAAAAGTTAGTTTATTGATTTATTTGAATCATATAATCTCTCTATTTTTTTACATGATTTTTCAAAAAAAAAAACCAAATAGCTTGTTTTTTTTCTTACTTCTCAAAATTGGCCTAGAATTGTTTTGGAAAGTGTCAAAAAAAAGTTAATTTTTTTACAAATTACAAAAAAATATATAAAAAATAAAGAGATAATGTGATCTAAATAAGGCAATAAAACGATAAGCCTTTTTTTTTTTGACACTTCACCAAAAAGGCCTTAATGATTGAGCTACTTTTATCACCACGTTCTTTTGAAGATTCCATACTTATCTATATATACATGCAATCCTATCATGCAATCCTATTTGATAGTATCATTTTAATTTGTTTGTGTTTGTAAAATTGTTAATTATTTTTGACAACGACTTTTTGCTTTAAAAAAACCATTTCAAAAAATGAAAAAATTGGTTTTAAATTTTTTGATTTTGAAAATATGACAAACAAAAATGATAAAATGGAAAAAGAAAAAAGGACAAGAAAGATACAATAATAACCAGACCAAAGTATGATGGGGGAGATGATGTCAAAGAAATGGGAAACATGTGCTTTTACTGTCTCCTAGGAAAGCTGCAACATTGCTCAAAAAAATGGGTCAAACAAGTAACCAACCAAACCCAAACTCATACCCAAACACTATCATTATTCCCTTCCCTTCTGAACGCACGAACCCCTTACGCTACCTTAATTATTGGGTAAATTACATTTATGAGTTTTGAAAAAAATATCTCTTACCTATATACTTTTTAATTTTTTTTATTATTTTCACTTAGAATTAAAAAATCTCGTTTATAATATATTTTTTTAATTTTTATGAGAAAAAAATAAAAAAATTATGATTTAAATATGACATTTTATCTTATTGACTTTTTAACTTAATTTGTCTTTTGGTGACTAAAATAAGTTCAAATTTTCTTTCCATGTTACGTGACAAATTTTTATATATTAAAATAAAAAATTAATATATTACAATACAAGTAAGGTTTGAATATAAGATTTTATATTTCATTAAAAACACATTTAGGTTAAGTTTGCATCTCTTAAAAAATTTAAAAAGTTAAAAAGTCAATATCCTATTTAAGTCACATCATCTTATTTAAGTCACATCACCTCTCTAACACATCACTTCAAACCCAACCCAAACTCAACCCATATTTCATAAAAAGTCAAAAAGTGCACTTATTTAGATTATCCCAAACAACCCCTTACTATTTAAGCAACTTAAATATTATGATATAGTTTTTTTTATAAATTATTTTTATTCTTATTTATCTAAATTGCATACGCATCGCATATGCCACCCGCTAATAGTTTTAAAATAAGAAAAATTATTAATTTATCTTTTAGTAAAGTTAAAAAAATTAAAACTATTACGGATGATATGAATACACAAAAATAAATAAGATAAAATATATATTTCAATATAAAAGATACAACAATTTCTTTTTTTATATATATATTTATTCATATGACTAATAAATTTTTGATAAAAATGGGGTCAAGTGTCAGATGAATTAAATTTTGAAGGAATCTAATATAATTATGTTAAACTCACAAGGTTTAATGTATTTTTTCTAAACCTTCATAGATGTCAATGTAATTTACCGTTAATTATTAATACCCCGTCTCTATCTCTGTTTGGAGTTCGATTTTATTCACACACTTTACAAAATATAAAAATAAGGAATAATGTATATGCACTAATTAGTATATTAACTAGTGTACTAATTGATGATATTGCATATTTTAAGAAATTTTTAGTATTTGTAATTGTATAATGAGTGGAGTCAATAATAATATCATAACTAGTATTGGTACACTAGTTGGTGCATGTAGCACCACCAAATTTAAAATCTTACGCAACCTTGACACCAGGCCCGGCCCTGTGATTTCTGGGGCCCAACGCCAATAATTAACTAATAAATTTTTGGGGTCCTTCACATCTTTTTTTCATTGAATGAAAAAAAAAAATGAAGATAAAAGACAAAATTTGTGTCAAAATTACAAAAAATACTTAGTATTGCATTACAACAATTAATAAGTGTCGCTTGATCCTCGCTCTTCTTGCATTTTTAGAAGCAAATAAATCAATCATAATTGCATAATCTAATTTTTTTACAAAATCATTTTCCATGGATAACAATGCTAATTATTTTCAATGGGTCTTTCAATTTTTTAATGGGTCAATTTATTTTAAGTTAGTTTGGATCTTCCTCATTTTTTTTTTTGAATTTAAAATATACCTAATATATTACAATAAACTATAATAGAAGGATCCTTTTTTTGGGTCTATTTTCAATGGATAACAATGTTAATTTTTTTAAATGGATTTTTTAATTTTTTAATGGGTCAATTTATTTTAAGTTAGTTTGGGCCTTCTTTAATTTTTTTTTAAACTTAAAACATCTTAATATATTACACTAAACCATAATAGAATGGGCTCCTTTTTTGGGTCTATTTTGAAGGGCCCCAAGCCATGGCATTGTTGGCCCATGCCCAGGGCCGGCACTGCTTGATACTTAAATGTCCTATCTTAGACCATTTGGAGAAAAATAATGTTATCTGTACCAATTAATGTACACACTAGTGTACTAATAGATAATGTGGCATCTTTTGTATGGTTTTGGGTATTTGTAACTTGTATAATAAATGTGGTTAATAATAATATCATAACATTAGTTGGTACACTAGTGTGTATACTAATTAGTGCATGTAATACCACTGCTTGGAGAATTGAATGTCCTATCTTAGACCGCTTGGCGAATTGTCAAGCTAGGATTTCAAAATTTTGAATCAATCAAAATGCATATTTTATTGAATAATGTTATATGTATCAATTAATATACTAACTAGTGTACCAATTGATGATGCAACATAATTTAAGAGGTTTTTGGTATTTATAATGTGACTAATGAGTGAGGTCAAAAATAATATCATAACTAGTATTAGTACATTAGTTAGTACACTAATTAGTGCATGTAACACTACCGTTTTAAATTTGAGCTTATACAGAGACATTAGCATATTAATTGTTATTTAGTTTTCAAAAAGAAAATTTGTTATTTTCAATAAAAAATGATAAATAACATTGACTTCTTTTAAGATTTAAAGAAACAAAAATGCCCCAGACCCCCTGTACTTCCCTACCCCCAGTACCCCTACCCCCATGTGGGGGTGGGTGATTGGAAGAAAAAAAAAAAAAAAAAAAATTGGCCAATGAAATGCCAGTGAGAGTGCTGGGGGTCCCTAGCATAACTGTTAAAGAAAATATAATAAGTTCGGTGGTGCTACATGCACCAATTAGTATACTAACTAGTGTACCAACACTACTTATAAAATTATTATTGACCACACTCATTAATCACGTTACAAATTTCAAAAACCTCTTAAATTGTGCCATATCATCAATTGATACACTAGTTGGTACACCAATTGATACATATAACATTATTCTAATAAGCTTCATAACTTTAGAATAATTATATTGAACTTTCTTAAAATTTTATTTCATATAAAACTTAAGTCACATTTTATCATAAATTCATTAGTCATGTGGATAAAAAAAAAATACTATTATCATATTGTTTACATTGAAGTGTGTATTTTTGTGTCTTTATATCATTTACATTAGTTTTAACGACAATGCTACGTAGCTCAAATTTTGTGGCTCAAAAGTGGCTCAAATGGCCAAAACGACCGTTTTGGCCATTTGAGCCACTTTTGAGCCACAAATTTGAGTTACGAGACATTTTCCTAGTTTTAATATCTTTAGTCTTACAAAAAAAGGTACGAAGGGTGCATGCTATGCTTATAAGGCACAACACGGTGCTGTGTGGCCCTATGAAGACATATCCCGAGCCTATTTTGAAAATCTAAACCATTCATATTATAAGGTTTGTCGAACATATTATCCATGAAAAAAAAAATCAAGTTAATCGGACATATATAACCCTATGATCAAGTTATAACTATTTAAAAAAATAAATGTATTCTTGTTTTGAAGTTATAAGATATTAAATTTAAATGTTTTCATGGATGATTTACTCAACAAATTCTACAATATGAATGGTTTGAATTAACGACATTAGCCCAGGACAAGGCTCCATGGGCCTCACAGTACCGTGTTGTGCACTGACCCCTTGTCCACTAATAGAAATGTTAGTGTAATTATATCAAAACTAAAGAATTTACTATATTTTTTAAAACTTCAAAAGAGATTGGTGTAATTAATACCAAAAAAAAAAAAAAAAAAACAATGAAACTTGTAAGTTTAGGGGTCAATACAATTTAAGATACATACTTTTATGGTTAAAATTTGAAATAAATATTTAATTTATAAAGTCAGGCTGAATTAAGATTTTAAATCTGTTTAAGTTTTAAAAATAAATTTGATTTGAAGAATTTTAGTCTAATCTATATATAAAATATCAATATCAATTTTTATATTATTTAATTGGCACAAGAAACTAGAAAAATAATATAAGATAAGAAAAATATATGTATGCATTTTCTTCATTAAATATTTAATCAAATTTATTTAAGAAAAATATATGTATGCATTTTCTTCATTAAATATTTAATAAAAGATTCAAATTTATTTTAGTATTATGTTTTGTTCATGACTTACATTCAAATAATTATTAAAAAATCTAATTTATAATAGTGGTCCAAGACAAAAGAAAACATTATACGTACTCTGTTGAGATTAGAATTTTTTATATAGCTGGGCTCTGAATAATTAGATTATGGCCATGTTTAGTAGAGTTATGGGAAAGTGCTTATAACTTATGCCTAAATAACTTATAGCTTATAACTATGAATATAAGCTGATTTTTGACTTATAAATTAAGCATCTCCTGTCCCACTCAAAGAATAAGCTGATTTCTGACTTCCAAAAAACTATAAGCTATAAGTTATAAGCTAAACCAAACACATCAAAATAGCTTAAATTAAGATGAAAGCTGAAATAAGCAGCTTTTAAGCTGCACCAAACAGGCCCTATATTTGATGTAAAGGGACTATTTAGTGTAACTTATCTGAGCTATTTATATATATATATATAATTTTAGAAATTTATTTTAGATTGTTTGGTACAATTCTGTTTACAACTTATTAGGCAAAATAATTTTAAAAACCCAAAAAAATTGATAATTTAAAATTTGGGAAAAAGGTATTTTTTTTCTTTTTTTTATTATTAACTTTTAACTTAAAATAAATAAACCCAAAACTAATAAGTCGAATTGAAAATAATACATATGTTTCCTATTATGTTAGTATGTATTTGATCCGATAGTGATTTTTCTTACATTTTTAGAAAGACTTTTTGAATAGGTGAGATTAATTTTATAAAAGTTGAGGTACAATTTGGATAAGAATATTTTTTAAATGATTTTTTGTATAGTGATGATAGAGAATTATTTTAAATAATTAAAATTTAATTTTACAGGAGTTAAAGGTACTCTTTTTTTTTTGGGGGGGGGGGGGGGGGGGGGGGGGGGGTGGGTAAAGGTACTTATCATTTCCTTTTTAAAACTATTCTAATTTTATCACTCTAAAAAAAATAATTAAAAAAAATCATATTTTGAACTGAATTAAAAAAATCTTGACACCATCTTTTTGCCAATCGTATGTACACAACGAATATATCTATACTATATATTAAGTAAAAGGGGGTTTTTAACCGAAAGTTTTGTAGGAGTTTCAATCTCCCAATCTAAATTTTCTGATTTTTTGATTTTTTTTTTAAAAAAACTTAACATTTATTAATTTCTCCCAACCCCCAAGTCTTACCCTCATAATAACACTTTAATGCATTAAGAACAAGTATAAATTTTTTTTTTTGAAATCCAACACATATTAATTCCTTGAAAAGTCCCAACACATATGATTATTATCCCTCATAAAACACTTTAATGCATTAAGAATAAGCATAAAAATAATTTCTTAAAAAGTCCAACACATATGATTATTATCAAAATATTAAACTTAATTAATATAATAAAAAAAAGAAGACATTTAATATAGCGACCCCGGTCTTTTCCCATTTGGTTGTTGTATCCGGACTTATGTTTCGTAGATCCCGTTGTTATATTATTGTTGTTGCTGTCCTTTAAATTCCTTATTCTTGAGTTATAGGATGTATTGGGCAGGTTTGTTACAGGTGGATTGGGTTTAGAAATCAAGTGTTGTTGTCCAGATTTTTGGACCTTCGCTCGAGCGAGGAGTTGGTCGCTCGAGCGAGATCTTGTTTTGGTGCTTCGCTCGAGCCAGGATTTCTTCGCTCGAACGAGCGATTGCGTCTAGTGTAGACCTGAGAGTCGTATTTGTTGGCTCGAGCGAGCTTTCTTTCGCTCGAGCGAGTTTCGAGTTCTTCGCTCGAGCGAGCATTCTGTCGCTCAAGCGTGCTTCTGGGTTGCAAACCTGAAGCATTGCATTCTTGGCTCGAGCGAGAATTTCGTCGATCGAGCGAGTAATTCTTGTGTCTGGTCGCTCGAGCGACCAATCCTTCGCTCGAGCGAGCCTGTCGGGTTTAAATAGGCAGCAGCGGTTTTTAAAACACTTTTTCACCCTCTTTTTGATTCCAGAACCCTAGGTACGACTTCTTTCTCCCTCCACTCACCTTCTCTCTTAGGTATCATCTCTTTTTAGAGTGTTTCTACCCTAGGTGTTTATTAAAAAGATAGAGTGAGTCGAGAGCTTCGTTTTAATCTGAGAGTTTGGCGGTTTGGAGCACTTTGGATTGTGGGTCGTCATCTCCATCTTCTCCATTCGGGTTATTTACTTCGAGGTAGGGATTTCCTACTCCATGTTATAGGTTTTGTTCTAAGTTCTAGTATTTTGATATGTTGGGAGTTGTTTGGTAATTTTGGGAAAAACCCTAGTGGTTGAAATAAATTAATTGTATAATTAATTTAGGGAAAAATGTGGAATTGAGTTTAATTCATGAAATTAGGGAATTTAGAGATTTAATGGTGTAGTTGGTTAGTTTAATTACTCACCTATGAAAATGTTAAATTTACATTTGTTGATACATTTATTTCTTGTTTAGAAATAACTGTTTTGGGCTATCGGTGGAGGATAGTCGTGATTGTTGTAGACATTGCATGTGGATTAGGGAAAACTGAAACTAATCACATTGGTTAAGTCATTGATTTTGACTGTTGAATTAATACAGTAATTACGTGTATTGATTGTGTGTTGCATATGCATTTTGTTTGGGAGGAGATAGGGGATGTACTCCACGGTTTAGGGGAAGATAGGGGATGGACCTCTAAACCGGATTTTGTTTGGGAGGAGATAGGGGATGGACTCCATTAGCATCACTATATGTGTGCTTATTAATTTGAAGTGTTTTTACATGTTGTTGATACAGCACTAAAATGTGTATCAATTTGGAAGTATGGAAGTGTTTTGGCATGAGCCCTAGTCTCATTAGTTTTGTTGATATTGGAAGTAACATTAATGTGATATTTAATTCACTGTTATAGTTTGGCCAGGTTCTGAGCCACAGTTGATATTAATGGAAAGTGAAACATGTCATGAAACTGTATGTTGATGAAATGGATGTTTGTGTTAACCATCTATTAAATGCTATTGCTTTATTCAATGCTTATATTTGGTTTAGTATATTTCTACTGGGCTGTGGCTCACCCTATACGGGAACATCATTTTCAGGTTCAGGTGATATGCTACCTCCAAGGACTTAGCTTGGAAGGAGTAAGAGTTGAAGACTCTGTTTAGTTTAGTTGTTATTTATTTTATTTGATATTACATGTAAACACTCAAGCCAAGGGCTTAATTTGTAGTTGAGTTAGTACTCACATTTTGTGTCCAAGTGTTGGCTTGGAAAGATGTAAGCTCATAGGGCATTTACATTTGATGTTACATGTAATGTTTTTCTTTTAAGAATACTCTGATGAATAGAATAATATTTTATTTTCTTTTAACAATACATGTTAATATTGTATATATTATGGGTTTATTTTGAGGGCGTTACATTTAATTCATTGAAAAGTCCAACACATATGATTATTATCAAAATATTAAACTTCAATATAATATAAAAAAGGAAAAAAAGAAGACATTTAAAAATCGCAATTTATATATATAGATAACTAGCCTATCAACCGTGCTATGCACATAATAATTATAGATATTTATGTTTGTGTTAGATTTTTTTTAATATATAAATTATGTTTTTTAAGTTTTTTTATAAAAAATAATTTAACAATCTTATCACTAATCATAGTGTATGGGAGAAATTGAAAAAGGTATTGCAGTAACTATACAATGATTGTATCTATAATTATTTGTATGAGAGGATTTTAAATGCTGATCAGGAGATTTTGACTAAATCAATAAATGCAGGCATGTGAAAAGACATGTGGATTGAAAAAAGTTAATAAATGCGGATCAGGAAATTTTGACCAAATCAATAAATGCTGAGTTTTTTTTTTTAATAAAAAATTTAGAAAATTCAAATTGAGATATTGGAGCTCCCACAGGTCTTGGGGGTTAAAAATCCCCTTTTGCTTAATATATAGTACTAGCATATCACCCGTGCTATGCACGGGATTAAATTTAAATAAAAAAAAAAAATCATTCATAGTTATGTTAAACATATTTTTAAATTGTTAGCATAAAATATATTTAATTTTAAAAGAAAATATTGACGTTGCATAATTAACGTAATAAAAATAAGAATTTATTACATTTGTTCAAAATTCACTGAATAAGTAAAATAAAAAATAACTAAAATCTAAATTGTTGTGGGCCTTCCATCAGCATTCATGCATTGTCAACATGATAGTTAGTATCATAATTAATGAACAATACATATATTATGTATTTATAAAATGTTATAAAGTAAAAAAGTTATACTTACATTTTTTTTTTTACTTTCTGAAAGATATAGACATTCTTCAGACCAATCTATATTTAAAACAAATGTGACGCACGGTGCACAATCTAGTTGACGTGGCATTGTTGGTACAGGTATGATAAATGCATAGGCACGGTCTTGGCATGACGCAATATAATCTTTAATCATTCTAACGCCATTATCCTATAAAATTTTGGAATTATAAGTTTGTGTTTGAAAAAGTAAGAATAAGTTATTTATAATAAATTTTATAATTTCCTACCTTTGATCTCATATTCTTCAAATATGATGGTTGACATCGCAAAATAAACTCTGCCCGTTTATCTTGAACAGTAAGATTTATTGAACCAGTATTGTCTTTGACCACAAGGTTAACATTGTATCTTATCAACCAAAAAAAAAAAAGGACGCTTGTTAAAAGGAAATATTGTACCTAATAAAAAATTAAAACACTTATTAAGTTTGAATTATTATTGTACATAGTAATTATTTACCTAAAGAAAATTACCTTGTTATAATATCAATATCATCATGTAGGCAGTGACGACAAACAATGTGACCATAATGATATTCAACTTTTTGATAGTAACTTTTGCACAAATTAAAAATACAAGTAAAATAGTAAATAAAAAGATTAAACAACATTAAAAATTAGTTAATCACATTTTTTTAACTATTAAACTAACTACAATTACATTAAAAAAAAGAATCATTCAACTAATTATAATCACATTTTTCTTTTTGTGAGAGTTTATATTTATTTAACTTTAATCATATTAAAGAATTGAAAATAAAATTAAAATAGTAAATAAAAAGATTAAATAACATTAAAAATTAGTTAATCACATTTTTTTAACTATTAAACTAACTACAATCACATTAAAAAAAGAATCATTCAACTAATTACAAACACATTTTTATTTTTGTGAGAGTTTATATTTATCTAACTTTAATCATATTAAAAAATTTAAAAATTAAAAATAAAATTAAAATAGTAAATAAAAAGATTAAATAACATTAAAAATTAGTTAATCACATTTTTTTAACTATTAAACTAACTACAATCACATTAAAAAAAAGAATCATTCAACTAATTACAATCACATTTTTCTTTTTGTGAGAGTTTATCACATTAAAAAATTAAAAATAAAATTAAAATAGTAAATAAAAAGATTAAATAACATTAAAAATTAGTTAATCACATTTTTTAACTATTAAACTAACTATAATCACATTAAAAAAAAGAATCATTCAACTAATTATAATCACATTTTTCTTTTTGTGAGAGTTTATATTTATCTAACTTTAATCATATTAAAAAATTGAAAATAAAATTAAAATAGTAAATAAAAAGATTAAATAACATTAAAAATTAGTTGATCACATTTTTTTTAACTATTAAACTAACTACAATCACATTAAAAAAAGAATCATTCGACTAATTATAATCACATTTTTCTTTTTGTGAGAGTTTATATTTATCTAACTTTAATCATATTAAAAAATTGAAAATAAATTTAAAATAGTAAATAAAAAGATTAAATAACATTAAAAATTAGTTAATCACATTTTTTTAACTATTAAACTAACTACAATCACATTAAAAAAAAGAATCATTCAACTAATTATAATCACATTTTTTCTTTTTGTGAGGGTTTATATTTATCTAACTTTAATCATATTAAGAAATCAAAATTAAAATTAAAATAGTAAATAAAAAGATTTTACATTAAAAAAAAATCATTGAACTAATTTTTGATTAATTACAATATTAAAACAGTAAACAAAAGAAAAAGTTAAGAAGGAGAAATTATAATCACATTTTTCTTTTTGTGAGGGTTTATATTTATCTAACTTTAATCATATTAAAAAATTAAAAATAAAATTAAAATAGCAAACAAAAAGATTAAATAACATTAAAAATTAGTTAATCACATTTTTTTAACTATTAAACTAACTACAATCACATTAAAAAAAGAATCATTCAACTAATTACAATCACATTTTTCTTTTTGTGAGAGTTTATATTTATCTAACTTTAATCATATTAAAAAATTTAAAAATTTAAAATAAAATTAAAATAGTAAATAAAAAGATTAAATAACATTAAAAATTAGTTAATCACCTTTTTTTAACTATTAAACTAACTACAATCACATTAAAAAAAGAATCATTCAACTAATTAAAATCACATTTTTATTTTTGTGAGAGTTTATATTTATCTAACTTTAATCATATTAAAAAATTGAAAAATTAAAAATAAAATTAAAATAGTAAATAAAAAGATTAAATAACATTAAAAATTAGTTAATCACATTTTTTTAACTATTAAACTAACTACAATCACATTAAAAAAAAGAATCATTCAACTAATTATAATCATATTTTTCTTTTTGTGAGAGTTTATCATATTAAAAAATTAAAAATAAAATTAAAACAGTAAATAAAAAGATTAAATAACATTAAAAATTAGTTAATCACATTTTTTTAACTATTAAACTAACTACAATCACATTAAAAAAAAGAATCATTCAACTAATTATAATCACATTTTTCTTTTTGTGAGAGTTTAAAACATTATTTATCTAACTTTAATCATATTAAAAAATTAAATAAAAAGATTAAATAACATTAAAAATTAGTTAATCACATTTTTTTAACTACTAAACTAACTACAATCACATTAAAAAAAAGAATCATTCAACTAACATTAAAAATTAGTTAATCACATTTTTTTAACTATTAAACTAACTACAATCACATTAAAAAAAAGAATCATTCAACTCATTATAATCACATTTTTCTTTTTGTGAGAGTTTATATTTATCTAACTTTAATGATATTAAAACATTATTTATCTAACTTTAATCATATTAAAAAATTAAATAACATTAAAAATTAGTCAATCACATTTTTTTAACTACTAAACTAACTACAATCACATTAGAAAAAAGAATCACATTAAAAAAAAGAATCATTTTTCTTTTTGTGAGAGTTTATATTTATCCAACTTTAATCATATTAAAAAATTAAAAATAAAATTAAAATAATAAATAAAAAGATTCAAAAATAAAATAAAAAAAAACCATTGAACAATATTAAAACAGTAAACAAAAGAAAAAGTTAAGAAGGAGAAATTATAATCACATTTTTCTTTTTGTGAGGGTTTATAAAAAGATTAAATAACATTAAAAGTTAAGGAGAAAACAAAAATAACACTTACTGTTTGCATACGTAGTCACTGAAGTTGGAAGTGTAGAAGTGAGAACTAAAGAAGGAGAAAGCAAAAAGGAAAATCACTGTTAATATTAAAACAATAAACAAAAGAAAAAGTTAAGAAGGAAAAAATAAAAATAACACTTACTGTTTGCATACGTAGTCACTGAAGTTGAAAGTATGAAAGCGAGAACTCAAGAAGGAGAAAGCAAAAAGGAAGTTGAAAGTATGAAAGCGAGAACTCAAGAAGGAGAAAGCAAAAAGGAAAATCACTGTTTACAATAGGTATGTGAAAAGTTAAGAAAAATATGTGTATTGGAGAAGTTATAAAGGTTTGAAAGAATTTAATAAGTGTTTATTTATTTTTTTTCAAAAAACAAAACAAAAAAATTAAGAGGGAAAAAAATTAAGAGCCATTTACACAATAGTTACATGGGTCTCTTGGAGATGCAAAAAAATTTATATCTATTTCTAACCCATAAATTTTTGTGGAGTCCCAATATAATATTGGGGTTGCTTGGTGATTCGTTCAAAGATTATAATTACACTATTGATAAATATGGCTCTTAATTTTTTTCTCTCTTAATTTTTTTGTTTTGTTTTTTGAAAAAAAAAATAATATTGGGGTTGCTTGGGGTTGCTTGGTGATTGGTTCAAAGATTATAATTACACTATTGATAAATATGGCTCTTAATTTTTTTCTCTCTTAATTTTTTTGTTTTGTTTTTTGAAAAAAAAAAAACACTTACTAAATTCTTTCAATATAATTTTTTTCTCTCTTATTTTTTTATTTTTTTTTTTTGAAAAAAAAAATAACACTTATTAAATTCTTTCAATATAATATTGGGATTGCTTGGTGATTGGTTCAAAGATTATAATTACACTATTGATAAATGAAGGAGATAGAGGGTGGGGAAATAAAACAATAAATGAAATGTGAGAGAGAGAGAGAGAGAGGCTATGGCTCTTAATTTACACCACTTTTGCTTTCCCAAGAGACCCATGTAATGATGGTGTCAATGTAATTATTATAATCTTAATTTTTTTGTTTTGTTTTTTGAAAAAAAAAAACACTTATTAAATTCTTTCAATATAATTTTTTTCTCTCTTAATTTTTTTGTTTTTTTTTTGAAAAAAAAAAAACACTTATTAAATTCTTTCAATATAATATTGGGATTGCTTGGTGATTGGTTCAAAGATTATAATTACACTATTGATAAATGAAGGAGATGCAAAAAAATTTATATCTATTTCTAACCCATAATTTTTTGTGGAGTCCCAATATAATATTGGGGTTGCTTGGTGATTGGTTCAAAGATTATAATTACACTATTGATAAATATGGCTCTTAATTTTTTTCTCTCTTAATTTTTTTGTTTTGTTTTTTGAAAAAAAAAAACACTTATTAAATTCTTTCAAAATAATTTTTTTCTCTCTTAATTTTTTTGTTTTTTTTTTGGAAAAAAAAATAACACTTATTAAATTCTTTCAATATAATATTGGGATTGCTTGGTGATTGGTTCAAAGATTATAATTACACTATTGATAAATGAAGGAGATAGAGGGTGGGGAAAACAAACAATAAATGAAATGTGAGAGAGAGAGAGAGAGAGGCTATGACTCTTAATTTACACCACTTTTGCTTCCCCAAGAGACCCATGTAATGATAGTGTCAATGTAATTATTATAATCTTTGAACCAATCACCAAGTCAATTTTTTTTTTTAAAAAAAAATAAAAAATCAAGAAATTAGAATTGGCATATTGAAGCTTCCACAGGCCTTGAGGGTTAAAACACCCTTTTGCTTAATATATAGTATAGATAGAAGTATAGATTGTAAATATATTAAGGAAAATGGGGTTTCTAAACCCCAAGCCTTGTGGGAGCTGCAATTTCTCAATCTTAATTTTTAAAATTTTTGATTTCAAAAAAAAAAACCTCAGCATTTATTGATTTGGTTAAAATTGCCTGATCAGCATTTATTAACTTTTTCCAATCTACATGCCTGCATTTATTGATTTGGTCAAAATCCCTGATTGGCATTTAAAATCCCCTCATACAAATAATTATAGATATAGTCCGTGCATTGTTACTGCAGTAGCATTTTTAATTTCTTCTGTACACTATGGTTAGTGATAAGATTGTTAAATTATTTTTATAAAAAATCTTAAAAAACTTAATTTATATATTAAAAAAATTAAAACAAATATAAATATCTATAATTATTTAGTGCATAGCACGAGTCATAGGCTAGTTTTAAAATCTCAAAAGGTTGGATTTAGTAAAAGGAGAAGGTAATTAATGGAAATATCATTTTAAAATCTCAAAAGGTTGGAGTAAAAGGAGAAGGTAATTAATGGAAATATCATTTAAAATGTCACATGTTCGAATCTCACAAATATCAAACGTTTAAGACTACTAAAAATTTAACTGGTCAGTAATTTTAAAATTTTTAAGATCAGTTAAGATGTGCATAACTTAATTCGAATACACAATTATTCAAAAAAAAAAAAAAAGAAGCATAAAGCAATACATTTTAACCAATTAAATTTAAGAGTTATGTTAGAGATTCTAAATGATTTATTACATTTTTTTACCAAACTTCTCACATGTGCGTCACACCCATGTAGATTTGTGTGGGTTCTATACCCATGTGAGAGATTTAATAAAAAATTTAATAAATCATTTGAAATCTATAACATTTTCCTAAATTTAAATTTAAAATCACACACTTGTCGAAAAAAAGTTCTTGGTAGCATTTGGTATAATTTTAGAATTATGGTTTGAGAATAGAGTTGTATTTTAAATTTGTGCGTTTTAGAATTATTATTTGAGTGAAAAAATTGTTTGGTTATGAGTTTTGAAAAGAGTTTTAAATTGAGTTTGAATTGAGTGATGTGACATATGATATTTCATACAAAAACTTACAACTCATAACTAAATATACAACCCAAAATTCTATTCAAAACTAATAAAATTTTTTTAAAAAATTTCATAAATATTTTTTTTTGTAATATAAAAATAACAAGTGTAAAAAAAAAAAAAAAAAAAAAAAACACTCTCTGGTTAACTAGTCAAACGACCGGTGAAATGACCAATTAACTCAAATTTTTCTACCTTAAAAAGCATTTTCAAAATTAAATATAAAATTAATTTTTAAAAACGCAAAACAAACCCTACACTAAAAAATGAGTTTTGAACTTTATCTTGAAAGCTCCACCACACGGAGGCAAGAGTGTAATCCACCTTCCAAATTCCAATGCATGGGCTGTGAGGTGGGTCCTACAGCTAGTTCAATAATTCATACCAATTTGGTCACGTTGAGGTGTCGGTTTGAATTTTTATTTCGTTTCGGATAAACTATTTTAACTAAATTAAATAGGTTAATTTAATTAATAAAATAAAATATTATATTTAAATTATAATTATTTTATTTTATTTTTTAAATTATTAAATTAATTAATTTTTTTTAATTTTATGCTAAAGATAATTTTTTTAGCTAAATTATAATAACTAAAAAAATAAAATTTTCCCAAACGAAAGCTTAATTAATGAAACTTTTCAGCAGAATTTCTATATTATATTAAGAGATCAATAGTTTGAATATTTTTAATCTGGTATGAGTCTTATTTAGGTCCCATTTGACGAAAGCTCATTTGGAAAATGAATATTTATCAATCACTCATATTAATTAGACTTATTTATTTATAAGTTTTAATTGATAAATTTATTACTGTAAATTTATTCATAAAAATAAGAGAGACTGATAAATTTATCATTTGATAAAATTAATTAATAGATAATAAGTCCAAAAAGTAAGACTTATTGGTAATTAATGACAATTTTAGTTAGGTTTTTCTTGGCATTTTATGAAAACATGTACAAAAAAATAAAGAAAGTGATGTGATATATAGTGACTTTTTCACTTTTTGGCTATATTAGCCAAACGTCAAACAAATAATCAAAAAATAAAAAAATCAGTATAAATTATTAAATTATTCTTTCTATTTTTTTGGGTACATATTTTATCAAAAAAATTAAAAGAAAGCACTAAAAAAAGTCAATTTTCCAATAATTTTTGAATTACATTGTCATATAATGTATGAAATAATGTTTTGGGTTCAAACTGTCCAAATTCAACACCAAAGGTTTATTTTGGATCACACAATTAGTTATCTCAAATCAATGTATAAAAAAAGATTTATTTTTGATTAGCAAATAAACAAATATCTAATTCCTTTTCATATCGCAATCGTACACCGCAAAATGGTGATATAAAATTATTAGATCAAAAACACGAATTTCAAATTTTGTTTTGTTTTGTTTTGTTTTGCTAATTTCAAATTTTGATTTGGTCATCTTTAAATTTTTTAATTTGAGATAATTTTTTATAATTTTAGATGACCATGTCATCAACATATATTAATAAAATACATTCGGTGTTTGGAAAATGACTATTTTAATAGTTTTGTTGAGCTTTTACGATAAAACATATAGAAAAATAAAAAGGTTGATATGATTGGTTAACACCCCAAATGGGGCCTCATAGTCCATAAAATTTACATTTTATATCATTTTGGTTTTCAAAATTTTGCCTTACAATATTTACTGGTAAAATTGATGAGATAAAAAACTTTTGAGAACAATACATACTTTTTATATTGTTAATGATTTTGAATTTGGTTTTTCTTGGAACTTCTTGATTAGCAATGTTTTGTAGATTAATTACTGAATAAAAAACATATCTTCTTGTTGCAAGCGTTTCATCGTCACAAATAATTTACATTTTTATATTGATTGCTATTTGTTTCACTTATATTTAATGGGTCATTCTTGTCTTTCAATTATTTAATAAAAGTGAATTAACATTGAGGCCTCGTTTGGGAACAGGCTAATTTAGTAACTTTTTGGCTATTTGGCTAAAAAGGTAGGTAAAAAAAACTTGTATGTTTGGGATGACTTTTTGGCTAATTACGAAAAGATGTGCAAAAAGTATAGAGAAAAGAGAATCTTTGACTTTTTGGTATGGGTTGTTGACTTTTTGGCTAATTTAGTAACTTTTTGGCTAATTGGCTAAAAAAGTTAGTCCCCAAACGGGGCCTGATTCTGGTGTTAAGTTTTCAGATATGTCACACGTGATGAATACAAAGTGATATCCTCTTTTTAAGGTTATGTTTGAATTTAGGGCAAGTTATACAAATAGTTCCTATAGTTTAGGGTTTGTGTCATTTTGATCCTTGACTTTTTAATTATGACACATTTGACCTTAAATTTTGAATCTTGTTCCAAATAAGGACAATTGAAGTCACCATTGTTTAATTTCAAGGGTAAAATTGTCAATTTAACAAAATATAAACTAATTTGACAAAAATAAATGTCAAAAAAATATTTTTAATTTTCTAAAAATTATTTTTATCCACCAATGACAAAATTATGTAAAATTGATAAAAATAAATAAAAATTACATGATTAATTTTTTAAAATTAATTTTACATGATCATCATTCAAACACATAATAAAAATTAATTTGGTAAAAAAAATAAATAAATGTTTAAAAAATTTATCAATTTTACATAATTTTATTTTTAGTGGGTAGAAATAATTTTTAAAAATCCAAAAATATTTGTTTGACATTTATTTTTGTCAAATTAGTTTATATTTGATCAAATTGACGATTTTGCCCTTGAAAAATCTAATAATATTTTCAATTGTCCTTATTTGGAACAAGATTCAAAATTTAGGGTCAAATGTGTCACAATTGAAAAATCAGATATTAAAATAACACAAGGTCCAAACTATAGAAACTATTAGTATAATTCACCATTGAATTTAATTAATACAAGTGGGTGGGTTGAGGGTTATTATCTATATTTAAGATTTATATTATTGTACTATAAAAAAAAGGATTTACATTAATGTAGTCATACTTTAAAGTTTTTTTTTTTTTTTTTCACAAAAAATAAAATAATTGGTGGACCAATTAAGTTTATAAAACAGGAAAAAATATCAAACAGAGAAATTAAAAAGTGGGCAGCTCTTTTTCAAGAGTCAAAAAGAGAGGAAAAGATAATAATTGTAGATTTCTTTTAATTATTATAGGCCTACGTAACATGACATTATCATATAAATTACACGTAGCATGAAGAATATAAAATAAACATAAAGCTAAAAAAAAATAATAGTACTAAAATGAAAAAGACATGATGTAGTGAAGGTAGTTGAAAAGATGAAATAAATGTTTTATGAAATAAGATAATTTCATAATCTTAGGCCATCTCTAACGGTGCATCTGATTAAGCATCAAATTCAAATTTGATGAAAAAAGTCACATTTTTTCCTTTCCAATAGTTTCACCAAATTGATATCAAACTGAGAACGGAATAAAACTTTTATCAAACTGAGGACAAGCACAGATTTCACCATTTCACTGTGCTGTAATGTTGGGGGTAGGCCAACCGGTCAACCAGCCGAATGTCTGGCCGGTTGACTCACTGGTTGACCGGTGCATGTTCAAAGTGCTTCAATTTTTTGGTTGGCCTGCGATGGCCTGCGAACTGATTGTCTTCCATCAACAATAATAACAGTGGCACATGGTGAAAATTAGTTCTTTTGCAGGTCCAGAAAGCTAGAACAACCCATCTCACCCATCTTTCTTCCATGGTTGGAATGTAAAGATGGGTTTGAGCAAGAACTGTTTAGTGTGGGAATCAAAGCTAAAAAGAACAGAGAAGAAAAGAAAAGAAAAGAAAAGGCTCAATGGTGAAGTGGGTTGGTGTCTTTTACAGCAAGGTGGGGAGAGATAAGCCTTACTGGTCGATCGGCCGGTCGACCCACTGGACGTCGCTTCCTTTTTGATGCACACCGTTGGAGCTACCCGTATCAGATTGAGAAAATAAGTTATTTTTTACTCAGATTTGGTGAAAAAAGTAATGAATTGTTGGAGATGCTCTTACCCAGCAAAATAATTTCTTTTTTCTATGAAGTATTGTTAAATATCGAGAAATTGAATCACTTAAAAAATTATATTTGAATTTATAATAATAAGAACAATTCAAAATTTACTAGAAAACAAATACAAAAGAAAATTCTTTGTTAATCGAGCGAAAAATAAAGAAAATCAAAAAATTATCAAAAATGATAAAATTAGATACTAGAAACTTAATGAAATATGTTCCAGCAAATGACAATCAAAATAATTTTTTTGAGGCAAAGAATTGTCAGAATAAAATATCCTAAAATGGTAAAATTATAAAATCGATGGCGAAAACAATGGAATCTACATTGAAAGCAACGTAGTCATGGTTAATATTAGTTTTGGCAGTTAAATCATTTCTAATCGAACATGAGACTTTCAGAGTTAATCCGCCATCATCAAGCCAATCACTTACTCATCAACCTATAATTCAAATGAATCCAAGATGTGAAAGTCATTTTTTGTATCAGTATTTTACCCCAAATATTTATATTGAAGAACGAACTAATTTGAATCACAAATTTGATGAAAATTTCAGTTACGAGAGAATACTTAACCCAAAAAGCATTGATTTGGGGTAATACATATGTTTTCATATTGGGTTCACTTTCACCTTAGCCAATATAGTTTGACTAAAGTCTAAGTTAATTAATGCGATTTGAACTTAGCACTTCATATCTTCATTAGTTGGTCCACAAAAACAACGCCATTCACGTTTGAACACCTATGGCCTTGTTTGATTGAGAATGAAGTTTTTATCGCAACATGTTGGTTCAAATGCATAATTCATTTAAATGTCTAAAACATTGTAATTGAGGTTGGGTAGAGATATTGGAAAGCATTGCACAATCCTATAGAGCACACATAATTATTGTTGAGTAGCACGTGTGTTAGCACCATAAATCTGTAATTTTTATTATTTGTTTAATTGCAGGACACGTGGCATCCTCTTATTCATTTGGAAGTTAAAAGAAGTTATAGAGATGATGGAGAATATGAAGGACAAAGTAGATGAGTGGAAGGACACATGGCAAGACAAGAATGAAGATGGAAGAAATGGATAGTTACTAAGTAGTTATTGCTGTATTTTTTCCTCTATAAATAGCCATTAATGGCTACATTGTAAAAGATCCAGAACTTAAATCAAAGACAATTGATTTCAATATTTCTTGTCATTTTCCTTATCTTAGGAGTAGTTTAACATAGATTTATATTTCGAAACATTTATTTTCAGCACTTTCATTTCGAAGCATTTCATGCACTTCCTTTTCGAAGCATAGGAGTAGAGGTAAGTAATTATTACTTTGATTGTTCACTCAATCGTCTTTCTTCATCTCTCTTTCTTCTTTTAATTTTTCTTTTCTCTACACTTTGGCAATTTTGAAGTCCTCTTTGTTGAGGCAAAAGAACCGTCAACACAATCGCTTGATAATTGACTTGAATTTAATCTGTAAGGATTTTTCAATCCTTGTTGGCACGCTCGCATTTATAATATTTTCCTTCGTAGGAAAAATAAGCCAACAATTTTTGGCACGCCCGGTGGGACGTCAAGTGTAAGAAATGAAAAATGAATTGGATTTATCCATTTCAAATAGCCTAGATGAAATCTATTGGCGTAAACAAAAAATTTTGGATCTTCAAGAAGAGATCTATTTTCTTGATGAAATAAATTTTCATCCCTTACAATATTATTTGGTAGAAGAAAAAAGACACAATTTAATTGGAGAAATTCATCACATTGATATGGAAATTCGCCAATGGAATGATGAGTTATCAACTCTCACTACCAAGTCTTTAACTAAGGCTTTAATGGCCAGAATTGGTGAATTTTTTCAGAATTTTTCCATGGTTGAAAATAGCAAAAGCAAAGAGTTGATTTCATCAATAGCTCAGAAGGTTCAAGAGTCCGTTTTTAAAAAGCCAAATTATGAAATTAACATAATAAAAGAGCATGTTTTTGAGCCAAATTTGGCTAAGAATGATGTTTCATGCATGGCTCGGGGGGTCTTAAAACTAATTTTTAGAGAGTCAAGTAATGAAAATAACATATCTATGGGTGATTTTCATAAGCCATTAATGGCTAACATGGAAAAACAACCCACTTTGCCAAATAATTATGAAAATCAATTCGGCAAAAGTCATGTTTTTAAAGCAAACATGGTCAAAAATAATGAACAAGCCACTGTTCATAAATTCAAAATTTTTGACATTTTTCAAAGTGTCAAAAAGTATGAATTTTCATGGTCACATTATACCATGACTTTTGTTATTCGAAATCCATTTTGGATTTGTGGATCACATCAAACGTTGACTTTGATGGAATGGTTAGCAAATAATATTTCGTTATTGAAATATATTGGGCCAAAAATATGGTTGATTCATAAAACCATCATCATTTGGTTTTGTGGTTACCTTCGAAATATGTCCTAAGACACTTCGAAGCATGTTATTCATTGAAATATCATTTTATAGCCATTAATGGCTTGTTAAAATGCCAAACTAATTTCATAGTAATCCAACTCTTTGGATTTTGTATGAAGAGATGTCGTGAGCACTTTCGAAGGACAACTTTGATCCTTTAGTAACATATGTGACTTTCGAATGGTGGTTTTGTTATCAATAAACACCTTTGAAATATAACATGGGGCGAAAAAACTTTCGAAATGTGTATCTCTCTTCAAATATATGTAAAATGACAATTAATTAGTTGTTGAATAATGCCTATTTTTGGCATGATAAGTTGGTTCGAAGAACGACCGTTTTGGTGTCTTCGAAGAATTAATAATTGGTTCGAAACACAAAATTAATATTTTCATTAATTATGTATGAATCAGAACATACAAAATTTGAATAACCACAATGTTGGCCCAAAGTTGCTTCGAAGGCCCTTTTGCCATAATTTTGTAAGCTTCGAAGCACTCCATCTTGCATTAATAGCTTCGAAGAAACAATAATGGTGGTTATGAACCTTCGAAGCTTTGCCGAATATTTTCAAGGATGTAATTTGTCATTTGTCGGCACTTTCAACATTCGAAAGATGATTTTGGTCCTTTATACCACCTTCGAAGCTTGTTACTAGTCCATAATAGCTAGCATTCGAGACATCTAGTCATAATTTCATACTCATTCGAAAGCACTTCATTGGTGCTATTACATCATTCGAAGCACTTTGTTGATATTATTCGAAGCATTTTATTGCCTAGATTAATCATGTGCTTGGTTCGGCCCTTCAAAAATTCAAATAAATATCATTTTTAAGGGCCGCGGGGGGTAATGTTAACACCATAAATCTGTAATTTTTATTATTTATATAATTGCAGGACACGTGGCATCCTCTTATTTATTTGGAAGTTAAAAGAAGTTATAGAGATGATGGAGAATATGAAGGACAAAGTGGATGAGTGGAAGGACACATGGCAAGACAAGAATGAAGATGGAAGAAATAGGTAGTTACTAAGTAGTTATTGCTGTATTTTTTCCTCTATAAATAGCCATTAATGGCTACATTGTAAAAGATCCAGAACTTAAATCAAAGACAATTGATTTCAATATTTCTTGTCATTTTCCTTATCTTAGAAGTAGTTTAACATAGATTTATATTTCGAAGCATTTATTTTCAGCACTTTTATTTCGAAGCATTTCATGCACTTCCTTTTCGAAGCATAGGAGTAGAGGTAAGTAATTATTACTTTGATTGTTCACTCAGTCGTCTTTCTTCATCTCCCTTTTTTCTTTTAATTTTTCTTTTCTCTACACTTTGGCAATTTTGAAGTCCTCTTTGTTGAGGCAAAAGAACCGTCAACACAATCGCTTGATAATTGGCTTGAATTTAATCTGTAAGGATTTTTCAATCTTTGCTAGCACGCTCGCATTTATAATATTTTCCTTCGTAGGAAAAATAAGCCAACAACGTGGAAGATATCTGTATATATGAAAATTGACTGCGTGATTCATGGTAGGCTAATGTAGAAACAAGTTACGAGTGTTCAAAGGGGATTTGTGGCATGCTAATGCCAAAAATAAGTTACAGTGTTCAAGGAGATCGAACAAAGATGAAGATCAAACTATAGAATTACCGTGTAATTAAGTACATAAGATCTTGGTTTGAATCTTATACTAGTACTTGATATTTTTAATTTTTTATCGAAAAAATAAATTTATTGAAGCTAGAACTTGATTTGTTTGATTTGTGGATAGCATTACATTGTGTTTTTATCTTCTAAGTTGAAATGGTTTTCCAACTATAAATTATTGAGTAGTGTTTTTAATCAAAGAATTAGACTCACTTTTTAAGTTTAATAATGTGACAGTCTATTAGAATATAAAAGACAATTCTCTCTCTCTCTCTCTCTCATCTAATCATAGCCAATGATCTATTTTGCACATTACTGACTTGAAAATAGATATAAAAGTGAACGTATACATCAATTTCCTAATTATTTGTCTCTCTTGTGTGTGAATATTTCTCTATCTCATTGAATACTTCAATTGAATTGAAATGTACCATCTTCAATCACAAAATGGTACATTTAGCAATCCTTGAAATAAAATTGCTTTTAATTTTAAAATCTCTCACCACAAAACAAAAAGGAATGGAAAAGAAAAAAAGAGAAAAGAAAGAAGGTAAATTTTTTTATTTTGTTTGGTTAGCTAATAAAAATTATAGTAAACTAAGCATTACTCAACTTTATGTTTTTGGTCTAATTAGCCATAAAAATGGAACAAATATAAGCGATTTTGTTTCTTCTTCCTTTCCATTTCCCTCGACAAATCTTGACATTTAAACATAATATTACAAAATTACAAACAAATATTAGTGCATCAATTGTAAATTTTGTTAGAAGTTTAAACAAATTGCCAATTTATTGAGCCATGTATTTCTAATGATTTTACTCATCTTTCACTGTTACAAAATTATACTAGTGAGTGCACAATATTTCTAAACAAGTAGTTACACATAAAATAAACTAAAGCTCAGAAATTTCAATTTTTATTTATTTATTTATAAAGATTCAAGTTTTCCGCAGCAGGAAAAAATGTGTCATCAATGCAACATATCATCTCATTTAGGCTTGTCTCCTTCAAAATACAAAGCTCAACAATACATCATGTGCTTTGAGTCAGTTTATTTGAAAAAAAAAAAAAAAAAAATTTGTTTTTGATCATTTTTCATGTATGTACTGCTAGAGGTTGAAAAATTGTGCAGGTATTTCTATTTATAGGTTCTTTTCTTTTTTGACATTAATGTCCCAATTAATATTACTATAGTTTAGATTCAATGTTTGGGAAGACAAGTTAGATTCAATGTTTGGGAAGATGAGTTAGATTCAATGTTAGGAATTCATATAGATATTAATGTTTTTTTTATATATATATATCAATAACTAATTTTCCTATTAACTTTATATACTTTTGGCCAAATAATAGGAGAATCTATAATATCCTCACTCCCATTTTAAAATCCTTGCCTTCTATTAGTTATGGTGTCTGCTAATATTATGTCCCTTGAAAAAAAATGTTATGTATATCAAAGGGGAAGAGGGGATTACAATTATTAATGAATCTTGTTTCATTGATACTCTAGAAGAATGGTATGATAATAATATTTTAAAAATTATCTTGCTGAATACTTTATTTAAAATAATAAATTTCAATTCAGTCATAACATTCTATATAGCAAAACTATGTGTGTGTACATATATGATATATGTATAACTTTGCTTTTTAAATAATTTTATAATAACTAAATTTGTATACCATTTAATATGTAAAATAACAATTAAGTAGAATCTAGGTCTTGCTTCAGCTTCATGAGAGCTCGATCACATGTTTTGTTCCTTACAAATTTTGATATGGAAAAGAACACCTGGCACTTATATAACGATCGTTTGATAAAATGATTGAGTACAACTACATTCTCATTAGCTTCATACTTCGTTGGTCATCTAAGCTTTTGGATGTTTAAGGGATTGTTTGGGGATAATTTAAATAAGTGTACTTATTTGATAAGTGCAGCACTTATTTGGATCACATCATCTCTCTATTTTTCTACACATCGTTTCGTAAAAAGTAAAAAATGTACTAAATAAGCAAACCCCCCAACAACCCCTAGTGATATGGTTGTCATTGACCTCAATTTCTCTCTGTGCAAATAGGCTAGTCAAAAAATTCTTTGATCCTATACTAAAAGTATACCTTGATGCATTGAGCCTTAACTTATAGATTATGAGGATCTTAAAGGTCTTCTTCCGGTCGATTAGATGATCTTCTTTATCATTTTCCTTCAAGGCTATGTCACCTCTGCGGTCTTTCTTATCAAATCCTTAAACATTTTGGTAACTAGTCTTTGTTACGTAATTTATGCGTTAATAGGGCTAAGTGATCACTTTATAGTAATAATCTCCCTTGTAGTTATGAAGGCAAACTTGTCGAGACCGTGCATTGCTACTTCCTGATTGATGCAGATTGAGATTCAAAAGTACTATATATTTTTATTTTATATTTTAGAATTAATATATAGTTAGGCATATTTAATTTAGTATAGAATGGTATAGTTTTATGATTAATGTTTGAGAGCATTAAAAAAGAAGTACTAGGGGGAGCACTAATGAGATGGCTCCCCCTTTGAGAGGGCAATTTATGTGCAAATTAGGCCGAGCTAAGACCATTTGTTGAATGGATCGAGCTAAGTACACTCTCTTGGTCATTGGGCCGCACTGTGAGCGGAAATGAGAATGGAGTAAGCCCAGTCGTGGACTGGACGGGTATTCGGCCTAAGGCTTGAACCGAGGTAGTTATATTAATCCAAGCAGGACTGGGGTACGATGGTGGCGGGGTTCTGAATTGGTTATCTCGATCCAATACTGTCCTGGTTCTGTCCGGTGTGGGGCAAGGCCATGCTAGCTCGGTTAAGTTGCTACCGAGCCGAGGTAAGGAGGTTTGAGCCATCTCACTTGGTTGGTAGTGAGTAGGGTGTCATCAGGATAGGTATTATCCTCGGGAGTAATTTTTAAGAGGGCTCTGCATTGGAGAGTTAGACTCCTATTAGGATTGTGCCACGCGGAATCTACAAAAACTCATGACAGGACCTATGTACAGGTATCACAATTTCTATTCTCGAATACACAGAGCTGTTGTCTATTGTCTATTTGTTGACTTAAGCATCAGAGAGATTTCTGGCACACATCCGCCGGCTAGCTCATGTTTGTGTTTTCAGGTGACAAAGTGACGACGGTTGGAGGAGTGCAAACTTGATCAACAGGATTATACGAGAAGCTTATTTCATGCTCGTACAGTTGGCGTTGTCTGTGGGAAGCAATCACAAAGAACAAACCTCTTGATTAAGTTTTTTTTCAACTGATTTCAATGGCGCACAATGAAGACTTGTCGCACTCTGCTATTGATGGGCAAACTCTGGAGGGGGGCGGGAGGCGCGAATACTTACCTTTAATTCCGCCCATGGTAGAGTTAGATCTCCAGCGACGGAACCCCCGGAGGGATACACATGAGAGATGGGGCTTCAGTCCTCGACGCTCCCAAAGCCCTGAAAGGTAGAGGCAGAGATTGGATCCTCAAGTTCTAGAAGATCGGGTAAGGGACCAAGACGAATTGATATGGAGGATGGTGGCAGACATGGAGACAATGAAGCGCCAGATAAAAGGCAAAGGGGTGGCAATAGAAGAGGAGCGCAAAGGCAACACACGCTTTTACCACTCAGAAAATCGTGACAGACAAGTCACACCATCACAATTTCTACTCTCGAATTCACAGAGCTTTTATCTATTATTTATTTGCTGACTTAGGCATCGGAGAGGTTTCCGGCAAACATCCGCCGGCTAGCTCACGTTTGTGTTTTCAGGTGACAAAGCGACGACATTTGGAGGAGTGCAAACTCGATCAACAGGATTATACGAGAAGATTATTTCGTGCTCGTACACCCTTGATGTGATGGTTGTCTCTTCTATTTTTTTTTTTAGCTCATTAGAGCTATTAGTGATGTGTTTTTTAGTGGTCTCAATCACTTATGTAGTTTTATTTAGTTTCTTAATTTAATTTGATGCAACTTTCCTATTCTATTTGCTTTTATTTTTATTTCTTATTTTGTTAGTTTACTAGCGTATGCCCATGCTTGAAGGCACGGTGTAAATAATGTTAAGATTAGAACATAATTGTAATCCCAACACTATTTAAATTTATTTTTTAATTTGATAAATTCACAAATTTATTATAAAATTCCATGACTAAACCTTTGGATCATACAGGAAAGTAAAATTTTTCATAAACTACAGACTACCTCAAGATGCATTATGGTCCAAAATGAATTAAAATCAATCAATTTTTTTTTGTTCTTTTTTACTTTTCAAAGAGTAGGGAGTGAATTCATAGGAAGAAAAAAAAAAAATCCTAAATGAAGACAAGAAACTCAAATGAATACAATATATCAATTTATTAGTAACCCAAATAAACTCCAAATTTAGAAAATTTATTAACCGATAAAAAAAGTCGTTTATAGAAACAAAGCATTGATTTCCCAAGGAAACACCAGCTTTACTAGCACTTCAACTAAACCCTTAATTTTGCCAACAGCCTCACTCAAAAACTTCATAGTAAAACAATCCAATTCCAACTCCAAAATAGAACATTTCATAGCACCAACACTTCAAACATTCCCCCCCTCAAAAAAATAAATAAATAAATAAATAAATAAAAAATCATGAAATTGAACAAAGAAAATCATACAAATACAAATAAAATATACCTAAAAGAAGTCAGTAAACCCTATACCAAACTCGGTGATTGAACAAAATCGTCAAAGAAAGTAGAAAAGAGTAACCCCAAAGCAGAACATTTCATAGCACCAACACTTCAAACATTCCCAAAAAAATAAAAAATAAAAAATCTCATGAAATTGAACAAAGAAAATCAACGAACTTCATACCAAACTCGACGATTGAACATTAACATGCAAACATTTTTCTAAACATAGCTATCGTAGAAAATGTCAATTACTCAATTACTCTTCTTTTTTTACTTTCTTTCTCTCTCCAGAAAAGCTATTACAGAAAATGTAAACAAATAAAGAAAGAGAGAAAGGGAAAGGAGAGCCAAAAACAAATAGAGATAGAGAGAAAGGGAGAGAAAGAGAAATCAAATTACTTGGTGGTCGTGCTGATTGAACGATGGTGACCACTTTCCAGCGGTACAACGATGATGTGGTTGTGGCTGGAACACATAGCTAGGCTTTAGAAATATGGGAAATGAGAGCCAAATAGAGATACAGAGAAAGGGAGAGAAAGAGAAATCAAATTACCTGGTTAACAAGGGTTAGTGGTAGTGAAATGGTCGAGTTCGAAGGGAGCTGAGTTCGAGAGCAGCGTCGGAAGGAAGGGTGGGTGTCGATGGTGTGTATGAATTGGGTTTTTGCTGTTTGCTGAATTCGATCCACCATAGAGAACGTGTAGAGAGGAAGTTGATGAGAACGTGTGGACGTGTTTGGACAGATGTGGAGGAGAGAGAGAGAGAGAGAGAAAGAGAGAGAGAAATGAGCGCTTGGGCGGGAATGAAAGTATCATCTGAACCATTGATGTTGATTAGAATTGATCTGAGCCTTTAAAATCAAATGTATCTCTGATACATTTTATACATTTTCAAAAACCCTTATGTCTTATTATATAGATTGTTCTCCAAGAAGTAGGTTAACTGTAAATAAAGTTGTAAGCCTCAGGGTTATGAGAGTTTAAGTTGATCTTTGATTAATAAAAATAGAGTTTTCTTAATATTATTCGTTCATAGAGAGAATATCTCTAGTTTGGATTTGTTCGTAGTTTGATCTTATTGTTTGCTCTTCTTTTCGATACGCTTCCCTGCATCAGATGGTATCAAAAGCATATACTCGATTCTGACCATTTTTCAAATAGTCATTTTTTTAAACATTTTATTTTATTTTATTTTTTAAGAGGGGACTGGGAAAAGATTGGAATAAAATGTAGTGATAGAAAAAAAAAAGGGGGAATTTATTTTTAAGATACCTAATATTAAGATTTTATAAGATAAATGGCCTATAATATTTTCATAGTTATTAAGGTCTGTCAATATTTCTATAGAGAAAATTCAAAGCAGAGAAATTTCACTCCATCTCAACAAAATTTCAATTTTTACAAAGAAATTTTGAAATTTTGCTGTGATCATACCAGAGAAATTTTAAATTTTTTTTGAGTTTGGGCTGAAATTTCTTTGAGTTTGATGAAATTTCTCTGAGTTGGATAAAATTTTTTTGAGTTAAATTTTCTCTGTAAAAATATTAAGAGATGTTAGTTAATAAAAAAAATATTTTAAATCTCACTTATTACATAAAGTTAGAAAGAGATGTTTTATTAATTTTTACAGAAAAAATTGGAGTTAATTAATGGAAAGTAATTGTCATACATGTGACAAATGCTTGTCCTTAGCTGGAATCTCCACAACAGACTAACAAACCCTAATATATAAAGTGAAAAGAAATAAAATAAAAAACAAAACTTGAATGCACAAAGATAAATGTAACAGATATTCTGCGGGTTGGTTCTTAGCACTTGGGGTTTGTTTTACGACTCTCTCATCCTCTGTTTTAAATGCAGCTTCCCTGTTTTTCCCTTTGAAAAGAAATGAAATGAAAAGAAAAATAAAAAAATTCACAAACAGACAAATTGATTCTGATTTTCTTAGGGGTTTTGGCTTATCGCCGGAAGATCCATGTAGATTATTTATAAAAAAATATTAAATTAATTTCATAATTCTAGTCAAATAATTGTACTGTATTAGATTTATCTTAAAACAAAAAGTAGATGGTACATTTTAAAATCATATTTATCTTTTGTGTTTTAGATAAATTTGATAAAATTACATAAATCATCAAATGGGAAAGATTATACTATACGATGGGTTGGTTTGGGAAGTGTATTGGCTTTTTAGCTTTTTAATTATTTTAGTATGGGATTAAACAATCTCGTTTGGAAAAGATTTTTTAGTATTTTTTTTTGTAAGAGAAAAAATGTAATGATTATGAGTTGGATGTGATGTTTTATCTTATTAAATTAAAAAGTCTATTTTGTCTTTTTTGACTAAAATAGCCCCAAACTCAACCCAATCCTTCTTCCCAAATGAAGCTGATATGTATTTTATAATTAAAGAAGAAAATAATATAATTTTATAATTTTTGAGTTATAACTAAAAAATAAAAATTCTTAATCAAATATTACACAAGACATAACAAAAAGAAAAATAAGTGTGAGCATTAATTAGTGCTACCACTAATGATGTGGCAGTGGGTTCCACCCACTGTCACAATGTTGTTGTGTCTTTTTTTTTTTTTTTTTTAAAAAAAAGTAGATGCCACATCATTAGTGGTTGCTTTAGAGTACCACTTTTAGTGGTCTCTAGCATTACCCTTATAATTATTAGATTAATTTGTTATATTTAATCAATTATTTACAGGTAGGGGTCACAAATCAACGGTTCAAATGTTGTGTTTGGAGAAACTTTTTAAACACATTTTGACTCACTGATTTGAGTAGGGTATTTGTTTTGAATTTTTAAATTATAATTTCACACTTACTTTTGAAAACTCATTTCCAGACGATAAAATTTGGCTAACTTGGTCGTCCTCCCGGACGTCTCTCGGTTGATTGGAACAGTATTCGGTTTTTTTTTACTTGTTATTTTTATATTTTAAATAAAAAATATTTTCAAACATGTTTTAAATTTTTTTATGAGTTTTGAATAGGATTTTGGGTTGTGTGTTTGGTTATGAGTTGTAAGTTTTTAAATTAAATATCATATGTCACATCATTCATTTTAAATTCAATTCAAAACTCTTTTTAAAACTTCTTTCAAAACTCATAACCAAACAAAATTTTCATACTCAAATCATAATTCCAAAACTCAAAAATTCAAAATACAACTCTATTCTCAAATCATATTTAAAAAAGTCTACCAAGCGTTACTTAATTTTTTTTATTTATTATAAAAAGATGCGTAAAAATAAAATAAAATAATGTGATAGAAATCTATATAATAAAGTAGGATGGTTTTTGAATTTGTTCTCCACACATTTGTCCTACTAGGACATTTGGACGGCTCAAATCTATTCAAATTATAAATCAACAGCTGAGATATATTTTTCAAAAAATATCTTACATGTACATTTTCTATTTTCCCGCTTCTCTCTCTTACTTTTTCCTTTTCTAACCCATCCTCTTATGATCCCATGATCCCACCTTTCTCCTTTCTCTTTTATTTTTTATTTTTTATTTTTTTTTTATTTTCTCCTTTTTGTTCACTTTTTTTTTATTCATATTATATGGAAAAGTCTGCGTTCCAGAATTAGGAGTTAGATTTTAGGGGTACTTACCAATTAGTCATATTAATTAGACTTATTTACCTACAGGTCCTAACTAATAAATTTAACACTATAAAAATAAGAGAGTGATAAATTTATCACTAAAAATTTATTCATAAAAACAAAGAGACTGATAAATTTATCACTATAAATTTATTCATAAAAATAAAAGACTGATAAATTTATCTTTATCACTTAATAAATTTATCAATAGGATTTAATGGGTAATAAGTCTCCAAAGTAGGACCTATTGGGTAATAAGTCTCCAAAGTAAGACCTATTGGTAGTTTACCCTAGATTTTACTGTGTGTAATGGAAATTAAATTAATGAATTTTATAGTCCACAAATTAAATGAATTTGAACAATTAATTATTATTTTTAAATATATTAAATATGTGATAGATTTCATAAATTTAGATCTCATATGAATCTTCAACATATATTTCATTTTAATAAAGTAGGACGGTTTTTGAATCTTCAATATATTTTTGTCCTACTAGGACATTTGAATGGCTTAGATCTGTTTAAATTATAGAATAATGGCTGTGATATATTTTCCAAAAAATGTCTTACATGTACATTTTATACTTTCCCGCTTCTCTCTCTTACTTTTTTCTTTTTTCACCTATTCATCCATGATCCTATGATCCCACATTCCTCCCTCTTTTATTTTTATTTTTTTATTTTCTCCCATATTTATTTTTCTCTCTATTTGTTTATTTTTTTTATTTTCTCTTTTTTGTTCAATATATTTTACACATATTTTCATACAATGTATGTATGCCCGTAATACACTAGGACATTACGGGCATACATACAATTTCTATATAATTATATAAGCAAAAACATTATTGTATGTATGCTCGTGAAAATTGTATGTATGCCAGACACATCTATCTATCTAGCTATATATTGTATAAGCAAAAACGAGTTTTCGTGAGGAGTTTTATGAAAATTCTAAAATTTTATAATAAATTTGTGAATTTATCAAATTAAAAAATAAATTTAAATAATATTGAGATTACAATTATATTTTAATTCTAATATTATTTATACCGTACTTTCAGATACGGACATACGTTAATAAATTAATAAACTAATAAGTAGTTTATTTGATGGGAAAAGCGGGGGAGCTCGAGGGGGGTGCCCCCGAATCCCCCGAAATTGCCTTTTTTGGCAAAAAAAAAAAAAATGCAAGGCAAAGTAAAAAAAAAAAAAAAAAACAGTTTACTTAAAATGGAAATTAGGGGGATTAGGGGGGATATTTTTAGGGGGATGTAGCATTGTTGTTATTTGATATGTCCCCAAAAGAGATTATAGTAAACACAGGAACCCAGCTGGATATTACTACGCTTCTCTACTGAGAAAAAACCCAGTCCAAATTACAAATATTCTATACGATTTACTTAGGTCAAGTTTGGGAAGTCTCGAAAAAGTCAAAAAATCAAAAAGTTACTCAAAAAGTTAAAAAGTTATCACTATTAACCAAAAGTCAACAATTACGGCTGCACAATTTCAAATTTTAATTTTCCCCTACAAACTAATTTTTACAATTTTTTATTATACATTTTTTCATAAAAAGTCAAAAAGTTAACCTAAACATTCATATTTTCAACCTCAACTTTTTAGTCTAAAAAGACAAAAAGTACACTTATTTAGGACACCCCAAACAACCCCTTAAAATACAAATTATTTTTGTGACTTGAAAAATTATAAAATTTCCTTTTATCAAAATTTTTTATTTAACAAAACTAACTGAAAAAATAAAATTTCTAACTGCTCTCTTATACATTAATAAAATTATCTAAATTAATAATTAAAATAAATTTATGACATCATTAAAAACTATTAATTGACTTATTGATTTATTAATAAAATGGACCATTTATTATAAAATTATAAACTTTAAGGGAGCGTGGTATAATTTTTAGAATTACAAGAAACAATTCATATTTTAAGTAAATTTAAAGAAGTTTATTTATAAATTAGCCTTATTTTTAAAGCAATTTTTGCCAGTTTTTTTAAAAGACAAAATTTAATTAAATTATTTATCTATTTGTTATGAAATTAAAAATTTTAAGGAATGTGACGTAATTTTTAGAACCACAAGAAACAATTCATATTTTCAGCAAATCTAAAAAAGTTTATTAATTTTCATAAGGCCTATTTTGGAAATTGGGTTAAAAATTAGTTTTTTTTTTTTTTTTTTTGAAATCACATGGGTGTATTTTGGTTTTGTGTTTTGAGATAAATGTTCAAAAAAAAAAAAAAAATTTAGAGAAATAGTTTAGAATTTTTTTTGGTTGTTTGGTTGTATATTTTGAAAAGAAAAATGCTTTAGAGCTCTAATTTTTGAGCTCTAAAGGTAGCTCTAATGAGTTGGCAGTGGGCTCCACCCACATTAATGTGATGTTTTGGTCTTGGTTTGTTTTTATTTTACTTTTTTTATTCATTGCCATGTCATTAGTGCTCCATTAGAGCACTAAAATTAGTGGTCTGAATCATTGCTGTTTTGAAAATAGTTTTAGAGTTTCGGAGTTTGGGATGATTTGATATTTTGTTGTAGTTGAGTAGATGTGTGTGAGAGAAAAAGTGATTGAGAATGAGAGAGGAGAGAGAAAAAGTGATTGATTGATATGTAGGAGAGAAAAAATGATTTTGAATTTTTTTTTTAAAAATTTGAACCAAACAAAATTATAAATTTTTTCTCAAAAATTATATCTTGAGATATAAACCAAACAAGCCCATAACCTCTCTACTTTTTAGCATGTTTTTTTAAAAATAAAAAAATTAAAAAAATAGCTTTTAACTTGCTTCCCAAATAGAATATGGTACTGTTTAGTGCAACTTATTGTAAGTTAAAAGTTAATAATCAGAAAACAGAAACCAAAAGCATTTCTTCTCCAACTTCTAAATAATCAAATTTTCTCAGTTTATTTAAACTATTTCTACGTAAAAAGTTGTAAGCAAAAGCTGCATCAAACAGTCTGACACAGATTCCTAATTTAAAATAAGCTATAATTACTCCCATAATCTATACCAAACATCCCCTATATCTATTTATCAAAAAGTAATTTAAATTATCAAAATAAAATCCATAATGAAATTTACAAACTTTTTTTTTGTTATAAGATATCCTAAGTGCCGTTTTGGGAACTTTCATAAAAAGTCACGTTTTTTATCATTTTCCAAAAATGCAAGTGGCCAAAAACGCAACAAAATTGGTTTGAGAAGGGCCAAAAACGCAAGTGTGAAATTACAAATTAGGGCCTGTGACAAAAAAATAAAAAAATAAATTTCTTATGTTGGGTAAAGATATTTTGGTCATTTTAATTTGATTTGACACCATAAATAAATATTAAACTAAAAAGTAAAAAGTTAACTTTTTATCAACTTCTCAAATCACTTTTCAAAAAATTAAAAAACTTGATAAAAAGTCAAAAGTCAACTTTTTATCAACTTCTCAAAACGCCCTTAAGTTTCATGCATCAAAATAACTTTTTACAATATGAACAAATCTTTCCAAACAAGTTTTCATATAATTTGTAACATGAAGAACTTTTATATTAATCGGAGGAATCGAATCTCAAATTAAAGGGGTCGACCCCTAAGCTTCAGGCCTTGAAAATTTACGGACGTGTAACTCTAGACACAACGGGACTTGTCACTAACAGTAGAGAAAGGCAGTTCCATTAAAAAAAAAGCTTACAAACAGACAAATAGATTCTGGTTTTCTGAAAGAACTAGAAGAGGAGAGAGAAGAGAGGATAGAGAGAGAACTCCCAAAACCCAAACAGATGCTCAGAGGGACTCCCACAACCCACACGAGCGGGTCTCGAGTTGCATGCCCACACTCTATTCTAGAGATTAAAAAAAAGTATATACAAAAAAAAAAATATATATATATATTATATATGAGTCTCAAAATAAGGACCTGACATAAGAGGGAGAGTATTATATATACATATAGAGAGAGAGAGAAAGTGGAAAGAGAGAGTGTGAGAGAATCGTGTGGGTTCATCACTTCTTTTTGTTTTTTTCTCTCTTCCTTTCTCTCTTTTTCCACAGTAAAAACCCATTCTCTTTCCTGTTCTCTTGTCCTTTAAACGTTTTTTGAGATCGTTTTCTTTTGTTTCTCTCTCTTTGCCAGAGAGAAATCGAAGGAAAATCAAATGAAATCCCAGCTTCACTACTCTTTTCCGATTTTCTCAGCAGCCAAACACACCCTGTTTCTATAAAAAGCTCCCTCTTTTCACTTCTTGCAAGCATTTTATCACTCATCAGAGGTTTTCTTCTACTTTCCCTTCATTTTCTCACCTTTTCTCTTTTGTTTCCATCTGGGTTTTCTGTTACAAATGAATCTCCAACACATGAACAATAATGGCGCTCATGATATCAATGGGTTCCGGGATATCAACTTCCTGATTCCACCTCCCCCCGGTCAACTTTCTCTCTCCATGAACCACCTTGGAGAGAGAAATGGGTATCATCAGATTCTGAATCCTCCATTTCAGAACAAACCTTGGAGTTTTGCTCCAATGGAGGAAGGAAGGGAAACAGATGATGGGACTGATATGGGTTCTGGTGGGATTGATAGAAATGGGCTTGATTTAGACCAAGGTGATGATGAAGATAGTATCGAGAAGAAATTTGGGCGCACAAAGCTTTGTGCCAGAGGACATTGGAGACCTCATGAAGATTCCAAGCTCAAAGAACTTGTTACCCAATATGGTCCTCAAAATTGGAACTTGATTGCTGAGAAACTTCAAGGAAGATCAGGTAATTCATCCATCTCTCCCTATTATTTATGTCCACAAATTCATTTTCTTTTCCTTGTTTGGGTCCTAAGAAAAAAACCCATTAATCTTTTATTTTATTTTATTTTATTTATTTATTTATTTGTGGTTGTAGGGAAGAGTTGCAGATTGAGGTGGTTTAACCAGTTAGATCCAAGGATAAACAAGAGGGCTTTCAGTGAGGAAGAAGAGGAAAGATTGTTGGCTGCACATAGAATGTATGGCAACAAGTGGGCTATGATAGCAAGGCTATTCCCAGGGAGGACTGACAATGCAGTGAAGAACCATTGGCATGTGATAATGGCAAGGAGGCACAGAGAGCAAAACACTGTGTATAGGAGGAGGAAGCCCTCTTCTTCTTGTTCTCCCAAGGGATTTGATGGTATGATAATGATTAATGGTTACAACAACCACCTCAACAATGCATGCAGTGAATCAACTATCTCAAGTGCCAACATTGATGAATCTGGATCAACTTGCACTGATCTCTCTCTCACTCCCTCCTCAACCATAGTGCCTCCTGGTTTTGGTTTTGTCTCTAGGATTGTCAGTCCAGTTCTCCAGCACCACCAGCCCTATGGCCTCCAGATGGGTATGATTACTTTTTATTTTTAAAAATTTTACGTACACAAAATCCTATCACAGAATTAAATATAACTCTCTATCGGGTGAAGTCTACACATTTGATGAACGAGGAGTGTTGTATTTGGTAATGTGACAGGATTCTGAATTCTTAGATTTTTTTTCTTGGATTGATTACACAAACATCTCTTTAATAATCGCTAATTATTATTTTATTCATAAATTTTAAAAATTTAAATTTAAATCTCAATTATAGAAGAATGGGCAAATGCCTTTTTCTGAAAGGGTGTGAAATATGAAGAAACTATTGAATGCTCTTGGAATATTACTTCATTTTATTTACGGGTGAGGCCTATTATTTTGAGTGTTTGGGTGTTTTGAGATGATGATTAAAAATTAATTTTTTATTTTTTTTAAAGAAATGTGTAAAAATTACTCCTTCCGTCTCATAATATTAGTCTTTTATTTTATTTTTTATTGTCTCAAAATATTAGTCCATTTTCAAAAATTAAGTACAAAAATAATATAAATTTCTTATTTTGCCCTTATTTTAAATTCATAAATAATATAAAAAGTACAATTAAGAAATTGATATTCCCAAAAAAATGTACTATCAAAGGATAATTTTGGAAAATCAACTTTTTAAAAGCACAATAATTATATTACAAAAAAAAGTTAGATTCCCCAAAAAAGACCATTATTTTGAAACGGAGGGAATAAAGAATGATGTATTTCAAAATGAGTTAAAAGCTGAGTTGGCTTGTAAAACTCAACACAAAAGTATTTGGTTTAGACCAATAATTATTATTTTGGTGTGTCATCTAGACTTGGCATTGAGGCCCATTTTGGCAAAAGAAAAAAGAAAAAGAAAAAAGAGCCACTTCTTTTTTTGAATTTAGTGAATTTTAAAAAAAAATTATATCAAAATTTTTAACTTTTTTGATTCGTACGAATTTAAAAAATATATATATATTTTAAAAAATTTAAAAAAATAAATTATTGAAGATGAAAATTAGTTAAAAAAGATTGTTTATTTTGGTTTATTTGTGGATTTTTTTGAATCTTTTAAAAAAAATTATAATTTTTTGGTACGTCTTCGTGGAGCTGAATTTAGGCCAAGTTTGACATTCTCAAAAAAATTTAAAAAGTTAAAAAGTTACATAAAAAATAAAAAAGACATTATTATTCATAAATAAAGAATTTAAAAAAAATATTTTATATATATTTATGCTTCAAATGCACAGCAGCTGATTATTTGCTGTCTGACAAGCATTTGCCCCGAAGTTTTGGGCCAAAAAAAAAATACTATAGGTAAAGTCACAAAAATGTTGGGCCCATGGAGGCCCACTAAGGACTTCCTTTTGATAATTCGAACCGTTCAACATGTAAAACTCGTCGATTAATATATTTCTGTAAAAAATCACATTGATCGGATATCGTTAACTGTATGATCAAATCAGTTTTGTATAAACAAAACGGATGGTGTGATAGTTGACTTTTGAAAAAAAACTAATCTGATTATATAGCTATCGATATCTGATCAACGTGATTTTTTATAGATATATAATACTAGACGAATTGTACATATTGAACGGTTCAGATTATTAAAATGGGACCCATGATGGCCCCCACGGACCGACCATCACTATCCAAAAGTTATTTGCCCTGAAGGAGTTGATTATTATTATTATTTTTTGTATACACAGGCTGGGCAGCCGAGGCAGCCGTACAATCAATAATTAATCTTTTACTATACACTTTATTTATACAATTTTTTATTACACACTTTTTCATAAAGGACAAAAAGTTAACCCAAACATTCATATTTTTTTCTCATCTTTTTAGTTCAAAAAGACAAAAAGTGCACTTATTTAGGACATCTCAAACAATCTCTTAAAGTTTTTTTAATTTTTTTTAAAAAAAATTCACTAAAACGAAAATAAGCTTAAAAAAAAAATTCCCATTCCCAAAACACCCCCCAGAATAATTTCTCGTGAATATGTGATACAATTTTATGGTTTTTGGATTTTAAATGTATGATTTTTAAACTAGTATGATAAAATGTACTTATGGTTATTGAGAAGTGTGGATGTAATTAGACCCCCGTCTTCCTTGTATCTCTAATAATTTTAACAATAATGACTTGGACCCCATTTTTTTCTCACCCCCTTACCCCCTCTTCCTCTGATTGGATACTTTTTCTTTCTTTTTTCTTCCTTCTCCTCCAATCACCACCCGCCATGTGTTTATGGGGGGTGGTGGGGGTGGTGAGTGGAGGGGGTCTCAACCATCACCCTAATTTTAATTGAAAATAATGCACAAACAGAATTTTTCTACAAAATTTCATGAAAATTTTGAATTAAGGGTGTTTTGAGTTGAAATAAATGGATTATAATATTTTGATTTGTCTTTAATGGGTCTTTGCTTATTCTTGGTGGGGTTGCATATAAAATAATAATTGTTCACTGATAAGTTACTATATTGTTTGTTGTGTGGTTTTTGTAGGTTCAGCAGGAGAGAGAAAAGTATTAACAGTGGGAAATGTGGGACTTGACCAGTTTTGTAGTGGTGGCAATGTGGTCTATCATGGTGGGCCAATGACAAATGTTGTGGTGGATGTGTACCAACCTGGTAACTCGGACTCGAACTCAGAAGTCTCTGCCTCTGAGTCAGTTGCAAACAACAACAACCAGGCCAATAATAATCCCTATAGAGAAAATGAGAGTGGTGGGAATGAAGAGAAGAACAGAATGGCCTTCATTGATTTCCTTGGAGTAGGAGCCACTTGAAAAATAGTGGGTTTTTGGGGGGTTCTAATCAGAGAATAACAGATAATTATGGGAAAAAAAAGAAAAGAAAAGATAGCCATTAGTGCATGCAGCTGAAAAAAGTTGGTTTTTGCAGAGGAGGGTCTTATTCTACAGTTTCACCATGTACAGTTTAGTTCCATAAAAGGAAAAAGAGAGCAGTGCAAAATGGTAAAAAGAATAGGAGAGAGAAAGAGAAGAGAGAGAGAGAGCTAGTTGAGGCAAAGGAGTAAATGAGGTTTCAAAATAATTTGTGAAAGTCACTAGTTTTGGACCTTTTTCATCAAATATGGGTCTTTGTTATTCTCAGTGATGTTATGTATTGTTGCAGATCAGACAAAACCAAAGTTCTCTCTTTGGACTGACTAATCAAATGAATCTGCCCATCTTTTATGACTTTTCAACATGGTGTCATTGTTGTTGTTTGGTATGCTTTGTTGACCAGATTTTAAAGTGGAGAGGTTTTGCATTTATTTTATATTTTGTGAAAAATATGTTATTTGTAATTTCTTCACTTTTGCAATAATTTATAATTTTCACTCGATTTTTTTTTGATCACTGATTTTTGAATTAAAATAATTACTTCATCCAATTTTAACAAGTGTTTTAATGTGATTTTTCTATCATTTACTGTTTAAAATTCAGGCAGAAAGTATTCATGCAAACATATTTTAGGAGCAGTGCAGAGGGAAAAAAAATAAAAAAAAGGGATTAATTTTATTCTAATTTGTTTTTATAAGAAAGACATGATATATAGCCTTTGTTTGGCCTGTCAATTTTTTTTGCTTTTTGATTATTTTAGATATAAAAAGATAAAATAGATTTTTTAATTCATTAAGACAAAATATCACATTCAAATCATAATCATTTCATTTTTTCTTTCAAAAAAGTCAAAAAACTAAAAAGCTTATCTTAAACGAGACTTTCTAGTTTCAGATTAAAATAGTTAAAAAATCAAAATGTCAAACTCGCATTCCAAACAGGGTTGGCATTGGATTGGATAGGCCTGCAAATTTGAGTAATGATTGAGACTTCCACTCCCATAAGATCTCCACAAATCTGAATAATTCATGATGTGGACATAAATGAGCTCCACACATATATGAAAGGCCATAATCACTTTGAGGGTGTAGAAGTCATCCCCAAATGGGTCCAAACATTTTCCATCAAAATTTTAGACCCGAGTTATACCATTGGGTTTGGTAAAAACCGAGTTACTATGAGGCCAATGGGCGAGGCTAAGGCTAAGCCTTATATTTTTTATTTTTTAAAATTTCTATGGTGTTGACGACTACCTGACTAGTAAGTCGGGCTTCAAACCCTAGTCGCAGCCCTAACCCAAGCATTATTTGAGCTGGCCTATTCCGCTCGATATATGGGCTTGGATTGATCTGGGGTATGGGTTTGGGTTGAGTAAAAGCTTCTTAGGCTTAGGTTGCAGGCCATGGGGCCAAACGATGACCTTTAGGTCAAAACAATATTTTCGTAAATATTTCTATAATTTTTTTAGAAGAATAATGTAAACTTGATTTTTTTTTTTTAGTTAAAAGGCATTTAATTAAAATGAATTAAATATTAAATTAAAAGACATTTAATTTTATGTGTTGAAATCAAAAGACATTTAATTAAATATTTCCATAATTTTTTACAAGAATAATATAACAATGATTTTTTTAGTAATTAAAAGAGATTTAAAAAAATTATTTAAAAAAAGAAAGTGAATAGGCATACTTTATAGATTTTGTGTGACTCAATGCTAGGCGTATAGGGAAAATATTTTAAATGGTGTTAAAAATTTGAAATGTGTAAATTAAATTCATTGTGGGTGTATTTTACAAACACATAAAATTTAAATTTTGAATTTTGTTGATGCATAACATTTTTTTAAGAGAAATTTAGTAGGAAATACTCTTTCAAGTATTTATATTCTAATTAGCCCATAATATATTGTTATATTTCAATAAGTTCTATTATTTGGATATTTGATTTACCAAATCCTAATTTTCATATTTAAGGTATTTTATGGACAATTTTACACTTATAAATATTTTTGAACCCTTAATAATTTGGTAATGTAAATATTCATATTTGATAGTGTAAATGTTTACATTGACGTGTGCATATAATTGGGTGAAGTGCGCATTAATATCCATATGTGTGGATATTAATGCGCACTTCACCCAATTATTATTAGGGATATGTTGGTAATTATATCACTCATAAAATTTATTACAATATAAGAAAATAATTTGAATTAAGTAAAATATAAATAAGTGAATAGAGATTTATGAATAAATATCTCTTTTTTTTTTAATTTAATATATTATTTATTTATATAGTGGGTGTTTGGGAAGTGGCTTTTTTTAGACTTTTTGGCTATTTTAATAGGCTATTTTAGTTTTTGTATTAAGGAAGTTGGGTTAAATTTTTGGGTTGATTGTTGTATTAAAAAATGTATTTAAAATGATGTTTAAGATTGAAATGACAAATTTCCCCTAACTTTATTTTTTTCAAAATTGAGCTATAAGGGTAAAATGGTCATTTACAACTGCTGCTTTTCATATTTTTTTTTTTTGAATTAGGCGAGATAATTTAAAACTTTTGGACCTTTTTACAATTTGAGACTAAAATAGCCTATCTCAAAGGTCCCAACCACCCCCCATAGTGTTATTCTATTTCTAGTGTGTTTTGTTAGTTAGAGCATCTCTAACGGAAAATCAAATGTTTCATCAGATTTAAGTAAAAAAATAGTAATTTCCTTCATTTGATACTTTACGCTCCAACGGTTCAGCATCAAATCTTTTCATCAAATTTGCGCCGGGCAACCGGTTGGTTGACCGGCCGGTCAACCGGTAACGGCAAATTTTTTTTTTTTTTTACCGGTTTGAACCCTTTTTTTGAACTTTTTGAACTTTTTGGTGGTCGACCGGGTGGTCAACCGGCCGGTCGACCGGGTGGTCGACCACCTAGGCAAATTTTTTTTTTTTTTTTTTTTTTTTGACTGGTTTGAACCTTTTCAGTGAACAGTCTGAACTTTTTCCGGGGCGACCGGTTGGGCAACCGGTTGGTCAACCGGATGGTCGACCGGTTCGTCTCATCCCAACGGTCAGGAACAGTGATTTGGTGAAATTTGGTGAAATGCTTCGCCTGTACTCAGTTTGGTGAAAGATTTGCTGAATTCTCGATTTGATATCGATTTGGTGCCACCGTTGGAGCCTCAAAAAGTGAGTTTTTTTATCAAATTTCAAATTTGATGTTAGATTTGGTTCTTCGTTGGAGATGGTCTTACGATGCACCACTAATAGGAGAGTGGCACCTGATACATAAATGAGCATCGGTTTGTTACTCTGATTTTATTGCTCAATAGCTAGATTCCATCTCCTTTTCCAAAAGTGTTTTGAACTTTTTTTATTACTGAAAATTGAAATGGTATTACAAAATATATTTTTCATATAATATTTTTTTTAAAATGACGTCATTATCACATTTTTTAAATTATGAAACTTAATTATATGTGTTTTAGTTTGAAATGAGAAGATTATAATGAGTCACACTCAAAATAAAATTTGTATTCAAATATTATTCATATGTTCTTTTTATAATTATTCCTTTGAAGAACTTGTGTCATTTTACTAAAAAAAAATTGTAATTTTATTATGCTTTTAACTTATTTTTGTGTGTGGATGACATACACAAAATGTTCAATAAAATAAATGATTTAAATTATCAAAACGGGACTCATGTTAAGCTCTATGTACCTGAATAACAACCTTCATTTTTTTTAATAGCACCAATTAGAGTTAGGCTCACAACACCCTCCAATTTAGATTGTGGGGGTGTTTGGTGTGGTTTTTTTGAGCCAACTTATAAATTCTAACATTGAAAAAGCGATTTTCAACAGTTTGGTTAAACTTATTTCAACAGTTTTAATTCTAACAACTTATTTTAACTCAAAAAAATTGATTCTGATAAATTTCTCACCTCCCGCTTCTAATTATCATCTCCTGATTATAACAACTTATTTACAATTTTACCCTTAGATTTTATTTAAAAAAAAATTATTATGGGAAATGTGGACTAGTAATTAATAATAACAAATAAAAGTTAATTCAATTTACAACTAACAAAGTTTAATTCAATTTATAATTAACAAGTACAAAAATGACATTTACACATCAAGAAACTATTTCACAGTTTATTTATCAATCATTGTTCTCAGCAACTTAAATTTACAATCTGGTAACTATACTAAATAAATTAACAACTTTTGATTAAAATTATAATCAATAATCTGTTTCAACTAAACACCAAACACCCGTGTATAAGAGTTAATCCACTTCCAATAGAATAAAATTGTCTATTCATTTATTACATGTGTATCGTTGGTTGGGTGACAAGTTGTTTCTTCATCATATTGCCTTAATTTTCTTAGATTTGATGTAATTAATTATTCTTGATTTATTTTATATAATAAGATGATAGTACACATATTGGAATGATATCACATTATCACATTTGAAAAAAAATTAATAAGTCAATACTACACAAATAAAATATATCCACATTTAAAATCTTTAGAAAATATAGTGAAAAGGCCTCATGATGTACCTTGTTAAATTCAATGAGACTTAATAGTTTATAAGAAAAATTATGGGACTTTTTGGTATATATTTTTTTGGGATGAGACTTTTGGATAAATTTATTTTTATTTTATATGTTTTTATATACATATATATAAATGATTATGCAAATTGTGACAAATATATATATATATATATATTTCAAAAATTTTAAGAATTTAGATGTTATTAGATGAAACCGGTTCCAACTGAAATCGAAACTAATGCATAAATTTTGCACTTCTGAATTAAATTCCTTACTCTGCCACCAAACCCATGAGACGTTTTTCCCATCCAAAATTTTGGATTCAGTGGTAGAATTATTAAACAGAAGTCTTTTAAGTATGTTCGTATTTAGCTCTTGATGTAAATAAATCAAAGTTGAACATATTTTTAGACTTCATAAATTTATAAACAAAATTTGAACAATTTACTATTTGACGTGATAATTATAAAAAAAATTGAGATATTCGTGTTCAACTTGTGTTCGGTTAATTAAAAATTTGTTTGAGGTAAATTCCTCATGTTACAATCACAACCTACAAAAGTGGGCTTTCTTAAGGGGACCTTGGGCCATGGTTTGATGGCTGGTTGGACTGTGGAGCCTAACATATGGACAAAAGGAAAAGTGTTTTCATTCCAAGTTTTGCTCTACATGTGAGAGTGCTATGAACTCATAGCTAAATCCGTCAAAGCTACTTTTCCTTTTTCTTTTGTTGTTGTTGTTTTAATTCTAAAAAATGGGTCTACCCGCACCAACCCAAATCAATCCATGCTGTTTGAGAACTTAACTGCAAAAGTATTTTTGTTTCTACATTGAATTTGAACATTGGGCTTATCATGAATTTGAAGGGTTCTAAGCCTTGGGATGTTATTGGGTCAATATGCTTCCACCAGTTTGGGTTGATACATTGCAAAAGCTCATAACAGAATCTGCCTGCTTACACATGCATGGTGCGTTTATTGATTAAGCATATTGATTTTATAAAATCATTTTCAGTTAATTAATTTCTAAAAAATATTATGATACTAAGAACATGACATTATGATAATATAGATATTTGTAATATGGCTCTCCTAAATTTCCAGAATTTCTTATCTTCTATAACAAATATGCCTTTTTTTTTGTGTGTGTGGTTCTTCTCGTCTCTTCTAAAAAGGTTCAACGGAGTTATTATTATTATTATTATGATTAATGTTATATCACATTTATTTATTTATTTTTCTTGGTGGAATGAAAGAAAAAACTTCAGCACGTATTGCTTGTACTAAATTCATTGTAATACCATGTATGAATTGAAAAAAAAAAAAAAAAAAAAATTTTTGACACAATCCAACATAATTTGTTAGACCATTATACATAGTTTAATCCTCATTCAAGAGAGAATTACCTACAACATATTGAAAAATGACTTTGGTTTACCTACTAAAGAGTGTTCTTCGATATTGCTTAGTGTGGGGAACGATTTGGTAATACTCGTTTAATTCAGACAAGCCTTTGAAAGGTTTTTGAGATGTCACCTAAAACAGAAGAACAACTCTGGTCAGTGGTGTCGGAATTAGCACTCCGACGAGTAAGTTAGTTTTTTTATGAAGAAGAGTCTTTTGTTTCTTTAAGTGCAAGTTTTGTGGAACATCCTCTCTCTCCAACCTCTTCCTCTTTTTATAGAGTCCTCCCTTTTGATATTTTCTCATGTAGCTTAGGCCTTTATCATCCTTTTGTCAGGGCCCATTTCCCTACCATATTATGTAGAAAGGGACAACCTAGGTTCATCTAATGTGGTCTTGCTGACTTATCCGATGTACTCAGCTCAGATGTGCGGCCCAGGTACCCTTAACTCGGCACGCTCTTTATCTTGTTTTTTGTATATACTCGGCAATGACTTTGAGTCCAGTGGGCTTTGGCTGAATTTGGCCCATCAAAGATAGGCTTGGATGCACTTCGTTTGCCGATTTAAGTTTATTTGTACTCGGCTCCCACAATTTCCCTTGAGCACCTAGTTAACTACCTCGAGTAGCCTACGTGCTCGCATTTTATGGGAGCAACCTCATTTGGCTTAATTGTCACATGGGTTATACCGAATATGCCTTGAAATTTGGGCGCGTGATAGACACACTATTATATTTCTGACACAATAGGTGTGACCTGATGGAGAATATGTGATTAAGGCTAAATTGTAGAAAACTTAGGTCGATAATTAGGATCTCTTAACCTTACTTGTTAGTCAAATTGTATATTTTATGTCTATTTAATGCCAAGTAGGTTGGATGTGGTTGGAGCACAAAATGAGCAAAAACACAGTATTTTAGCTAGAAAAGGGCTCGCTGCAGGTGCGGAGGACTATTCCTGCTCGTGTGGCCCAACCAAATAAGCCAAATAGCAACTGTAAAAATTGCACTTGCGGAGGCCCATTCCCGCACGTGCTCGTCTCTTCGAACTCACTCATTAAATGCAATTTCAAAAAGTCACTTCTACTACCGCTTTATTTCTGAAAAGATGCCGTTCACAATCCTCAACGCTCGATCAACCTTCATTCTCCTCTGTAAGTCTTCTTTTCTCTTTTGCTTTGCTTTCGTTAATTCACCATCCTTAACCTCCCGTTATGTAGTTCATATATCTGCCACACCACTGCCTTCTTTTCACCTATGGCGAGCCATCTGAAAGCCCTACTTTTGAGAGTAGAGTCATCTCGTTCTGTCATGATTTCTCGATTCCAAACGGCATCTAACTAGATCTAGTTAGTGATACAGTGGTGGACTTAGAAATGGTTGATGTCAACACCATCATTTTCTCATTGTTGGCGATCACCGATGGTGGAGTTCGCTTCCTTCTCCACCCTTTCTTTAGACCCGCTCTTTGCTATTGGGGATTATTTCCATCTTAGCAAAATGTCAATTTCTATCAAATTATTATGGGAATCGTGAATCTCAACTGCCGATTGGATGTAAACCTAGGCATCTTCGTTATTCGGTATCTGGTTTCCTGGGATGATTTTTCTTGAAGGCCAAAGATGTTGACTATCAACTGGTGACCATGCTTGCTAGTTGAAGAAAGAGGGTAGACGATGTCATGGTCCTCGTCCGTGGTAATTGGGAGTTCGGCGCGGGAGATGACCGCTGGGACCCTATTCCTAAGTAGAAGGGTGAACCAAGTGGCTGAATGGATCCTCTGATCAGCTTCTGTATTGTTCGGCTTTGTGTCTCTGAATGCTAACCATTTGCTTTTGCTTTGTTTTTGCAAGTAGCAATCTTAAAAGGACAGTTACTTCAATGGACAAGATTATTCTCACCCAATTTAAAATCGTCCTCAAATACACATGCCGAGAGAAACGTCAAGGACTAGGCTGTGCCACTTATATTCTCCTTAGATACGATCCGTCCTATGCTTCTTTCAATGAAAACGACAGCTCACTGCTTTAGTTTTTGAAAGCTATGTCAACTTGAGGGACGTAGAAGTAGTTGAAGTAGCGGATAGTGGGAGTGGCAAAGAGAACACCAAAGAAGCGAATCAGGGTGCCAAGCAAGTACAGCAGGGCGATGATTCCGCTATTGAGATTGCCGGAAGTGAAGAAACTAACCCTCGAGATTTGGAACTAGTGTCATCTCCCGCTTGAGTTGATTACAGAGGTGCTCAGGAAGAGGTCGATATCTTTTTCAACTTGGACGATATGTCATGATCCAAAGCCGAAGACATGGAACGTGAGTCCTTTTCACTCGCCCAATTCGCCAAGAAGAAAAACACCGAAAGAGTGGCGGTGAAGGGAAAAAAGGCACCGCCAGTGATAGCTAGGTTTCCCCGTCGGTGGTGACCCAGTCAGAAGAGATCACCATTCACCCTGTCCCTACCGAAATGGCATAACCAACTCTCATGCCTGTGACCGAAGAAACGGTGTCCAAGCAGAAGAGCGAGAAGTGCCCTGCTGAGTCCACTTAGTTGATCGAGTAGCCGATTGAAAAAAGACCAAGAGCTTTACTTGCATTGGATCTAGCGGTTTCATTTTCCTTCCAGCCAAAGATAAAGGGTTCACTCATCCCAACGGGTGCGTCAGCAGTGAAGGAGCTTGGGGTTACTCTGAGTATGGCTACTGTCATTACTCTTCCTTCAAATAAGGCAATGTTTTGTATCGAGTCGGACGTTGTTTCGATTGCTATGGCTGCACAATCGGCTATTTTGGTGAGTTGATTTCGATAAATGTGCAATTTAGTAAAACCTCAAATTGTTTGCTCAATCTTTTATTTTTGCAGGTTGTTGAGTGAATTGCTGAGATCGGTTGCCATTATGATGTTTTGGAGTTAATCAATTAGCTCAAAATACAAGTGACATCTGAACAAGGTAAGGCCAAGTCAGTTACTACTGAATGAGGCATAGCAATGCAAAGAGATAAAGCTACCGCCGAAGAAGAAAAGACAAAACACGTCGACTTGCTTTGTCGCGCTGTCGAAGAAAGGGTAAATTTTTCCAATGTAGCTTTAAAAATGGCAAACGAAGACTTGAAGAAGCTTAGGGCCCAGTTTTTAGAGACAAAGAAGGCGATAGAAGAGGCACAATTGGCAATGTCTAAGGACTTTGATGAGGGGGAGAGATCGGTAATGGAAAAGTATGCTGACGAGGCCCTGAAGTTTGAGAATTGGGGCTTCAAACACAGTTGGATCAAGGCACTGGCAACCGTACAAGTGGTTCTTGATGTGTTGATTCCATTTGAGCAGGAAGACTTAGAGCTGCTGGAGTTGGATCCAGAATAATTCGAAGACCAACTAGTTAGGTTTAGTCCTTCAGTTGTAATGTAGTCTAGTTTTTTGTTGTTGTTTAAAATCGATGTGCTAGGGTCGTTTTCATATGTAAAGTGACCAACTCATGTAACCAGTCAGTTTATAAATGAAAACATTCTATTCTACATCAAAATTGTCTCAATGAATGAATGTAAGTGAAGTGCAATTAACATGTTGGCCCAACTTGATGTTTGTGCAGTCGGAAAAATGCAAATATTGAGGAACGTTAAAAAACATATGTAATACTGACTTAGCACCTCACTGGGATTTTTTGAACGGGATGGATTGAAACGCCGAATAGAGTCAAATGGTTGCCCTTACCCTAAGTAGGAAATAAAGAGTGAAAGCAGGGGCCGACTTAACCGTGCCCCAACAACGAATCAATCTAAAGCCAAATTGGAAATTGATTAATTGTGTTACTATTTCTGAGATAGGGTATATCACATGCCGGATAGATTTATATATCTGTCCCTACCCCGGTTGGGAATGAATGCATTGAGATCGACAAAAATAAATGCTGTCGAGTTACAGACGAGCAATGTGTACGCCAAGTAGATTCATATATCTGCCCCTGCCCCGATTGGGAATGAATGCACTGAGATTGGCAAAATTAATGTTGTCGAGTTATAGTTGGGGCAATATGTACGCCAAGTAGATTCATATATCTACCTCTATTTCGGTTGGAATGAAGGTATGGAGATTTGGCAAACATGAGTTGAGTGCATAAGATATAAGCGGTGGCGTGTTCTTTGCATTGATGGGATAGCAGACACGTAGAATCATTAGGTGGCATTGAAAGTGACTTTTTCATAGTACTTAAAGCTGTTTGCATGGTCCACTTACAAATATCGCAATTGCTCCAAGTAGATCACCATTGCGAAGATAAGTCTTGTTCGTCAACGGTCCATCGTGCCTTAAATCCTGTCACTGTGACACACAAAAAATCGTGTATATCAGGTAGACGGTTCTTCAACAAGAGAGTAATGATGAAGAGTTTAGCGAAATTGGACACAAAAATGAATCAACAAGCGCTGAACGATTTTGTGTGAAAAAACACCGTGGAACCAGACGAGTAGAACAGGCATTGCTCGCCCAAGTAACATGGGACGGAAAGGAGGGACGAGAGAAATAGATTTTCTAGAAGTGGGATTCAAAAGAAAGAAAACACAAGAGCAGCTGGTGCTCAGGCCCCAGTTTGAGGCGAGCCGAATAGATTGCCATATTCGTTGAGCATCTTCGTTTTCATTGGGAACAAACCTATGACTGAAGCCGATTCAATTGTCCACGACCCGAATGTGGCTGTTGAATTTATATGACAAATCTTCCTCCTTGAAGTGTAGCAATCTCTGACCAATCGGGGCAACTATGAGGTTTTCAAAAAAGAAGTTCACGGGGCTATCAAAGGTCTGTACAGTTCATATAAGGTTGGCACGCGCCTTCGCGCTGCCAAAAAGGAAATCGATTACAAAGATTGGCAGATTTGGAATTTGGAACGCTAAGTGGCTAAGTTTAAGGCAGTGAGGCAGTGGATTCGGCAATATCGAAAGACAAAATTACGCAAAGGCTGATGGATCAGGCGATAGCTGATCGAGACACTACCAGCATTTTTGCATGAGAAGCCATAGAGAGCCGAGTCTACAACAAAGGTTTCTTCAAATGAAGAAAGATTGGTATAAACAACACGAGGGAGAAGTTGGCGGATGGCGTATGCCGAGGTGAAAATCGTGGCTTCAAGCATAGATGGACAAAGGCATTTCAAGCGGCGGGTGTTGATTTGACTTCATCATTGTACCAGAGCTACACAATGCCATTCGATGCCTGCGATGCCAAGAAAACGGACGATGATGAAGAGGCCACGAATCCTGAGAAAAGTTAATCAGCCGAGTAAACTCCAGGTTGATTCTTGGGTTCAACTCTTGTAACTAGGAAGCCGATAAGTCTTAGGATCAATGTACCTGTAATGTAATTGGAATTTGTCATGATGTTTTCTAAAAAAAAATTCAGTTACGTTTGTGTGCATTCGTCAAACTAATTATGCCTCTACATTTCATATTTTTAATTAAAAATGATGCGTTGTAGAATGTTCCAAATTCGGAGGCTTGTATTGATAGCATTTTGTGCCGAGCATGAAAAGTATTTTGAAATTGGAGGCTTTTATTGATGGCGCTTTGCGCCGAGCACGAAGAGTGCTCTGAATTCGAAGGCTTATTGATGGCGTTTTACACCGAGCATGAAGAGTGCTCCGAATTTGAAGGCTTATTGATGGCGCTTCATGCCGAGCACAAAGAGTGCTCCGAATTCAAAGACTTTTATTGGTGGCGCTTCGTGCCGAGATCGAAGAGTGCTCTGAATTCAAAGGCTTATTGATGATGCTTCGTGCCGAGCCCGAAGAATGCTCCGAATTTAGAGACTTTTATTGATGGCGCTTTGTGCTTAGCACGAAGAGTGCTCCGAATTCGAAGAGTTTTATTGCTAATTTGAATTGAAGCAAAACAATCAATATAAAAAAAATAAGGAATAGAGGTAACATCTTGTTCATTGATTGTACATATGCAAAGTAATGTACATCTAAGATTAAAAAAGAAAAGAATCGACACTAATGATAAAATTTACGAAGATGGGTTAAATTCCAGGGCCAGGGTGACCGTTTGCCGTTCATATCTAAAAGGCGGTATGCCTCTGCCCCTACCTTGGCGATGGAATCAATCTGATAAGGGCCGTCCCAATTGGGGTTGAGCTTTCCTTCTGCCAGATTTTTGTTGGCAGGAAGTACTTTCTAGAAGACCAACTTGCTGGGGATATATCGGCAAAGGTCCACCCGTTGGTTATAGGACTTCGCCAACTGCTGCTGGTATCGTGTCATTTTTACAAGGGCCTAATCTCGACGTTTCTCGATTAAATCCATATCAAGGGCAAACATCATGTTATTTCGGCCAGTGTCGAATGCCCTTGATCGAAGAGTTGGCAAACAGATTTCTAGTGGTATGATTGCATCGTTGCCGAAGCATAAGGCGAATGGAGTTTCCCTGGTGGATTGTCTTGGCGTAGTTCGATGTGTTCATAACACATTTGGTAGCTCTTCGACCCATTTGCCCTTTGTTTTCTTGAGCCGTTTCTTAATGCCATCCAGGACCACTTTATTAGAAGTCTCTTTCTGTCCGTTGCTCTGTGGGTAAGCTGGAGAGGAAACGTAGGGTCGAATTCTGTACATGTCACACAATTCTTGATAAAGACCACAATCAAACTGAGTGTCGTTGTTTGAAATGAGTGCTCTGGGAATGGTGAATCGAGTTATGATGTTTTGCCAGACAAAACATTTGATATCAGCGTCCCGTATATGTTCCAAAGGTTCTGCTTGAACCCACTTGGTGAAATAGTCCGTGGCGACAACTAAAAAGCGCTTATTGTCTGGGGCTCTCTGCAGTGGTCCAACAATATCCAGACCCCACTGAGCAAAAGACCAGGGGCTAGTCAAGGAGTTCAGTTCTTCGGCTGGCATATGTGTTAATGGTGAGAATCTTTGGCATCACTCACACTTTTTAACATAGTTTTCAGTATCTACGCGCATAGTCGGCCACCAGTAGCCTTGAATGATGGCTCGGTGAGCCAGTGATCGTTCTCCCGAATGAGCGCCACAACTTCTGTCATGTATTTCGGCTAGGAAGTCTTCAATCTTGTCAGGATGGACACACTCTAAGTATGGCTCGGACAGAGACTTTTTGTAAAGTTTCCCCCCAGGGGCCAAATAATACCTCAAGGCTTTGTTTCAAAGCTTATGGGCTTCCTTCTTACCTTCTGGTAAGTGTTCTAAACCCAAGAATGCAAGGGTGGGGTCCATCCAACTTAGTTCTCTATGAATAATATGCACGATGAGAGTAGTTTCAAGGATACTGATGCTTGACTTAGGGATAAAACTCATTTCGATGGTTCGTTTGAATTCTGAATTAATGATTGGGGCTAAACAAGCTAGGGCATCTGATGGGTCATTGAACACACCAAAATTAAACACAAAACTACACCAAATTCTATTAGAATAATGACAAGTCCAGGTATCGATCCACAAGGACAGATGTGAAATTAAACTAATTTAATTGTTAAATTCCTAAATTAATTTTGATGAAAAGATTGATTGTTCATAACCTAATTTGATAACAAATAAATTAAACTAAGTAATTAAATTATCAATTATAAATAAAATTGGATTTACTGATTTGGGAAAAAACCTAGGGCAAAGAGTCCACCATTAGTCATGTAAATAGGGTTTCCAATTGAAATCAATTATGTTATGGTTTGAATGGGATAATGCTTTGCAACTACAAGTTCAAAGCATTTAACAAGAAAATCATCACGTTTAATGTACGAGCACGAACCATCTCAAGTAGTACGAATCGTTCACTCTAAACTAGGGTAGTGACACGACTCGTCCCTTGTAATATGGTTCGTTTCATACCTTGAATGTGAAAGAATAGAAAACTCTTGTATGGAAAACATTCAACAATCACAGAAAGCCGAATATTTGAAGGAGTAATGGAAAATATATATATGAAACTTCTAAAACACCATACAATTGTTCAAACCTTTACATAATTGAAAATCAAAAAGAAAAACCTAATTATATGGCTAGGGTTTCATCAAAACCCTAGAAAAGAAGACTAGCCACTCATGGAGGAAGAAGATGAGGAAGAAGACCCCATGGAAGTATCCTTCAAGCTTTTTGGAGAAAATCCCTCTTGAAACCCTAGCCTCCCTTTCCTTGCCAAAACAATTTCAGAACCCTAATCCAGCCTTTTTCTTGCCTATTTATACTTCTGATGTCTTCCAAATAGGTTTAAAACATCAGGTCCGTTTTCCCAAAAAAGTCAACGCACGTGTGGGAAAGTCAACGCACGTGCGGGAATCTATTTTCTCTCAAAATTCTGTCTTTTTGCTCATTTATGCTCCAACCATATACAACCTGATTGACATTAAACACACATAAAATATACAGTTTGACAAGCAAGTAAAGTTAAGAGATTCTAATTAATGGCCTCAATATTGCACAATTCGGCCTTAATCACATCCCTCAACTTACAACTTGCTAGTCCTCAAGCAAGTAATAAAAATAAAATAAAATAAAACAAAATCTAGCTATTTCCTCTTTCATAGGAAAACGGTTGCATTTAGCATATGCAACAAGCCTTTAAACCACAAAGTTACCCCAAGTGAACGAGTAAAGTCTCGTGAAGGTTTCCAGAAATGATACCTACAAACATTAACATATTCATATATACTCAACAACAATTGACCACACTACTCCACCTAACAATCAACTTATGTGCCATTACAGTGTGATATTGAGACATAATGAGTCATTAAAGGCACAGTGGACAAGCATGAATGAACCTATTGAGTTAAAACCACAATTCAGTTAATATAAAAGGAAAGTCCCCTGTATTTGTGCATGCTAGCAGACAAATCATCAGTACTCTCGGTGTAAAGTGCAATCTCCATATTAGTTAACTGTCCACTATAATAGCCCAGCATAACTCATAATAACACCCAACATATACAGAAAAACTAACCTGTTGCAGCCAAGATTCTCAAAAGTTTTTTTTTTTTTTTTTTTCTTTTAAATGACTGTGCAATGTCTTGATCCATTAAGCTTTCTAATCAACCCATGTAGCAAGTATTGGGCCAATGACTCCCAAACCAGATGATTTTAGGGCACTAAGTGTAGAGACACCCCTACGGGCTTAATAATTTGAGTTGAAAAGGCTACAAATCTGAACAAGTCATTCTCCTTATTTTTCCTTAACTGTGCAATGTCTAAGTCCCTTAAGCTTTCTAATTAACCCATGTAACAAGTATTGGGCCAATGACTCCCAAACCAGACGGTTTTAGGCACTAGGTGTAGAGACACCCCTACGGGCTTAATAACTCGAGTTAAAAAGGCTACGAACCCAAACAAGTCAAGTGTTTTTTTGTTTTTAAAGAATCTTGGCTCCTTATTTATTCTTTTCTGCAACCCTAGTCATTATCAATGGTGTACACCAGGGATTATAATAAACAGGTCACTGCTATGATAGTGTGTTCATGTGAATTAAGGCATACTCATGACAAGTGTACTAATACCACAAACACAAACAACTCTCCTAGTGCAAACATCACATGCAAGTATCTACTCAATAAACCCTTTTCATACAAGTCTACTATGCTCCCCAATTCACATATACAAATATCATCACCCTACTAGCAACAAGTCACATCAAGTGAAGTAATGCAATCAAGTGAAACAGGTATAAGCATGAATTATGATCCAAATGGAAATGTACAAAAGAAAATATAACTCTCATCCCCCAACTTGAATATGACATTGTCCTCAATGGAAAAGTAAAGAGAAATGAGAGAATATTACCACAAATTCTAGGTGCACATCTAAGTAGGCAAGAGTAACAGACACACACTTTACACACCTTTTTTTTTTTTTTTTTGAAAAGAAGAAATAACTAAAAAGAAAAAAAAAATAAAAATAAAAGAAACAAATATAGGCCAGGACTAGGGAGAATCCTGTGGCGGTGGTGGCGATGGTGGTGGAAAATGCTGGGCAAATAAGGCATTCATCAAAGAGCACGTCTCAAAGGCTTCATCCTGAACCCGTTGGTCGAGCTGATCAAAACGTTGCTGGCTCGACTCCCGATATGTATAAAAGTCAGTTTGCAGTGATGCAACTGACTGCTGAATGTCGAGCTGGCAGGTGTGTAGCTGGTCAAAGGCTGCCTGAGAATAGTCTCGATGCGCTTGAAAATCCGTACGCAACCCCATGAGACTCTGGTGGTGATCACGAAGAGTGCTGTGGACCTGATCCACAGAGTGCTGAAGCTGTAGGTACTCCTCGCGAGTCATGTAGAATGGGTCCCTTTGGGGAGGCACAGGGGAAGCAGGATGAGGTGGTTGGTCGTAGATAGGGTCCTGGGCCTCATCAACCGGGGCACCAACTTGCTACGGGATGCGAGATATGCTATGCTGCCATTCCCGCTGGGTGAAAGTCGGATAAGCTCTATCAATCTCCTCATTCGAATCCATGGAAAGGCCGTTCAGCTCGAAGACAAGTGTCAGCAAGTTGGCAAATGGTAGCGGCCAAGTCAGGTTCTGCATAGGTTGAGGCCGAACCGCCTCCCGTAGAAATTTTCGCATATGGTTTAAGATGATGTGTGCAAGCGGAACCTGATAGCCATGCTGATAACCGTGTAAAACCCGAACAAACTCCAAACGGCGCTCAGCTTTATGCCCAAGTGGAAAGGCATTCTTATGGACCACAGAATCAATGAATAAAAAGCGGCCAGGCAGCTTGCTCCGCCGCAAACATGTGAAACTAGTGTCACCGTAGGCCCCCGTGAAGTATTGTTGGATAAGGCTATGTATGGGTTATTGATCCTCAATTTCCGGGAAGGGCTGGTATTCCAGCTTGGAGAAGAACCCTAACGCGTCAGCAATCATGGATTCGGTGATGCTGACGAGATGGCCATCAATGGTGGACAGCAGCCCGGGCTCAGTGAGTGACTCATACAGGTTCTGGTAGAAGAGCTGTACTAGACGAGGATAAGTTGGCGTTGTCATAGTGCAAAACTGTTGTCGGAGTTCGAGTTGTTCAACGGCCCAAGAAGTGGCCGGGTCACGCTGAAAATATGAAATGTTGAACTACGTGAGCTTGTGAAGCGGGCGTGAAGCCCACTCCGGCTGTGGCAAGTCACCCGATGGTGGTGGTGAGGATGGTGGTGACGGTGGCGGCGGTGGCGCCGATGAGGTGGAACCTCTGGCCTTTTTGTAGGCCCGGATGGATAGTCATCTACTCATATCCTGCACACACCAACAGCAAATAGACACAGACCCGTGGAACCAATCATGAGAATAAAGCAAAATATGAAAGCACAAGTCTGCCCACCAATATACCACATGCAATTCTCAGTGTTTTTTTTTTTTTGAATTAACCTAAAATAATAGAATATATCTAAACAACTAAATAGATGGAAAATACAATGAATTAGAAAAACTAGGTATTAGAATTTTTTTTAATTATATATATGTATATATATATATATATATATATAAACGAAAAGAAATAAATAAATGAATAAAAATGACATTAAATTAAATTAACTACTAAACAACAGTACAATTTTATTGAAGTAACTAATGACTAAATCATTAAACTAACAGAACTAAACCATTTAAATAACCTAAACTATCAAGTAAAGAATAAAGTAATACAATAAAATAACAGAAAAATAAGATAAACTAAACTATAAAACAAAATAAACTTAAAGTATAAAATAAAATACACTAAACTAAACTAAACTATAAAATAAAGTAAACTATAAAATAAAATAAATAAACTAAACTAAACACACCCCCTTTTTTTTGTTTTTGTTTTGATTTTTTTAAGGATGAACAAACTAAATAAACATGGCTAAATTAGTATACTACAACTGAATAAACACCAACAAAATAAACAAAATAAAATAACAGAAAGAATAAACAACTAAATAAATAAGTAAATCACCTATGAACAAACATGGCTAAGTAGTATAAGAACCCCCTTTTTTTTATATTTATTTTAATTTTTTTTAAGGATGAACCATAGATGAACAACACACAAAAATAAAAATTCTACATATTTAGTCCTACACTCACAAATCTACACAAAAAAAGAAAAGTTACTTTAAAATAGTGGGAAAAAAAAAGAGGGAGAAAGAAGGATGATTTGTCGGAAAAAATGGTGGTCGTCGGAGATTCGACGGACAGAGAGGAAATAGTGATGCCGGCGGTGAGATGGTGGTGAGGAAGAAGGAAGGAGGGTTGAGAGTTGAAAGGTTGGTGATGGTGGAGTGTGATGAATTGGTGGGTTGTGGGGTTGTGAGAGAGAGAAAGATAGACAGATATAGATAAGAGGTAGAGAGAGGTTAAGAGAAAATCTGAGAGTGATTGTGAGAGAAGTGGATTAGGTGTTGATAAGGTCAATTATTCTATTTTTTTTTTAATTTTTAAACAAAAATAAAAAAATAAATCAGATTTTTGTTTTATTTTATTTATTATTATTTTTTTATATGTAAATATATTAAGAAATAAAATTTGTACATTTATTTTATTTTTATTTTTTTAAATAAAATAAAGAATAAAATTTGTAAATACATAAAGAATAAAATTTGTAAATAAAGAAATAAAATAAAATAATTTTTTTTAAAAATAAGTAAGTAAATTAAAATAATAATAATAATAATAAAAACAAAACAACATCTGCAAATTTTTTTTGTCCGCACGAGCTCCTCCGCACTTGCTTTTAAAGCAGTGTGCTCTTTGGTGAAGTCAAACATTTCCCGCACGTGTGATGGGTAGTTTCGCACGTGCGGAATTTTTTTTTTTTTTGAAGAACGACGTTTCGTACGTGTGGGGCCCAGGCCGCATGTGCGGTGTGCAAGTCGCACTCCTCCTCCGCACCTGCTTTTAAAGTAGTGTGCTCTTTGGTGAAGTCAAACATTTGCTGCACGTGCGGTAGGTGTTCCCGCTTTTTTTTTTTTTTTCCAACCCAACTTAAACCAATTGCAACATTTTTTAGTATAACTATATATAAATATATATAAATATATTTCTAAAAGATTAAAGAAAAGTAAATAAAAACCAAGTACAACCCAAAGCATACTTAACCAATTTAACCATTTCTACCTTCATTTGACATTCGAAATAAATATAGCACTTTAGAAAATATCGGAATGCCTAACAAGGGTATAATCTTCACGCGAAAAACACGGGTACTACTTTTCTCCCTAACTGTGTGTGTAACTTTCCCTATTCTCTAATAGGGTGATAGACTAGGTTGATTCGGTATCCAGAATCGTGGCGCATAAAGCTAACTCGACCTATGGGGCTGCCATACAGAGTTCAAGCCGGGGTGGTTTTGAAGCAATCTCCACAGCCCTAGGTATTTAAACCAGACTCTAGTCTCGGAAATTCCAAACCTTTGTGTTTTAGGCTTTGCCATTCGAACTCTAGTTTCTACCGTCTCAGTTGGTCTCCTAGGAACTCACTACAAACACAGTTAGGTGGCTATACCAGACCGTCAGATGTCGTTCGGGTACGGCTAACACCAAAGGAATTACATCTTTAGAGGATTTAAAGTCTCCTAGATGCAAATAAAGCACAACAAGAACAAAGAAAAACAGAATAGAATAAAAGGGAAAGAAAAAAAAAACAAAAAATTAATCTATCAATCATAGTAAAAAGGGTCCATCAAAGCAATGGACACAATCATTTCCCCATTCCCAATCCCTTCTATATATGGCTTCAGTCTTTGGCCATTCACTTTGAAATTGTGGCCAGTCTTTGGATCTTGCACCTCAACGGCGCCATGAATAAATGCCTCAACAACCACAAAGGGTCCATCCTATCTTGATCTAAGCTTACCCGGAAAGAGTCTCAATTTTGAGTTAAAAAGCCACACTTTTTGGCCAGGTTCAAAAGATTTTCTATTAATGTGCTTGTCATGGAATTCTTTAGTCCAAGCTTTAAAAATTCTTGAACTCTCATCTGCATCATTACGGATTTCCTCAAACTCATTGAGTTGTAATTTTCGATTGAGCCCAGCTGCGGCCATATCGAAGTTAAACTTCTTTATGGCCCACAATGCTCAGTGCTCAAGTTCAACCGGGAGATGGCAAGCTTTGCCAAACATCGTCCTATATGGTGACATCCCAATGGGTGTCTTATAAGCAGTGCGGTAGGCCCATAATGCATCAATCAACCGTTATGACGAATCTTTCCTATCTGGCCTCACTGTTTTCTCTATTATGTGCTTTACCACCCTATTTGAGACTTCCACTTGGCCACTAGTTTGAGGGTGGTATGGAGTGCCAACTTTATGAGTGATAGAGTATTTATTGACTACCGACTCAAAGCATCGGTTACAAAAATGCGTACCCTGATCACTTATTATGGCTCTAGGAAACCCAAAACGACTAAAGATGTTTTCATGCAAAATTTTGATTACCACTCTATGATCGTTTGTTCGGGTAGCTATTGCCTTCACCCACTTAAACACATAATCTATTGCCAAGAGAATATACTCAAACCCGAATGACGACGAGAAAGGTCCCATGAAATCAATCCCCTAAATATCAAATATCTCTACCACAAGAATAGGGGACATTGGCATCATGTCAAGCCGAGATATCGAACCCATTTGTTGACAACGCAAACAAGTTCTACAAAATTGATGGGCATCTTTAAAAATTGTGGGCTAATAAAACCCGCTCTGTAAAATCTTGGCGGCCGTTTTATGCCTACTAAAATGACCGCCACATGTAGAAGAATGACAAAATGTAAGAATGCTATGCACCTCACTCTCCGGCACACACCGTCGGATCACTTGGTCGGAGCAATATTTAAACAATTCTGAATCTTCCCAAAAATAATACCTGACCTGCAAAAAGAATCAGTTTTTGTCTTGTTTAGACCAATTCTGCGGAATTTGCCCAATGGCCAAGTAATTCACAATATGGGCAAACCACGGGGGGCTCACTTGTGACAGCTCAAGCAGTTGTTCGTCCGGAAATGAATCATGCAAAATAAGAGGGTCACTAGTATATTCAACGAGAATTCGGGAGAGGTGATCCGCCACTACATTCTTAGATCCTTTCTTATCTCGGATCTCTAGGTCAAATTCCTGAAGCAACAAAATCCATCTAATTAACCTAGGTTTGGTCTCTTTCTTTGATAGTAAATACCGCAAAGCGACATGATCAGTGAAGACTATGACCTTGGAACCTAGGAGATAGGACTGGAATTTATCTAAGGCAAAGACCATAGCTAGCAACTCTTTCTCGGTGGTAGTATAGTTCAATTGTGCATCTGAGAGAGTGCGACTAGCATAGTATATAGCAAATGGTGCCTTATGTACCCTTTGGCCCAACACAGCCCCGACAGCATAATCAGAGGCATCACACATGATTTCAAAGGGAAACGACCAATCTGGTGATTTCATGATTGGGGCGGTAGTCAGGGCCATTCTCAGTGTTTCAAATGCTTTCAAGTATGCCTCATCAAAGATAAAAGGCGCGTTCTTAACCAGTAAACTACACAAAGGACGAGATATTTTACTAAAGTCTTTGATGAACCTACGGTAAAAACCTGCATGCCCTAGGAAATACCTAATTTGATGCACGGAATTGGGTGGAGGAAGGCCTGCAATGAGGTCAACCTTAGCCTTGTCTACCTCTATACCTTGAGGGGACACAATGTATCCCAACACTATACCCTCATGAACCATAAAATGGCTCTTTTCCCAACTCAAGATTAGGTTTGCCTCAGTACATCGTTCCAACACTTTAGTCAAGTTCCTAAGGCATTCCTCAAAAGATGGTCCAAACACCGAAAAATCATCCATAAAAACCTCTAAGAATTTCTCCACCATATCGGAGAAAATGGCCATCATACACCGTTGAAAAGTCACCGGTGCATTACATAGCCCAAAGGGCATGCGCCTGTAAGCAAAAGTGCCAAAAGGGCATGTGAGTGTAGTCTTTTCCTGGTTAGCGGGGTACACCGGGACTTGATTATACCCCAAATAGCCATTAAGAAAACAGTAGAAACCCTGCCTCGCTAACCTCTCTAGGATCTGGTTAATGAAAGGTAAGGGAAAATGATCATTCCTAGTCGAGGAATTCAGTCTCCTATAATCAATGCACACTCGCCACCCAGTAGTGGTTCGTGTGGGGACTAACTCTCCTCTCTCATTCTCAACAACAGTGATGCCCGATTTCTTGGGCACCACTTGTGTAGGACTCACCCACTTGCTATCCGAGATGGGGTATATAATACCTGCCTCCAACAATTTCAATACCTTATTTTTCACCACCTCTTTCATATTAGGATTAAGTCTCCGTTGCATTTCATGAGAAGGTTTGGTGTCCTCCTCTAGGTGTATATAATGCATGCACATAGAGGGATCTATCCCTTTCAAATCAGCCACTGACCACTCTATAGCACTCCGATGTGCCACAAGAACACTCATTAACTGACTCTCTTGCTCTGCAGTCAAGTCAGATGTAATGATGACTGGTAAAGTATCCTGGGGCCCTAAAAATGCATACTTGAGTGTGGTCGGGAGTGGCTTCAACTCAAGTGTAGGTGGTGTGACCAAAGATGGTATGGCGGGCTCTCTCGACAGAGGAGGAAGTGACTCAAACCGGACTTTTCACGGAGGAAAATCCGGTGTAGAAGAAGCATTAAGCAGGACATTCACCTCCTCAACCGACCCATCAATATCAAAATTTTCAAACCCAAAATGAGCTAGACAAGCCTCTAAGGGGTCCTCTACAAGAATGGAGGGCAAAACTTCCTCTACAACCTCATCCACAACATCCACAAATAAGCACTCCTCTCTCTCATGGGGTTGTTGGGATGCTTGGAAAACATTAAGTTTCACTTGCATGTTACCAAATGAAACTTCCATCACCCCGGTACGACAATTAATGCATGCATTGGCTGTAGCCAAGAAAGGTCGACCTAAGATCACCGGGATTTGTTTCCTAGAACTGGCTACCGGTTCCATATCTAACACCAAAAAGTCAATAGGGAAGTAAAACCTATCAACCTTTACTAGCACATCCTCAATCATGCCACGTGGCACTTTGAGGGACCGGTCAGCCAACTGGAGAGTAATAGTAGTGGGCTTCAACTCGCTAAGCCCAAATTCCTCGTACACAGAGTACGGCAACAAATTGACACTAGCCCCTAAATCTAATAAAGCCCTATCAATAAAATGGTCCCCTATAATGCATGCAATGGTTGGGGCACCCGGGTCCTTAAGCTTAGGAGGTATGTCATTCAACAAGATGGAGCTTACTTGCTACGTGAGGATGACCTTTTGGGACACGTGTATCCTAGATTTACGTTTTTACGTACAAAGGTCCTTCAGAAATTTAGCATAGGAGGGTACTTTCTTAATCGCCTCTAACAGGGGGAGGTTGATTTTTACCTATTTAAAGACCTACATCATTGCTTCCATAGATGTCGCCTTCTTATTAAAAGGGGACGGTGTATCAAGGCATTGGGGAAAGGGTGCCTTAGGCACATATGGTGCCTTGGGCTCATGTGAAGTGCTAGGGACTAAGTCATTCCTCTTAAGTGTTTCCCCCTCACCCTTGCTCTCATTGGGTGTACCATCGTGGTCACCCTTCTTAGCTCTAGTTGCATCAGACGCAACTGACTGAGGCTCTAACTCCCTTCCACTTCTCAAAGTAATCACCGCTTGCACCTGCTCATGTGCTTTCCATTCCCATCCGAACTCTCTACCCTCTATTGTCCCTTAGGGTTGGCCACAGTTTGACTTGGTAATTTTTCCTCCTCTCTCCGATTCATGTTAGTAGCCATTTGACCCAATTGGGCCTCTAGCTTGGCAATAGAGTGAGTATGGAAGTGAACTATCGGTGCTAACCCCTTAAGTTCTGAGAGAACTTCTAACACCTGAGTCTCAAAGGCAAAGTTGCCCTGAGGAACAGGTGGGGGTTGTGGTTGCCGGTACGGTTGTGGGGGTCGATAAGGTTGCGGTGGTCGGTAGGATGATTGGTTTGGCAAAATTATTAAAATTCTGCCTTGGTGGTGAAGGATTGTAAGAAGTGCCTTGTGAAGGAGGTCTCCATGAAAAATTGGGGTGATTTCTCCATCCGGGGTTGTAGGTATTGGAATATGGGTCATTACCCGGGTTGGAGAATCCTTGAGCCGCATTCATATGCTCTTGGACTAACTCCGGAAATTGTGATGCCGAAGGGCACTCACTCAAGTTATGAGCAGGGCTCGCACATATAGCACATGCCTCGTGAAATTGAGGTTGATCTTGCTGTGTAGGGTCATGTCCCGCAGCTAATAATTGGTCCATTTTGTGGGACAGTGTCTTTACTTGTTGGGCTAACTCTAGGTTTTGCCCGACCTCATAAATGCCCCATCTTTTCAGGGCTCTAACTACTAGTTGCCGGACTTGTTGGGCTACGGAGGCATGGTGAAGGGAATTATCACTTAGGTTCTCAAACAATTGCCATGCCTTGGCATCATTTTTGGACATGAATGTCCCACCACAGGATGAATCCACTATTTGGCGGTGTGGCTCAGTCAAGCCATAATAAAAGGTCTGTACAAGTTGCCAATTAGGCACTTGGTGGTGGGAACACTGCTGGAGAAGGTCACGAAGTCTTTCCCACGTCTCATGGAATTGCTTGCCATCAATTTGAGCAAAATTAGTGATGGCTCGCCTAAGTTGGTTGATTTTACCTATGGGAAAGTACTTCTCAAAAAATCGCTGTTGTAATTGGTCCCAAGTTGTGATTGAACTAGCAGGTAAGGAGTTTAGCTAGTGTTTGGCTTTGTCTTTTAATGAGAATGGGAACAATTGCAACATTAAGGCTTCATTTGTGAAATTCTGAATCCTCACTATAGAGAAAATTTCCAGAAATTCATTCAAATGTTTATAAGGATCATCATGAGCTAGTCCATGGAATGATGGGAACATTTGTATGGTGCTGGACTAAATCTCGTAATGAGCAGCAGTGGTGTCGGGTAATTGGATGCATGATGGTGATGTGTATGCAGTGGGTGTGAAGTAATCCTTAAGGGTCTGATTGGGCCCATTCGGGACATTTGGATTTTCCATCTTTAATGGTTCAATGTATGAATATGAATATTCAAGTCTAGGAACACGGGCAGAGGCTCTAAGTCTCCTAAGAGTCCTTTCTAGTTCAAGGTCCAAACTCTACAATTCAGGGCGACAAGAGCAGCGCCCATGCATACACTACTCACACACACACAAAAAGTTCCGACTCTGTGCACTAAGTTACGAAAGCAAAATACCAAAGGGAGAAATACTCACAGCGGTTTAACGATAACGCTTTACTCGTCTTGTGGGTGCTTGACGTGTAGGCGTTGTCTGCAACCTCTAATTGAGCTTTGTCTTTGTTTTTAGCACTTTGGTGCTTTACTTGCGAGTGTTTGCTTCTATTTTAGCACTTTAGTGCTGCAATTTTTTTTAAAGCTCGGTTGCGCTCCGCTTGCACTTCGGTGATAATTTCATTTTCAAACGCTCTACACACTTAGTAACACAAAAGCATAAAATCCTAAACTAAAAATTAAAATAAGAATGTAACTTTAAATTTCTAATTTCGCCAGAAGGTCCCCGGCAACGGCGCCAAAATTTGATGGGTTGTTGAACACACCAAAATTAAACACAAAACTACACCAAATTCTTTTAGAATAATGACAAGTCCAAGTATCGATCCACAGGGACAAATGTGAAATTAAACTAATTTAATTGTTAAATTCCTAAATTAATTTTGATGAAAAGATTGATTGTTCATAACCTAATTTAATAACAAATAAATTAAACTAAGTAATTAAATTATCAATTATAAATAAAATTGGATTTACTGATTTGGGAAAAAACCTAGGGCAAAGAGTCCACCACTAGTCACTTAAATAGGGTTTCCAATTGAAATCAATTATGTTATGGTTCGAACGGGATAATGCTTTGCAACTACAAGTTTAAAGAATTTAACAAGAAAATCATCACATTTAATGTACGAGCACGAACCATCTCAAGTAGTACGAATCGTTCACTCTAAACTAAGGTAGTGACACGACTTGTCTTTCGTAGTATGGTTCGTCTCATACCTTGAATGTGAAAGAATAGAAAACTCTTGTATGAAAAACATTCAACAATCACAGAAAGCCGAATATTTGAAGGAGTAATGGAAAATATATATATGAAACTTCTAAAACACCATACCATTGTTCAAACCTTTACATAATTGAAAATCAAAAAGAAAAACCTAATTACATAGCTAGGGTCATCAAAACCCTAGAAAAGAAGACTAGCCACTCATGGAGGAGTGGGAAGAGGAAGAAGATGAGGAAGCCCCCATGGAAGTATCCTTCAAGCTTTTTGGAGAAAATCCGTCTTGAAACCCTACCCTCCATCTCCTTGCCAAAACAATTTAAGAACCCTAATCCAACCTTTTTCTTGCCTATTTATACTTCTGATGTCTTCTAAACAGGTTTAAAACATCGTGCCCGTTTTCCCAGAAAAGTCAACGCACGTGCGGGAATCTATTTTTTCTCAAAATTCTGTCTTTTTGCCTATTTTATGCTCCAACTATATACAACCTGATTGACATTAAACACACATAAAATATACAGTTTGACAAGAAAGTAAAGTTAAGAGATCCTAATTAACGATCTCAATGTTGCACAATTCGGCCTTAATCAGCATCGATGTGAGTGTTTTGATTGCGATCGATTTGATTAAACTCATGGTTATGAAATTTTTCCAACAGAGACTTGGTTACTTTCACATAAGCTGCCACGCGATCGTTCTTAGTTGTGTATTCTCCCTTTAACTGGTTAATCACCAACATTGAGTCACAAAAGACATGCAACTGTTTGGCTCCCATCTGAAGTGAGCTGCGTAAGCCAAGAAGAAAGGCTTCATACTTGGTATCCTTTTTAGATGCATTGAAGCCAAGTTTGACAGATTGTTCGACTACAACCCCCTCGGGAGTCATGATGACAACTCCTGCCCCACTACCTCGTTGATAGTTGCCAGATGTCTCCTACATACATTTGCCACTCCGGGTGAGGTTAGAGGGCTGATTGGTCTGGCGAGATGATCTCAGTATTGCCCACTAGCTTTGTGAATTTGGCAATGAAGTCGGCTAAAACTTGTTCTTTGATGGCCGTTAGTGGTGAGAATTGGAGATTATATTGCCCAAGTTCAAGTGGCCACTTGGAGACACCGCCGGTAGATTCTACTCGACGCACTACCGTTCGAAGGAGGTGATCTATTAACACCATAGGCTTGAAAATAGTGTATTAGTTTTCTAGTGTCCACCATAAGGGCCAGAATTAATTTCTCCAAGGGTAATACTGAGTCTCTGCGTCGAACATGGATTTGCTTACATAAAAAATGGGCAACTGCTTGTAGAGTTCATCACGAAGAAACACGACACTCTAAGCATGGATACCGCCAGATACAAGATGAGAACATCGCCTGACATGGGAGTAGACAAGATAGGGACAGTGCTGAGGTATGTTTTCAGAACTTCCAAGGCCAGCTGACATTCCGGAGTCCATTTGAATGACTTGCCCTACCGAAGTGTTTGAAAAGATGGCCTACATCGGTCAGAAGATTGGTTGATGAATCTGTTAAGTGCCATAGCCATACCCATTAACTTTTGAACCTCTTTGACAGAACCAGGAGAGTCGAGTTTTATAATAACCTTGATTTGTTTGGGATTAGCTTCTACTCGCGATGGTTGACCATGTAGCCGAGGAATTTGCCTGATCCAATGTCGAAGACACACTTCAATGCGTTGATCTTCATTTTTTACTTCTGAAGGACATCGAAGGTTGCGGTGAGGTCAACCAAATGGGCTTGTCTTTCTTTGGATTTTTCTACCATGTTGTCAATGTAGACTTCCATGGTCTTGCCGATCTGATCTTTAAACATGGTTGTGACCAATCTCTAATAAGTTATCCCGACATTCCTCAGTCCAAAGAACATAACCTTGTAGCAAAAGGTTCCTCTTGGAGTGAGAAATGCCGTTTTGTCCTGATTAGCAAGATCCATGACAATTTGATGGTAGGCCCGATATACATCGAGGAAACTTATGCATTGATAATGAGTTATGGCATCTACCAGTTGATTAATTCGGGGTAATAGAAAACAGTCTTTGGGGCAGGCCTTGTTCAAATATGTGAAGTCAACACACATACGCCATGTTCCCCTCTTTTTCTTTACCACAATAGTATTGGACAACCAACTGGGGTAGGTAACTTTTCGAATTGTCCTAGCCTCTAATATTTTGTCTACCTCTTCAATTACGACCAAGACATGTTCAGCGGCCGAACAGCGGCTCCTCTACACAACTGGTTTGGCCTTGAGATTAACGTTCAGGCGGTGCACAACTACTTTTGGATCTACCCCAGGCATATCATACGGTGTTCATACAAAGGCATCAATGTTACCCAATAAGAATGTCACCAGCTTCTGTTGTTTGGCTATATTAAGACTAGCGTCGATCAGAAAAAACTTCTCAGGATTACTGGGTACAACAACCCGATCCAGTTCTTCCCTCACCTTTTTGAATGAAACTTTCCCCACATCATCCAGTCCTTCTTGGTTTGGAACTTCGATTCAATTGACCTCAAGATCTTTTGGTCATTTTCCCGAGGGCGTCATATAATAACTCTTTGTTGACGTTTGGGATCCTCAAATTTGTTTGATGCCATACGGAGTCAGAAAACGAAGAAGATGATAGTAGGTGCTTGGGATGGCTTTTATGGCATGAAGTTATGTTTGACCCATGATTAGGTTGTAGGAGGAGGGAAGCTTGACCACTAAGAATTCTACCTCTAGTGTCGGAGTGCTAGCTCGCACTAGTAGTACGATCTGTCCCAAGGGGTACTCCGAGTTGGCGTTAAAGCTAAAGAAAAAGGGTATTCGGTTGTCGTAAGATCTTCATCTTTAAGCCTGATCTTAAAAAAATGTCTTATAGTACATAAATTTAAATGTACTGCCCTGGTTGACAAAGATACATTCAATGGGGAACTTATTCACCCGCAGCTCAATAACCAGAGCTTAGTCATGGGGTAGGGCCAAACCCTCTAGATTGACATCAGAAAAATTGATCTCATTGATTGGCGCTAGCCATTGCCGCTTCAGTTGCCTAATGGATTCTAAGCTGGAGTGGGATAATTCTAGAGCCAGTTGCAGTTGAATCGTATTTACCCTATTCAGAGGTAGGAGGCTGTAAATCATGTGGATTAAGTTGAGTGGAAGAGACTCGAGCCGTATGGTTATTACATTAGTCAGGGCAGCCTTCTTTGGGAGGTAATCGTTCAGGTGTCCTTCCCGCACCAATTCTTCCAAATGATTCCTTAATGCGTAGCACTTGTCAATTGTATGGCCATGGTCTTTATGGTATTCACATCTCTGGTCTTTTTCTCCTTATGTCTAATGGTCCAGACATTTTATTCGACCATTTAAAGAATGTCCGGTGCTGAACTTTTGACAAGATTTGGCCAATCAGCTTACTTAGCTCTGTATATTTCTTGTCTGACCTCCGTGGACGTTTATTGTCCACTTGGTACTGCTCTACGTGGCTCTGGGTTTCTTCTTGATGGTGTTGTTCCACTCGGAGGCACATCAACCAGTGGTTGTGCTGAAACTGGCATTGTCGAGTCAGTGATTTGAAGCCCTCCTTGAACTTGGAGTTTATCATCTTCTACCTTGCAATATTCTTCCATTTTCTTCATCAAAGCTCAGACCGTTTTTGGTGGTTTACGAGTCAAAGTGCTTTGAAGTGGGTTGTCCTCGGTTTCAATCCCATTTTGAAAGCTGTGATTGCCATTGAATCGTGACAATCATCATCTACCAAGTCGAAACATTCATAGTACCTCGCCAAGTACTCGCGCAAAGTCTCATTGGGTCCAATCTTCATTGACCATAAATGATCGGCCTGTTTGGGCTGCACCATATTGGTGATGAATCTGGCCCGGAAAGACTTTTGGAGTTAATGGGTTTGCCATGGATGAGTTTGAGTATTTCCACAGACAGCGCCAATTGTGGGAAATGATTTTGGAATATTCCTTTAATCTAGACAAGCCCTTGAAAAGGTCCTTGAGATGTCACTTGAAATAGAAGAACAACTCCGGTCGGTGGTGTTGGAATTAACACTTCAATGAGCAAGTTAGCTTTTTTTTATGAAGAAGAGTCTTTTTTTTTTTAAAGTGCAAGTTTTGTGGAACATCCCTGTCTCTCTAACCTCTTCCTCTCTTTATTAAGTCCTTTCTGATATTTTCTCCTGTAGCTTAGGCCCTTATTATCCTTTTGTTAGGGCCTATTTACCTATCATATTCTGTAGAAAGGGACAGCCTGGGTTCACCGAATTGGGTCGTACCGGCTTATCCGATGTACTTGGCTCAGATGTGTGGCCTAGGTACCCTTAACTCGACACACTCTTCATCCTGTTTTTTGTATTTACTCAGCAATGACTTTGAGTCCAGTGGGCTTTAGCTGAATTTAGCCCATCAAAGATAGGCTTGGATGCACTCCGTTTGCCGATTTAAGTTTATTTGTACTCGGCTCCCACACATAGTATTGAGATTATGGTAAAAAAATATTTTGAAAATAAGTAAAAATATTAAAAAGTGTAGTGATTTTTATAAAATGTATATTGAATTTAGCAAGAAATGTCTTGTGCTTTTTTAGTAGGGGAGAAATTAAGACATTGACTTAATTGTTGAAGTCGCTTCAGTTAGGCGAATAAGTACATCAAATGAACATGGGTCAAAACTGAAGGAAAATGGGTCTAACCCAAGAAATCGAAATAGATCTAACCCACTTGGGCCAAATAGGCCAAGAGCAAAGAAACCAAGAGAACTCATTGAGGCACTACTTGTTGGAAAATTTTAGAAGTGTATGAGAATTGACTCTATTTAAATGAAAGGGTATAACTTTTTATGGTGTCTCTTCATATAAAAGGGTGTAATGCGAGAGTCATGACCCTTTAGAATGGTCTCAATCACTTTTATAAATACGATCCCTATGGCATTCATTTGTTAAGGAAGTGTTAAGATTCATATATATGTCATAATCAAGTAAAAAAGAGAGAGTGCATAACACAAATTGGTTCGCTATACACATAGAAAATTGTGCAATTTTTGTGTGGGGTGATCGTTGTATTTTGGAGGCAGGACATCTATTAATTGCAAATATTAGAGGGGAGAGCGAAATTTTATCTTAAAGACACAGTCATCAAATACTGCCCTTAGTCCCAATCTGTATTAAATTTACAGAATTTCTATAAGAATTTTTTTGTGTTTTATTTTGTTATTTATTTGCATTAAATTGATTTTTCTGAAAATATTTTCCTACAATTTTAAGACAGAATTTTCAATCTGTTTACAATTTCTATGTGCAGATATTCTATGATACAAATTTAATATTTTTTGGTTAAAAAAATTAATTTTTTGCATATCGTTTTCAAGTGAAAGACATATTGTTCTTTTGTGGTGAGCAAGTTAGCTTTTTTTATGAAGAAGAGTCTTTTGTTTTTTTTAGTGCAAGTTTTTGTGGAACATCCCTCTAACGCTCTTCCTCTCTTATATCCTTCTTTTTGATATTTTCTCTTGTAGCTTAGGCCTTTATTATCCTTTTGTTAGGGCCTATTTCCCTATTACGTTATCCCTATCATATTCTGTAGAAAGGGACAACCTGGGTTCATCGAATCGGGTCGTGCCGACTTATCCGATATACTCGGCTCAGATGTGTAGCCCAGGTACCCTTAACTCGCACACTCTTCATCCTGTTTTTTGTATTTACTTGGCAATGACTTTGAGTCCAGTGGGCTTTAGCTGAATTTAGCCCATCAAAGATAGGCTTGGATGCACTCTGTTTGCCGATTTAAGTTTATTTGTACTCGACTCCCACACATAGTATTGAGATTATGGTAAAAAAATATTTTGAAAAGTAAAAATATTAAAAAGTGTAGTGATTTTTATAAAATGTATATTGAATTTAGCAAGAAATGTCTTGTGCTTTTTTAGTAAGGGAGAATTAAGACATTGACTTAATCGTTGAAGTCGCTTCAGTTAGGCGAATAAGTACATCAAATGAACATGGGTCAAAACTGAAGGAAAATGGGTCTAACCCAAGAAACCGAAACAGATCTAACCCATTTGGGCCAAATGGGTCAAGAGCAAAGAAACCAAGAGAACTCATTGAGGCACTACTTGTTGGAAAATTTTAGAAGTGTATGAGAATTGACTCTATTTAAATGAAAGGGTATAACCTTTTATGGTATCTTTTCATATAAAAGGGTGTAACGCGATAGTCATGACCCTTTAGAATGGTCTCAATCACTTTTATAAATACGATCCCTATGGCATTCATTTGTTAAGGAAGTGTTAAGATTCATATATATGTCATAATCAAGTATAAAAGAGAGAGTGCATAACACAAATTGGTTCGCTATACACACAGAAAATTGTGCAATTTTTGTGTGGGGTGATCATTGTATTTTGGAGGCAGGACGTTTATTAATCGCAAATACTAGAGGGGAGAGCGAAATTCTGTCTTAAAGACATAGTCATCAAATACTGCCCTTAGTCCCAATCTTTATTAAATTTATAGAATTTCTGTAAGAATTGTTTTATGTTTTATTTTGTTATTTATTTGCATTAAATGATTTTTCTGAAAATATTTTCCCACAATTTTAAGACAGAATTTTCAATCTGTTTACAATTTCTATGTGCAGATATTCTGTGATACAGATTTAATATTTTTTGGTTAAAAAAATTAATTTTTTGCATATCGTTTTCAAGTGAAAGACATATTGTTCTTTTGTACACTACAAAAAAAATTGTTTTTTGCGACGGCAAAACGCCGTCGCAAATACTCCCGCACGCCGTCTCAAAAGCTATTTGCGACGGTAATTTTCCTTTTTGCGACGGCAAGTGGGGGTCGCAACAAAGGGGGTTGCAAAAGAGCTTTAGCGATGGCAAGTGCCGTCGCCATTGTTTTTGCGACGGGAAATTTTCTCTTTTGCGACGGCAATTTTCTGTCGCCAATAATGGATGAAAAAATGGGTTTTTTTGCGACGGCACAAGCTTTCCGTCGCTAAAATAGGTTTCTGCGACGGCAAAAATCCCGTCGCTAAAAAATGTCGTCGCTTTTGATTATTGGCGACGGCAACCTGAGCCGTCGCTAATGACTATTGGCGACGGCAATTATACCGTCGCTAAAGCCTTGTTTTTCAAATATATCTCATACCTTTTGCGACAGTATGGCTGCCGTCGCAAAAAGCCTGGCACTTTTTTTTTTTTTGCGACGGGGTGTGCTGCCGTCTAAAAAAAAAAAAAAAAAAAAAACCTTGTTTTACAATTATTAAAAATATAAAAATAACCTGTAATGTTGACAAATGATATAATAATATAAATACATAAATAAAATAACTAATGTTGGCAAATGAAAAATAACTACAAAAAAACCCAAAAATTACATAATAATATAAATACATACATAAACAAAAGTTGGCAAATGATGAAAATACATAATGTTGGTCACATGATACATACATAATGTTGTTCACAAATTTAAATAACATAAATCAAAATCAAAATCAAAATCAAAACCAAAAGTTTTCGTCTTGATTCTTTCGTGGGTTACAAAAACAGAAGTTGGTCATAATCTTTACATGTCCACATTCCACACGAAGCAAACTGCTACTCAGGAAATATCTGAAAAAAACAAAATAAAAATAATTAATAACAATATAATGGTGTTAATATTTTAATTACAGAAAAATATAAAAAAAATTAACTACTATATAATTAGAAAGATAGTTTAGTAAATAATTTTGACTAGACCGAAATCCGACTCTAACTCCCAAACCGGGAACCCAATTCGAGTCCCGTCTTCTCCCACAAGTCTCTTGTGCCTAGGAGGTCGTGTGTGCCAAGTTTCGTGCTAAACCGACGCCGATTGGTGAATTTGGGGCATTAACACATCGAATTTAAGTTTCTTAAGGAACTAGTTTGCCTAAAGTGAAATCCGGCTCTAACTCCCAAACCGGGAACCCGATTGGAGCCCCGTCTTCTCCCATAAGTCTCTCGTGCCTAGGCAGTCGTGTGTGCCAAGTTTCGTCCTAAACCGACGCGGTTTGGTGATTTTGGGACATTAACTCCTCGAATTTAAGTTTCTTAAAGAACTAGTTTGCCTAAAGTGAAATCCGGCTCTAACTCCCAAACCGGGAACCCGATTCGAGCCCCGTATTCTCCCACAAGTCTCTCGTGCCTAGGAAGTCGTGTGTGCCAAGTTTCGTGCTAAACCGACGCCGATTGGTGAATTTGGGGCATTAACTCCTCGAATTCAAGTTTCTTAAGGAACTAGTTTGCCTAAAGTGAAATCTGGCTCTAACTCCCAAACTGGGAACCCGATTCGAGCCCTGTTTTCTCCCACAAGTCTCTCGTGCCTAGGAGGTCATGTGTGCCAAGTTTTGTGCTAAACCGACGCTGATTGGTGAATTTGGGGCATTAACTCCTCGAATTCAAGTTTCTTAAGGAACTAGTTTGCCTAAAGTGAAATCCGGCTCTATCTCCCAAATCGGGAACCCGATTGGAGCCCCGTCTTCTCCCACAAGTCTCTCGTGCCTAGACGGTCGTGTGTGCCAAGTTTCGTCCTAAACCGACTGTAGACACCCCATTTTTGACCGACCTTAAGACTCAGACGTCACCGATTGAGCGCTTGGTGATGTTGCATATTGTGCTCGTTCTAAGGTTGCGGAGTCCCGGCTGCGAGCCTTGCCTCCGGACTTCCGGACTCTTTTGTGCTTTGCCTCGGTTTGCGAACCAGGCCCTGTTTTCTCTGTTTTTTCTTCCCAAAGGGAGGGAGAGGTCTCGTAGATTATCTCTCAGTGGCCGTAGGCTACGTTTCGTGGTCGTAGGCCATTTTTCCCGTTTGGAGCCCGGTTTCCGGTTTTTCGGAGCCGACGGCCGTGTGCCTCGGTTCGAGACCGCTTAACTACCTCCGTTTGCTCCAGTTTTTGGCACACACCTTATTTCCTCCCTTTTGAGGGACACTGTGGTCCGAGAGACCAACTTCGTGGTCGAACACCACTTCCGATGCCTAACAGCCCAATTTCGGGGCCCCGAACTGCGTGTTTTGGCTCCCGAACCTTCATTCTGCATTTTTGGGCTCCGACCCGAACTTGAGATAGTCATATTTTGAGGTCCTTTTCATGTTTGATTAAGGACCTTTTGTTTTTTGAGATCTCCTACTGCCACTTGCTTCTTTACCGCTCTTTTAGGCCTATTTTTGCATGGTATTTTAGGCATACTTGTGGGCTGTGTTGGACTTGGTCATAAACTACAAAGTGTCTTGTTTTGAGCCCCTCTTCAACTTTGTTGAAGGGCTCTCAGCCATTTGGGCCTAGCATCTACCACTTGCCTTTATATCCCACATTTTGGCCTTTTTGGGGGAAAATTTGAATTTCAATTTCCCCCTCATTTTTCCCCCCTCTTTTCCACCTCTTTTGCCTATATAAACCAGACCCTCAGCTGTGTTTTAGGGGTTGGAGATTTTTGTATAAGCCTCTCACATTAAATTTCTCTCTCTCTCCACTCTAAACCTCAAAACCCCTTAAGTTCTTAACCATTTTTACACACCATCACCTAGCACCACACCACCACTTCTATTTCCAGCAGCTTGGAGGTCTTCTCAGAGGCTAGGAGGCAACAAATTTGGTCCAAGAAGTTGCTAAAGATTGGTCTACAAGGGTGAGTTACCATTTCTCTCTTTTTAGCTCATTTTTTGCAACATTTCTTAGCCTCTCTTTCTTGTATATCTGAGCTCCGGCCATAACTGAAAGTAGTGTTTTTTTGAGCTCTATTTAAGGGCCTCTCACTGTTTGAGGCCCCCATTTTGCACTTCCTTCTTTATCTCTTCTTTAGGCCCTAATCTTGCATAGTATTTTTGGCCTATATGTAATCTGTTTTGGGGCATGATGTAAACTATAAATGAGCTTATTTTGAGCCCTTCTTCAACATTGAAGAAGGGCTCATCACTGTTTGGGACCTCCATATACTACTTGCTTTGATATCCATATTTTGGTCCCATTTTTACATAATTTATTAGCCTATCGAGCCTCTGTTTTTGGACCTTGGTCCGAACTGAAAAGGGGCTTATTTTGACCCCCTCTCCATATTTCATTGAGGGTTTGTTGCTGTTTGGAGCATATTTTGTATACTTCATGTTATATCTCTCTTTTTAGGCCTTATTTTGCATTGCATTTTGAGCATATTTGTACACTGTTTTGGGCTCGGCTATCAACTGTAAAAAGTCATATTTTGGGCCTCTCTTCAACATTGTTGAAGGGCCCTTACTTGTTTGGGACCAGCATATATCAGTTGCTTCTTTATCTCCATTTTGGCCCTTATTTTGCATAGCATTTTGAGCATACTTGTATCTGTTTTTGGGGTTTGTCATAAACTGTGAAACACCATATTTTTGGCCCCTCTTCAATATTGTAGAAGGCCCCTTCCCTGTTTGGGGCCAGAATCTGTGAGTTGCTTCATTATCTCACTTTCGGGCCCATTTTTGCATGCTAATTTAGCCTTACTTGCGCCCACTGTTTGGCCTTGCTTTAAACTGTAAACATGCTTGTTTTGGGGCTTCCTTGCTTCTGTCTTTACACTTCATGTACGAATAATGCATGCATTGCATAGCTATAGGCCATTTCATGCGCCAAAATTCATGTTTCGGGACTCGTTCCATGCATCGGGTTTCATTTCACCATGTTTCGGGGCTGTTTTGCATCTCATTTTGCTACTGAAATTTGCATGTTTGCATATCATATCCCATGTCTTGCCATGTCTTGTTAGAGTGGCATTTCCGTGCCTTAGGGTCGGTCCTCGGTTTGCGTGCACGTATGCACGTATCCCGAGTTGTCTCATTTTCATCATTATGGCCTCCTATGTGAGTGTGGCCGAGGTCCACTTGTGTTGGTGTAAGCCCATATTGCATTGTGTATGCCATTTCATTCCATAGCATTGCGTATGCTAGGCCGTATATTAGCGCATTGTATATGCCATGTTTCCTCGTGCATCGTGTATGCCATTTCATAGCCTTTCGCATGTTAGGTTGTATCTTAGTTGCATTTCATGCATATCATGCATATTGCATCGTGTTCAGGATAGGAGTTAGCCCGGGCACGGGAAACGAGGTACGTTCCGTACTTCGAGTGACGGAACGTGTCTCAATTCCCCAGTCACCGACACTCCGGATTATCCATAATGGAGTTAGGTTTTGTTGTATTTTCATATGCATTCATTCTATATTGAGTAGTGCAATTCGATTCCTCGGCCATCATGCATCGAGATGCGTGATTGATGGCACGAGGAAAGAGGCATGCATACATTTGTGAAAATACATTGCTATGCCCCTTTCCTGCTCTCTGTTGCAGCAAAATCAAGAATCAGCAGTTTTTCGAGGCTTGGCACGCTTTCCAAGAACAATTACAAAACAGAGGCTAATTGGGGCATCCCAGTGGATTTCCGTGCAAGGTAGCCTAAACATACATCATTCATCAGAATCAAGGCAGTCCCTGGCTTGCATGCCAGTTTATTATTTTCTTAGTTAATTTGTAAATTAATTAGGAATTTGTACACATTTTGGATTGTATTATTTGGACTGTAATATTCTTTTATTCGGGACTGTATATTTATTCGGACCCTCTGCGCGAGGGCATAATTGTAATAAGTGTGTGTGAGTGTGATGTATGTCTTCCAACCCCACGTCTTTCTTCCCTTTTATTTACCAGCTTATGATGGTTAGATTAGGGCATGTTTCAATTAGCATACAGTATGATAGTATGTTTGCATTCATTCATCTGTTTTGCATGCATCGGGCTCAGCTCATCATACTAACTGCATTTGTATTTCAATTCTAAGTTGAATACGTGTTAGCTGTAGTATTCCATATGCCATGTTTAGAATAGCCGAGCCTGCTATAGTTGCATTTTTGTATGTGTTGCATTAGGCACTTCTGTATATTTAGGATCATGCATGGATTTCTAATTAGCTTCTTTTTTGACTTGGAGTACTCGGTGAGTTTTATGCTTTAGCATCCTTGCATGCGTGTGAGTGACTGCCATGAATAGCATGCTTACCATGAGGCTAACTGCTTATGTGATATAACTGCCTTGAATGCCTGTGGGTGGAGGTTGGGTTATTTGGATTGGAATAATTCATCAAATGTTTGTTTTAAGCCCACTAGACAGTGGCAAAATCATGTTTTCTAAGCCCACCCGAGGGTGGCAAAATCCGCATTTTAAGCCTACTTGCGAGTAGCAAACCATTTTCACAAACAAACATGAAGTGTTTTGTTCCAATTCAGACGACTCAGTCTATACTTGTATGCTGTGCGCATCACATAGTAACCTAGGCTAAAAATCGGAATAAGAACACACAATGTTTTCAAAAATAGATATCATGGTTAGTAGAGGCCGGTCTTTGACCGGGCGAGCGGGGGTGCTCACGAAGTGACCTTCCCCAATCGTACCCAAGTTCTCGAGCCGAGGCAACTTTGGTGATGACGGACACGTGGCCTTAGGCAACGAGTCAGGGTTTCCTAAATTTCCCAAAATAAAATATTTAGGTGGCGACTCTGTATCTGGCAAAGCAGTCCATGTTTGGCACTTCTTTCTAAAAATCTGTTTTTTCGAAACGATTTGCCGGATTTGGACTCTTTGGTTCAGATTACGAACCGTGACACAAATCGAGTCCGAACTGTAACGAGGTCCCCCGCGGGCTTGTCTACACCGACGCGGTTTGGTGATTTTGGGACATTAACTCCTCGAATTCAAGTTTCTTAAGGAACTAGTTTGCCTAAAGTGAAATCCGGCTCTAACTCCCAAACCGGGAACCCGAATCGAGCCCCGTCTTCTCCCACAAGTCTCTCGTGCCTAGGAGGTCGTGTGTGCCAAGTTTCGTGCTAAACCGACGCCGATTGGTGAATTTGGGGCATTAACTCCTCGAATTCAAGTTTCTTAAGGAACTAGTTTGCCTAAAGTGAAATCCGGCTCTAACTCCCAAACCGGGAACCCGATTCGAGCCCCGTCTTCTCCCACAAGTCTCTCGTGCCTAGGAGGTCATGTGTGCCAAGTTTCGTGCTAAACCGACGCCGATTGGTGAATTTGGGGCATTAACACCTCGAATTTAAGTTTCTTAAGGAACTAGTTTGCCTAAAGTGAAATTCGGCTCTAACTCCCAAACTGGGAACCCGATTGGAGCCCCGTCTTCTCCCATAAGTCTCTCATGCCTAGGCGGTCGTGTGTGCCAAGTTTCGTCCTAAACCGACGCGGTTTGGTGATTTTGGGACATTAACTCCTCGAATTCAAGTTTCTTAAGGAACTAGTTTGCCTAAAGTGAAATCAGGCTCTAACTCCCAAACCGGGAACCCGATTCGAGCCCCGTCTTCTCCCACAAGTCTCTCGTGCCTAGGAGGTCGTGTGTGCCAAGTTTCGTCCTAAACCGACGCGGTTTGGTGATTTTGGGGCATTAACTCCTCGAATTCAAGTTTCTTAAGGAACTAGTTTGCCTAAAGTGAAATCCGGCTCTAACTCCCAAGCCGGGAACCCGATTCGAGCCCCGTCTTCTCCCACAAGTCTCTCGTGCCTAGGAGGTTGTGTGTGCCAAATTTCGTCCTAAACTGGTGCGGTTTGGTGATCTTGGGGCATTAACTCCTCGAATTCAAGTTTCTTAAGGAACTAGTTTGCCTAAAGTGAAATCCGGCTCTAACTCCCAAGCCGGGAACCCGATTCGAGCCCCGTCTTCTCCCACAAGTCTCTCGTGCCTAGGAGGTCGTATGTGCCAAGTTTCGTCCTAAACTGACGTGGTTTGGTGATTTTGGGGCGTTAACTCCTCGAATTCCAGTTTCTTAAGGAACTAGTTTGCCTAAAGTGAAATCCGGCTCTAACTCCCAAACCGGGAACCCGATTCGAGCGCCGTCTTCTCCCACAAGTCTCTCATGCCTAGGAGGTCGTGTGTGCCAAGTTTCGTCCTAAACCGGCGCGGTTTGGTGATTTTGGGGCATTAACTCCTCGAATTCAAGTTTCTTAAGGAACTAGTTTGCTTAAAGTGAAATCCGGCTCTAACTCCCAACCGGGAACCCGATTCGAGCCCCGTCTTCTCCCACAAGTCTCTCGTGCCTAGGTGGTTGTATGTGCCAAGTTTCGTGCTAAATCCGGCTCTAACTAGTCCCGTCTTCTCCCACAAGTCTCTTAACTTAGAATGTAAAGAATGCAAAGATACATTTTAGCTTAGAATGCAAAGATACATTTTATACCTGATCTTCTGGTGGTGGTGTATATGGATTCTCGTCTTCTACAGATTCCCTAAATGCCCGGTGGCCACTCGATGCATCAGGAACCTATGTTAGTCAATGCATAATGTGTTAATCATATTCGAATTTTATACATAATCTTGAGTGAAAATTGAACTATCAAACAATTTAATTTATATGGAACCTGTCTGTTGGGATCCACACTCGCCCCCTGTGACACAAGGGCCATCATCTCAGCTCTCATCTGCTGTAAATGTGTAGAGAACTCTGCTCGCAGCTCCTCCCTCAACTCATCCCTTAGCTCTGCACGAACCTGCTGCGTGATCTGATCAATAGTCGATGGCTGGGGTGTTGACTGTGATGGCCCAGCACCATCTTTATACACCGCTCTCCGAGGCACAATTCTCCCGTATGTGCGACAATATCCATGTCCGTCATGACCTATCAACTCATGGAAAATGGCATTCCTAGCCTCCAAAGTCCGACCATCCTCAGGTAGCATAGAGAGTTGACGATTAAACTCATCCTGTATTGAATAAGACATACAAGTATATGCCAAATTAAGATGGTTGACACACAAAAAATAAACTTTAAATACAATCAAAGGTGTTTGGAAACTACCAAGGTCTGGATAACCTCTGGGTCATCTACTCTACGTGTCATAAGCCAAACATTCATCTTATCAGTAGACTCCCCCTTACTGGTCATCTACATTTTTTTTAGAAATATGAAAATTAGAATCCAAATAATTTGCAAATATACAATGTTTGTTTATATACAAAAATAAAACAATAAAATGTAAACCTCATGCCGTATCTGAGAGAAAGTAGTACGCCCTGTGGTATGAGCTATGCCGTGAGCTCGCCGATTTTTAGCGTTCCTACTTGCAATTTTCTATAACAGGTTCAACAAATGTAAGTATGTAAATATGATTTGTATGTTTACATATCATAAATATAACGTAATTGTATACCTCAGCATCGGAAGTACGCCAATACTCCACAAGTTGTTCCCACTGGCTTGGCACAACGTGCATAGGAACATCATCCTTCAGATTAGGATCAGAACTTCTAGGCTTGAAATACTTAGCCTTAATCTTGTTCTTGTGATCCTTCCATATGCTGTTGCAATTTTTCATGTAGATTGGCTTGTACTCCTCTGGACATATATTCAAATTGTCCTATAAAACACAATTTCAAAGTTTAAGGCTAAGTATAACACAAATTTGGAATTCGAATTTGTGACAAAAATATACTTTTACCTTCACATCCTTTTAGATAGCATCAACAATATCATCAGGCACATTGTTCCAGTCAAGAAAAGTAAGAGGAACAATGTTACCATTCCGCACAATAATGCCAAGTTGAGTAGTTAACTTGGCCACGTTATCCCCTATTGGGCAGTAATTTCCATCAAATTGTATGTCCAGCTTTTTACCAGTACCCCACTCTTTAATGCCCTTGGCACATCCTCTACCACTTGGCACATCCTCTACCACACCTAGTCGAGGTTGATGAAGAACTAACATGACCTGCGATATACAATAATAATAAACAATATGCAATGGTAATAAACAAATGCAAATTTAAATAATGTGAATACAAATCATATCAAATAAACCTGAGGTGGGCTGTGAAGAAGTCGAAGGGTCTGCAAAATACAATGAGAATAAACAAGTTATATATAATGAGCATAAATAAATGTATGTGTAAATAATTTTCATACAAATCAAAGCAAATTTATATACCTGCGGATGGCTCATAAGCTGATGATGATAGTTGCAGTGGTGCCACTGATGGTGGACGCACCGATGGTAGGCGTGGAGGCTGAGTACATGGTAGCTGTTGTGGTGCCACTGATGGTGGTCGATACGGTGGTACTAATGGCCCCTCAGATGGTGGTGGCACTAATGGCCCCTCCGATGCTGGCCGATGTGATGCCTCCTCTGATGGTGGTGCTACTGTTGTCCTGTTATGTAGCACATCAGACATCATGCGCCGGGGATGATCAGGCTTCCTCTTCCTTCCCATAATAATCTGCAAGCAATATAACATTAATTGACATTAGAAACATAGACAATGGTTTGTCATCAACTATAATATGACATTAATTGAACTAATACAATTACAAAGACAAAGTAAATTAAGAAATTGATGATTAACTACAACCTTGGCCTTAATTGAATTACTAATGTTGATTAAATATCAGCCTATTTGAACATCAACTGTTTCCCCTTCTGCGGCTTCCCTCACCCAACCAACTTCTTCATCACGAAGCATTATATTTTCTTCCAATTGTTGGCTCATGTATGGCTCGATTTGTGGATCAGTCGAACTCATATCAAATAAACCTCTTTGAGACATCTTCACCACGACTTGCCAGTCTGGTTGTAACGGGTCTGCAACATACCAAACTTGCTCTGCTTGGGACGCCAAGATGAAAGGTTCATTGGTAATTCGATCATCTCGGTACAACAAATGATTGAAGTTCACCAACGTGAAATTGAAGACATCTTCTTTCTTTCCGTGAATGTTGTCAATCCAATCACACTTAAACAACACATGTTTCTTCTCATTGGAATATCGAATCTCAACAATATCTGTCAATTGTCCATAATAGTACACAGACCCCAGACGAGGATTCTTGTCTTTTCGACTAGCATAACTTATGGTATCTGCCTTCAAAGCTACACCACAATTTTGTGTGGCTCGACGATCATCCATGGCCTTTACTCGATACCGAAACCCATTCAGTATATACCCGTTGAACCTCCTTGCCAGGTTATGAGGACCATTTGCCAATAGAATAATCTCTTCAGAAAATATGACATCAGTAGTCCTTCGCAAAGTTTGGACCTATTTAACACGAAAATGTAAAATTTAAAATGTAGATCGACTTAAGTAACTAGAATCTATAGAGTTAAATACATACATGTTCCTTGAACCAAATGTGAAAAGTTTCAAAATGTTCACGCCGAAGTTGATGATCGTCGACACGAGGCATTTTGAGCTTAAGTACTTCAAGGTGTTTGCTGTGTAGATTGAAATTTTAGCAATACAAAAAATTTAGTTGAAAATTCAATAAAACATAATAAAATATTGAGTGAGTGACTTAACCTACTTTATGAATGGTTGAACCGCGCTTGTATTGAATAAGATGTACCGATGAGCTTGTACCCAAGAAGTATTATCAAGATAAAAGCTTGTGTTTTCACCAATAGCATGACCCAAATTATCATCACCACTGTAGTTCCTCACGGGTCGACTAGATTTGGTTTCCACATCATTGAGATATTGTGCACAAAAATTCATGCATTCTTCCATAAGATATCCTTTAGCAATTGATCCTTCAGGATGAGCTCTATTACGCACGTATTGCTTCAAAGTAAGAAGATACCTCTCAATTGGATACATCCATCGAAACTGAATCGCTCCACCCAATAAGGCTTCATCAGCTAGATGTATAGGCAAGTGCTCCATTATATCAAAAAACTCGGAGGAAATATTTTCTCTAGATGACAAAGTGTTATAGCGATACGATCTTGAATATATTGCAAATCCGTCGCACGATTCACTTTTGAACACAATTGTCTAAAGAAATTGCTCAATTCAATCAAGGGTTCAATTACATTCTTCGGTAACGATCTTCGAATAGCCAATGGAATAAGTTGTTGCATCAGAATATGACTATCGTGGCTCTTAAGACCCCCAATACTTCTATCATGTGAGCGCACACGACGTGATATATTGGATGAATACCCGTCGGGAACTCTTACTTCCTTCAACACTTTCAAGAACAAATCTTTCTCATCCTTGGTCATCGTGAATTGTGCTGGTGGTAAATAGGCTTTATTCGACCCTCTTAACTGCAAATGTAGGGGTTTTCTAATATTCATATCTTGTAAATCACGCCGAGCATTAACACCATCCTTCGATTTTCCTGCAACCCCTAATATTGTCCACAACACATTGTCACAAACATTCTTCTCTATATGCATCACATCGAGGTTGTGTCTTATTAGATTGTGCTCCCAATATGGCAATTCATAAAAGATACTCTTTTTCTTCCAACTATGGGTGCGATGTCCAGCTTTCTCCTTCTCTACCTGTCTCCTATGCCTCTCCTTAAGGTCATCCCTCTTGTATTGGGTTAAAATACCCTCAGATTCTAATTGTAGCAACATCTCAGTTCCAGACAACAATTTTGGTTTGAGTCTGACTTCCCGACTACCATCAAATGATACTTTATCCTTCCGGAATTTATGGCCAGTAGGTAAAAATCTGCGATGACCCAAGTATGATTGTTTCCTACTATGCTTCAACCAACACGATGTAGTTTCCTTATTGCAACAAGGACATGCATATTCGCCTTTAGTGCTCCATCCTGACAAGTTTGCGTATGCAGGAAAATCACTAATTGTCCACAGTAAAGCTGCATGCATTTGAAACATTTGATTTGTTGATGCATCAAATGTTGACACACCCTCATTCCATAGTTCTTTCAACTCCTCAATCAACGGTTGCATATACACATCAATCTTGTCACCAGGTCCTTTCGGGCCGTCAATAAGCACGGATAAAATTAGAAATGGTTGCTTCATGCACATCCATGGCGGCAAGTTGTATGGAATGAGCACAACAGGCCAAGTGCTATGAACTATGTTCATCGTCCTGAATGGGTTAAAACCATCAGATGCTAAGCCAAGCCTTACACTTCGGCAATCATTACTAAAGTCAATATTCCGACGGTCAAAATCTTTCCATGCAAGGGAGTCAGCAGGATGCCTGAAGACACCATCATCAGTTCGTTCCTCTGCATGCCATCTCATTAACTTGGCCGTCTTGGATGACATAAACAACCTCTGCAACCTTGGCTTTAAAGGAAAATACCTCATCTGTTTTGCAGCTATTCGTTTGCCACCTTTGTTAGGACCATTTGAACCACCATCACCATTTGATTTCCATCTAGAACTGTTGCATATGACACATTTATCAAGATTGGCGTCCTCGTTTCGAAACAACATGCAACTGTTTGGACATGCATCCCACGTCTCATACGTGAAGCCCAAATCTGTTGTGACCTTTTGAGCTCTATAATATGAGTCCGGGAGTTTCACACCCAACGGGAACGCCTCATTCAATAACTCAAGCAACATGTCAACAGACTTGTCTGTCCACTGATTAAGCACCTTCAAATGTAGAAGTCGAACAATGAATGACAAAGATGTGAACTTCTGACAACCCGGATACAATTCACTTTGTGCATCTTGAAGAAGTTTGAAATACTTTGCAGTCTCTGCATTTGGACCGAGCTGGGGTTCAGATGCATGGGGATCAGGCCCCTGTGGTTCATCACCCTCAACACTTGTACCGGCATGTGGATTTCCCATAGCCCCTTGTATCATTCCAATCATATCATCCCCAATGTCTAAATTAGCTAATGTTTCATTCTCTCGATTACCATGCAGAGATATGTAAGATTCCCCATGATTAATCCAATGTTTGTATTTTTTAAAAAAACCATTCAAAATCAGATGCTCCCGTACACCCTCTCGTACAAAATAGTATCGATTCTCACACTTCCTACACAGACAACTGATCATCGAACCTTCAACCCTATTGGTGTAGGCAAACACAAGGAATTCATCAATCCCATTAATGTATTCACTCGACATCCTATTTGGCAAATCAATCCAATGTCTCCACAAAAATATCTCACCAAAGTAACTCTAAATATAATACCTACGCAAACCAAGTAAATGATATCATTCCTCTCCGCAAATAAATAAATTGTCATATTAAACGTCAAAAAATACAAAAAAAAAAAAACTAATAAACAGAATAAATAAGTGAAAATATTTTCAAAGTCTAACCACATCTCCATAACTAAAATTTTAATTAATCGCTTACATTTACAATTTGTTTGGCTTTTCTTATGCGTAGAAATATTTGTAAGATTTAAATTTTTTTTTTTAAAAACCTTGATTTTCACCTTTAAAGTGAAAAATGGGCAGAAAAATATTTTATATTCAAATTAACTTAATTTCTATTAACAACAAATCGAACTTTTTTTTCCAATCATACCAAATGTAGAAAATAGCAAAAACATTTCCACTAAAACAAACAGCGTGGAGCATAGCATAGCATACAACTATACAAATTAGTTTATGAATTGATCAATGACTAAAAAGCTTACCCTTTTATATATGTATATCGGATTTGCCATGGAAGTTCTTATCATTTTCTGTTTTCATTTTTTGAAAAATACAAAACTTGTTTAATGAACTGTTTTTAAAATAAATTTCTGTTAACAAACCACTTTCTAAGAAAACCTCCAAAAAATTGCTTTCAAATTTTCAAACACATTTATTTATTCGAGTTTATTTATTTGTTGTTTACTTTTTAGGTCTCTATAAAAAAATTATCTACAGATTTTTATTATTTTTTTGATAAAAAAAAATTCTGTAGATAAAAAATTCATCTACAGATTTATTTGCAAATTATATACAAATTTATCTACAGGGAGTTATCTACAGATTTATGTATATATATATAAAAATTATACACATTTATTTGCATATACATATATACAGATTTATTAATTCCATACAGATTTATATACAGATTATAACTTTATCCCCAAATTATACACATTTATTTTATATATATATACAGATTTATAAAAAAAAATTGCATATATATATATATACAGATTTATAAAAAAAAATTGCATATATATATACAGATTTATTAACATTCATCTATATATATATACACAGAGAGAGAGAGAGAGAGCATACGCAGAGAGAGAGAGAGTCGTCGCCAGAGTACTGCTACCTGTCGCCGTCGCCGCCGCACCACCGCTACCTGTAGCTCGTTTGAGAAATTTGGGGGATGAAGTTAGGGATTTGGATTTGGATGAAGTTAGGGATTGGAGAGGATCGAGCGGCAAGATGAAAGGGAGGGGCGGGGGAATTTTTATTTTTACTTTTTGCGACGGTATGTTTTAGACCGTCGCAAATGGTAGTCAGTAGTTCATAAAACGGCGCCGTTTCAATAATCTTTTTTTTGCGACGGAAATTTGCCGTCGCAAATGGGCCAATGTTTGCGACGGCAAACATATGCCGTCTCAAAAAAGTTATTTTTTGCGACGGGACAAAAAACCGTCGCTAATACTTCCGCATTTCCGACCCCTCCGCGTAGTTTTATTACCGACGGGACAGTGCCGTCGCTAAAGTCTTTATTTGCGACGGTTGAAGTTGCCGTCGCAAAAAATCCATTTTTTGCGACGGGAGGCGCGCCGTCGCTAATTCTTCCGTGTTTTTTGCTATGTTTTCTTGTAGTGGTATTTTTCAATTCAAAGTGTTTTATTCAAAATTTATTCTGCATAATCTCTGTATTTTAAATGTATAGAATTAATTATATAGAGAAATTTAGTCTCATGTTTAAACCAAAAATTTTGATTTTGATTTTTACCGTGCACTGTTTCAGTCATGCCCTATTTTCTGTTTCAATTTATAGGTTATTCTATGGATAATAGAATTAGTTTATTTTTTGTGATATGAATTCTTATTCACTGCTCATTTGCAAAAATATGATTAACTTGTTTTGTATCGTAAGAAAGTTAAACTATTTATTAGTTTTGTACCAACAGGTGCCATCTCTTCTTCCTAGATATGCCTTTTGAATTGAACACAACTATTTAGATTTTTGTGGTGTGAATTAGTTTAGCATGGTTCATAATTGAAACAACGATATCTTAGCACGCTTTTGTGGTGTGAATTAATTTAATAGTAGTGTATCTTTATATTGATTAGTGGATATTCTCACAAAGTCAATCACCATTCACAAAGATATCAAGCATACACAGTACTTTGATACCAAATTATTATTTAATTTTGACATCTTGTTATGGTCAAAATGTTTCCTGAATATTTTTATTTAATAGATTTCGGGTTTTATGTGTATCACGATCAATTTTAATTTGTGTTTCTGTACATATCGATTTGATTGAATCTAGACATATTTTTTTTTTTTTTTGAATTGACACCAAGTATGTGGTATGATACGTGATAAATTTGTTTATATTAATTTGTTCATGAGACTTGTTTATGTATAAATATCAACACATGTTATTTATGGTCAAAAGTAATTTCATATTATTACAAATGATAAATAGTTTTGTTGACATTATTAGTAATTGTTTATCATATTATTAATGTCATTTACATGAGGCTATTAACTTTGGTTAATTTGAAATGGGTTTTATGACATCATGTTACCATGGATTTTTATGAAATATTGTGTGATGTGTTAGTTTTTATTTAAAAGCTTGCGAAAATTTTCAATTAATTTGTGATTGTGATGATGACATCATCAATGGATCTCTTTTGGAGTGTTATGTGAAAAAATACATTTTAAGTGTAAATAACTTTTTGTTTGATTGTGGTAGTCGTATTATTGCAATATCAAAACAATCATTAACACCTGAGAAGTTTAAACATGATGGTTCAAATAGTGGCGTCATTTTATTTACTTGAAAGTAGATTGAGGAATCTTTTGTGTTGATTATTATTTTGTTAATAATCAATTGAAAGTTATTTTAAAGTAACTTTGAATTTTGTGACATAAGTTGTCATCAATCGTTATTTTACTTGTGTAGTAGAATTTGTTTGACCATGAACCATGATATTAATGTGGGAGTTTATCTCTTGAATTAGAAGAGATGATTCAATTTTCTTTTATCACAAATATTTTTGTGACAGTAACACTTGTTTGTAAATGGGTCATGTTATTTGTACTAATTTATGTGTTACCACAAATGTGGGGGAGAAAGAGAAGCAGAATTGTCTGTTAATCATGATTTCAGATGTGAGTATTGTTTGATGACAATATAGTGGATCCATTAACTACTCAATATATATAATGAAGAAGGTCAAAAAGAAAAATAGCAGCTGCTAAACAAAAAGTTTGACTAGAGAGCAAACGAGAGAAAGTTTATTGAGGGGAATGTGATTAAAGCCTATGAATTTCGAGTCACCATAATGGCAACCCAATTTAACTGACTGGAGATCCCAAGATCTAGGTTCAAAGGGACAACCAAATTATGGATGACTCATCAGAAATCACTAAAGGAGTCTATCTCCTATTCATTCTTATGATGAGAGTGGTATTTGCAACTTGTGTTGTATGTAAGGGACTTAGGGTAAGCTATGCTTTTAATGATTACTTATATCTCAAAAAAACCTAGAGAGATATCTTTTAAAAGGAGTTATTAAGAGACTCAAAATAAGAATCACCTATATGAGTGTGAATGGACCACTTCTATAAGAATTAAATAAGGCTAAATTCTCTAGAGCATTCATAAAAATCAGGAATTGCCCAAGGCCAAAATGGGCACAGCTGAAAGAATCAAGCAGTGTTCGAAAATATTTTTTGTGAATTCTATTGTCTTGGCTTACATAAACGGTTGAATAGTCAAAGTATCATGTCCACTAATTAGCTAGTAAGTCCGATAGTCTTTGACTAAGGAAGGTTTAAGCCCAAAAGCTATCTATTCTAATGTAGGATATTTCCATCTTGTACTCTTTTTGTTAATGTCTACATTTCATTTGCTTTTGTGTCGTCAATTTCATTAATGTGGGGATTGTTGGAAAATTTAGAAGTAAATAAAAATTGACTCTATTTAAATAAAAATGTGTAACCCTTCATGGTGTCTCTTTATATGAGCACTACAACAAAAAAGGTCTATGGTAACGAAAACGTATGATGAAAAAATATTTCGTCTCCAAATATACATGTTTTAGTGATGAAAATAAGATTTCGTCTCCAATTGGACTATTTTCAGAGATGAAAACCAAAATTTGTCACCAAATGCTTAAAATCGAATAAAACAATAGGTGACAAAATTTTATTTGTTTCTAAATTTTATATTTCATCACAAATCAATTTCCTGCCCTTGGAAAATTTGGCAGAAGATTTGGCGCCATTTTGGAGACGAATTTTTTCGTCACCATTGTAAAAATTTTTAAAGAGGAAATAATTTTGTCTCCAAATGTATTATTTTTAAAGAGAAAAACCAAATTTCGTCACCAAATGCTTAAAATCAATAAAAAAATAAGATTGAAGATAGATATCTCTCTGTTTATTAGATGCATCTATTTTACTTTCTATATCTCTCTCTGTCACTCCCTCACCCATCCATATCCGTCACACCGTCCGTCCGTCCATCTTCGTTGCACCGGCTAACCCACACGTCACCGGCTGGCGCTGCTACAACATGTATCTCTCTCTCTTTCTCTCTGTTTTCGTCTCACTCTCTCTTCCGTGCTCTCTTTTCACTTTTCCGAGCTCTCTCTCCCCTCTTCTCGATTTTTCAACCTCCATCTCCCGTCTTCTCTATCTCACTATCCCCATTCTCATCTGTCATTTTCGTAGCCTTTATCTGCACCTTGCATGTATGGTTAGGGCTCAATTATTCCATTCCCACCTTTAAGGTTATTGGAATCATTTATAAAAAAGTTATTACATTTCATCTATATTCGAAGGAATGTTAAATTAAAAAAAAAAAAATTTTGAAGAAATTCGTTACATAGAATTGTCCAATTACTCCAAAACAAGGTCTGTTTCTCTCGGCCACCATCACTGCCCAACAAATCTCAAGCATTTGCCACTTCTGTATAAGCTTAAAGATCTAAAACCACTCTTTGAAAACTAAAGATATAATAACCACTTGAGCGATATGATCAAGTCAACTAAAATCTAACTCAACCAAAATCTGTTAAAACTTCTTTTTCTCTAGTATATAAATTGCAACTATTAGTACAAACAACAAACCATGTGTTTCTTCAAAAGTGATAACAGCCACAAACCAAACAGTAAATATAAATCTTTATTAAAATTCTTTTCTTTCCTCAATTTGAACCCTAATTTGTTGGATGCTTCGCTGCCTGCGGCATCCTCACTTGATTGCACAACTATTGTTGCTAAGTTGGTGTTACATTTGTTGTTCCTGCTGTTGGTACTTCTTGAAGTTATTAGTTCTATGTAGCAAGTTATACCTGCTGGCTAGTGCTATTGCTAATGTACTATCACCTTACCATTGTTACCAATTAAAGTTATGTAAATTTTGTTTTGTGTTTGTTCTGCTTCATCTACCACTAGGATTGTACCCTTTCAATAAGAAATAAAAAGTGAATTGGTGTAGGACAGTTTGTGGAAACTCAAGCAGCCTACAATTGGTTTTGTGGTGGGTTAGGAAAAGTGCTAGTAGGGTTAAAGTTTAATGAGCTAAAAGAAAGATTTTAAGGTTCATAAGAAGGAAGATGTTGAAATTAGTTTGGTTTTTAAAATGTTAAAAAGTTGTAGAATTTTTTGTGTGAAAATTTTAGAATTCAATTGATTGTTTACTACGAAAATAATCAATACCTATACTTACGAGTAATCAGAAAGTAGTTGTGTTTGGTTTGAACTATGCTAAATTAAATTCGGACATACAATTCACTAGTTCATAAATTGAATTGCTAGGAAGAAACTCATGTTCCTATTATCTGCATTCTTGCCATGTGTATATTATGACCTTGGTAACAAAGATGACCTTATAGGCTGTTTAATAACTTTGGCATGTGTTGGGAGGCTTATGTAAAGAAATTCTTTTACATCTCCTAATGGAAGGGATTTTACAAAAATTCTTAGACATGTGGTGGTTTTTGTTTATCTATTATTTGATAAATATCTTATTTCTTGCTTTATCTATGTTTGGTCAATTGAGTTTAGGGGAGGGAATATGTGTTCGATACTATTCAACGAATACTTGTTATATAATTTTATATAAGATTTTTAATGATCTTTTTTGGTAAAGATGTGTTAAAATTATTAATGACCATTTTTGTTAGTTTTTATTCCTTGCTTGCATATAACCTTAGAACTTGTATAAGAATCTTCATTAAAGATCTGGACATATATTTGGTGAAGCTCTTATTGAATTTTTCAATTTAATTAGTTCATAAATACACAAGTCTACATTGTACAATATTGTTTCTAATCTTTCATTTGTGATCAGACATAGATAAAAGTTGGATTGCCCTAGGTAGGACGGCTGATGGAAGGATGAGTAAACCATATAATGATGGAGTCAAGTTATTTCTTCAATTTGCAATGGGGGTTTAGACCAAAATGGTAATATTTTGTGCCCGTGTATAAAGTGTGTGAATGTTTATAGACAAAATCTTCAAAATGTAGAAATTCATTTGCTCCAATATGGGATTATGCAAACTTATACTATATGCCACCTGCACGGAGAACCCCGTTTTTCAAGCGAGGCTTACCATGATGACGAGATGTGACTTAATGGTGATGAAATTTTAGGTGGTATTGAAGCCTTAGTGGAAGATCGAATAAGAGGGGAATCGACTGATACAACCCAAGGGGAGGAAGTGAGAAATGTTGATCAGTTGTTGATTGATGCCAAGCTTGAGGTGTTCCTGAATTGTACAAATTATACTTTGTTGAAGTTTGTGATTGAGATGCTTAATATGAAGTTAACAAATCATTGGAGTAATAAGTCAGTGGACATGATGCTAGAGTTTGTAAGTAGACTTTTACCGAAAGAAAATTTGGTTCCAAAGTCAACTTATGAAGCTAAGAAAATACTACGTGACTTGGGAGCTCATTGATGCTTGCGTAAATGATTGTGTATTATTTTGGAAGGAGAATGCAACACCAAATAAATGTTCGACTTGTAAGACATCTAGATACAAGATCAATCGTGGAAGGGGTAAGAAGATCCTCTATAAAGTATTGCGGTACTTTCCTTTGATACCAATGTTGAAAAGATTGTACATGTCAAGGAAGAGGGCTGAGAACATGAGATGGTATAAAGACGAACGAATGGACGACGAGATATTGAGGCATCCCGCTGACAGTGATGGGTGGAAGGAATTCGATGCACAACATCCTGAGTTTGCCTTGGAGCCTCAAAATGTGAGGCTAGGGTTGGCCGTTGATGGGTTTAACCCTTTTGGGAACATGAAAAACTCTTACAGTTTGTGGCCCGTCATACTCATTCCATACAACTTGCCCCCTTGGTTGGTTATGAAGGATCCATTTTGTTTGATGTCATTACTTATTACTGGAGAATCGCAACCAGGGATTGATATTGATGTTTACATGCGACCATTGGTGGATGAGTTGAATGAGTTATGGACAAATGGTGCACTAACTTACAATGCCTCCACTACGAGAAGGCCTGGGGAATACCTCAAACACCTCGGGAGGGACCAATGTAAGTTGTGAAAACTTACGGAACTAGCACGGGACTCCCAGTTTGAAAACTAAGTCAAAAAATACAATTTTCCAACACTTAAGCTTAAAAATAGGCCATCGGGGGCTAAAATAGTGTAACAGCCACGAGAAGACCCGGGGAACACCTCAAACACCTTGAGAGGGACCAATATAAGTTTTGAAAACTTACGGAACTAGCAAGGGACTTTTGGTTTGAAAACTAAGTCAAAAAATGCACTTTTCCAACACTTAAGCTTGAAAATAGGCAATCGGGGGTCAAAATCGTTAAACAACCATGAGAAGGCCCGAGAAACACCTCAAACACCTCGGAAGGGACCATTGTAATTGTGTAAACTTATGGAACTAGCACGGGACTTGCGGTTTGAAAACTAAGTCGAAAAATATATTTTTCCAACACTTAAGCTTGAAAATAGGCCATTGGGGGCCAAAATCGTGTAACAAGCACGGGAAGGCCCGAGGAACACCTCAAACACGTTGGGAGGGATCAATGTAAGTTGTGGAAACTTACAGAACTAGCACGGGACTCCCGATTTGAAAACTAAGTTGAAAAATACATGTTAAATTGTATATTTGATTGATAAGATAATCATTGTCTAACTTGCATTCTTTTTTTTTTTCTTTTTTTTCTTTTTTTGTGTGTTTTGTTTTGTTGCAGATTCGAGATTAGATGTGGACATGTTTGGTAATTTGGAGAGCAGAACCTAACTCATTTTGTGTTTTTGTTCATATTACCTTACATGTATTTTGGTTACTTTGTAAATTTTATATTTTTGTGGGTATTGCAGGACATGTTTGCACTTGATATTATACTTTTGTGGATATTAGTAGACATGTTTTTTTGTGGATATTAGAAGACATGTTTTTGTGGATATTAGAAAACGTGTTTGATAATCCGCATACAGTTGATATTGTATTTTTGTGGATGTTGTGTTGAAATTTGACTGTGGTGTTTATAAAAATGAACAGATTTTTGTATTGATTTGTAATAGATATTCTATTGAATAGGTTATTGAAATGCGCAGGGAATTTTTAGTGAAAACAAAATTTTAAAATTGAAAATATTACCCCCATTTAAATTTTTTTAAAATTATTATTAGAGACGAAAAAAAAACGTCGCTATTAGTTTTCAAACAACATTAGGAATAATTTTGTCACTAATGATATAGTACCAAACAAATAATTTCATCACATTTGCTGAATATTTTGTCGCTAAATTGAAATATTTGGCGACAAAATATTTTTTGTCATTGAAGAATTTTCTTTTGTGCTCATTTTGGTGACGAATTTTGTTGTCACCTTAATCTATATCTGTCACGCCCCGAAAATCAACTCACATAACTATTACATCAACCACTTCCAAAATGAGATATTGCTCAAATTCATTTGCATGGTTCCAATATTTACCAAAAGTATTCTCACATGCCATTATACATTTATTTACAAACTAGTACATGAACCGATAGCATGTAGAAGAAATCATTAAAATCACAACAAAGAAGGCCTTCAAGGGCTTACAAGTTCCAAGGCAATAACCCGGTTGCACATAATAGTCTCTCAGACCCAAACACATTAGCCCTTGGCTTACAACAAATATCACAAAAAAATAAGAGTCAAACTACTCTTCTTCAAACATCTCCACGCCCTTTGCTTGGCGGGGTCACCACATCTTTACCTGCACCAATTCCCATAGGGGTGAGCATAAAACCCAGTAGAGATTCCTCACAAAGTATATACAGTTATGCCAATACTATCAACGTAAAAACAAATGCATATGTAATGCTATGCAAGTGCCCACATTGAAGGAAAATTTTATTTCAATGCACTATATCAAAATCACCATGTTCTCAATAATGTTATGCAATCTCATCAATTTCAAACTTTCAATATTTAAATCAACAGGGGCGGTAAATACAACACTGGTAATTCCTAGGCTAGTGTCTGCAAGTAGACTCTACGAGTACTACCAAACTGTCATTTTTACCGGTATTAACCGGAAGGCTCGACACCTATCCGCGCGGCTTTTGGGTCTTTCACCCTAGACACTCAAGCCAACTTATCAAATTCATCTACACCCATATCCGAACTTACCAACGTATTTACCCCATACACATTTCCATTAGTTCTCATTGTAATATAATCTTTCTCAAGTAATCATGATGAGAATGCAACAATGGTGATAATTCACTTCATGCACATTGATGATATAAACTCAAATGGAAATGAGATGCAACAATTAATATCCCATAACATTTCTCTATTTCTGAAATATCTTAACAACAATAATAAACAAATACCTTTCCACTTTCACAATTACGTTTCTCATTTCGCAAATAATCATGTATCTTCAACACATCACCACAAGTTCTTAACACCAACCCGTCATGACCAAACCTTTCAACATGGACAACATATCATCTCTCATTTCATTTCCCCATTACATTATAATTAAGCATTTCACATCATCAATGGCACTCAACAACTTACCATCTTAAAACATTACAAGATTATATGAAATTTTCAAACATCATCCTCCAAGATTTCAATTTTCACTACCCATGGTGCTCAACAATTATCATCTTACCTCATTATAAGTTCAAGTGTTAGCAACAATGTTAAAATACCATCTCATATCCCATGTGTCAAGTATATTGTTATTATGATGAACATTTGGTGGAACTTACTCTCATATATCCTCTTAACACAAGAAAGTAAATAATTTCAAAGACATTTTCATTATTTTGTAAAATCCCTAATATCTAGGGTTTTTATCAAAAACTCAACATTTCTTCACTTCATGATGAAAGCATCATCAAAATCATCATTTTTAAACAATAAATAAGTAGTCACAAGGGTCAACTTAGAAACATTTAAACATTTAAACCCTCCTTTGAGAAACCTCATCATCTTTGAACCAAAACCAAAACCAAAACTCTCAAAACAAATTCAATAGAAACACAAAATCAACATTTAACTTGCAAAACATGTATATATAATTCAAGAATATCCCTACCTCAAAGCCTTTGAGAAGATGGAGAAGAGAAACCCTAGCTTAGATGGATGAGAGAGCTTTGATTCCAACACACCAAGTGAGCCCTAACCATGGATCTTCAAGATTTAGAGGGAGAAGATGAAGATCTTGACCCAAGGATCACAAAAATCAAAGAGTCTTGGGTGATTGAGGTGTTTTCTAGAGAGAATGAGGAGAGAAATTAGGTTTAGAATGAGAGAAAAATGAGTTAGAGATGATATATATTCGGACCAATACATTTTAACAAAATAGGGCACGGACTGCCTAGTTGGTCGCTCGTGCGGCCACCTTGACCGCTCGTGCGGCCCACTTAACTGCTCGTGCGCCCTTAGACAGTATGCAATTTCTAGGTCCAAGCCTCCATCGCTCGTGCGGCCATACCCGCTGCTCGTGCAGCCCATCCCCGCACGTGCGGCCCAAGCCCAGCCACCCAAAAATTCCGCTTCGCTCCCGGCACTCCCGACTCACCCACGCATCCTCCGGAACAAGTGAAATTCAACACCGACAAAAACAAGAACTAGAATTTTAACCTGAGGAACCATTTCCGGATGCTTCAAACCCAACGAAGGCAAATAGAGAACGAAGTGAAGAAAGAAAGAGAAAGGGAAGGAACCCGGCCGTCACAACCTCCCCACCATAGGAAATTTCGTCCCCGAAATTTGAAAAAGGTCACTAAATAAGGGTGTTCAAGCAACTATGATTTTTTTTTTTTTTTCAACAACAATATCAAATTGCAGCAATTATGTTTAACCAACATATAACATTCTTCTCATCATCAACTTGTCAAAATACAATCGGTCAAACTTATCATGAAATGAATTATCTATAACCATACCTCATGCTCTTTATTGTCATTCTCCGAAATAACAGTTTTCCTCATATTAAGCCTTCAGAATAAAACGTTTATAGCAATTATCTTTCTTTCATAATCTCTAGATTGGATTTACAATACATATAACAACATGCGATCAATAATTCAACATTCTTTTCCTTCAACGCTAGGGAACATTATAATTAAAACAAAATAACCAAGCCTGCTCAAACAAATCCGGATACTTGGAGCGGACCCCCGCTTCCCGTCCCCAAGTCGCTTTCTCAATCCCATGGTGTCTCCATAACACCTACACTAGCGGTATGGTCTTGGATCACATAATGAACCCCCGAAAGTTATGGCGGTAAAGCTAACCGGTATGTCACTTTCCCAAACCTTTCCAATAACTCGATAGGCCCAAAGAACCTCGGAGACCACCTACCACTTTTACCAAACGTCGTCAAACCTCGCCTAGGTGAGATCTTAAAGAACCTACGATTGCCCACTTCAAAGAACAAAGGTTGCCTCCTCCTATCGGCATAGCTTTCTATCGGCTTTGGGCCGTAACTACCCTCTTTCGGATAAGAGCCACTTTCTCGATTGTCTCCCTAACAAACTCCGGACCCAACAATGGTGCATCCCCCACCTTGGCCCAACAAACTGGTGACCCACAAGGTTGGCCATACGAGGCCTCAAACGGTGCCAAGGAAGACCTCCCAACCAACCAAAGAAACACAACACCAACCCCCAGCCACAACCAATTTGGAATACTACCCCGACTCTAGGAACATCAAGGATACCGTATTAGTCAAGAACACAAGAAAGGGGTCATAGACTTCCCCGCGATTCACACCACTCACTGGGTCTATGAGACAAAACCGACGAACGACCACGGCAACCATTAGCCCAAACACTCTCCACGCTTAGCACTCTAACAAGATGGAGACTAGATCCTTACCACAAGATCCTTGATTACCTCATTTAAGGAAAAGGTCACAACAAAACTCGGCTCGAGACAAGACTCCGATCTAACAGGTTCTTACAACACCCAACCATCCACATAACCGAACGCACAAAACTCGAGATTTAGAAATACAATAAAAGTGGTTACACCATTACAACCATGAAGGTACAATAAATAATAACTCAATTCCAAAAGAAGGTTTTCATCTTTTTCTCAATTATGTGTAAAAGTCATCTCTTTACATACAAAACATTTTCTCAAAAGTGTTTCAAATTCACACCGGTCACAAATCAGAATGCATTTCCTTCCTTTCAAGCAACAATCCAAAATTCGTTCATTTTAATTTCCGCTCCACCGTAACAACCGGCAAATCCTTGCCATTAACCAACAACACCCATCACCCACATGGTGATGCCACAACCACAACAACATAACATAGCTTTTCCACGATATTAATTAACACAATACAACAATTATACCATTTCGTTCAGTCACTAACGTTATTCTTACCACACAAATTATTATTTATACAAGATAACGACACGATCACATAAACTAGTTAAAATAGGAATTGTTCTTGTCATCTTAAAAGAAAGAATATCCCCCCCTCTCCTCCTTTTTCTTTTCTTTTTTTTAAATTTATTTGAATTCGTACTATTTTCCAATAAAGGATTCGTGTTATAGGCTTCAAGTAAAAACAATTCATTTTGTAATTATTTCTCCCAAAACAAGCTTTAAAATTTTACCCTAAAGGTTTTAGTTGAAATAGAAATGCCAAGAAAGTTTTTCAAAAACCAATAATCACATATCAATTTATCTTCTCAATAACACCCGGTGAATTCCCACCATCACCCAATCACGTCCATCACACTTACAGTGTTTTCACAATGAGACTACCACATCTTCTAATACAACAACAATTAGAAATAATCACGGTGTTAGATGGAACAATACAACACACATAACTTTCCAAAAAGAGCAATAGTACCCAAAAGCCTATGAGTACTCCCAACCCAGAAGCTAACACTCTACCTCGATTCACGGCTTCAACAACTTACACAGAGATGCGCGCACCGATAACCACACACAAACGCAAGGCCCAAGGCCCTAGGCACAACCCACAGCACCACGCCGCCTACTAGCCAAATGTACTAATTTTTTTCCAAAAGCTCAACCTTACAACCCACATTTAACCCATTCTAAAGTGACTATTTGTCACCCACCTTGATACTCCCAACTTAACTAATCGCCCGAGAGTTTCCGCTCCTGGTATTCAAACACCTACATACCATTCTCAAAGGGCTTCAATTCACACGCCTAGATGGCCAACACACTCTTATACCCAACACAAGACCGAGTAGGTCAACGGCGATCACACGATCCAGGTCACCCAAGACAATCTTACCAACGGTACACTCGTTACCTAAAGCACTAACCATTCATTGCTCTAGTAATACTTCAAGTATTTACCCACCAAATTCTTTTCCCCACTCAAATCTCCACCAAAATTTAGCAACACTACAAGCTCATTCCAAACACCTATATTAACTCACAATCAACCTTGACACAACACTAACCCTATTCATGGTCGATAGGACCCCAATGAACTCACAAATCAAAATTTTAAAACACTAAGCAGCACACACAAACACCATTCTCACTACCCGAGGTGTAAACCTCATACCCTCTTAGACGTTCCTACATCACTTCCACCAATCTTCACAAAGCTCTAAGGTCTCATACTTCCTCAAACTTAATAATACGTTTGTAAAAAATTCCTCGTAGACTTCTCAATCCCCATCAACAATTTCTAAATTGAACAAAAATCAGAGGCCATCGCAAGACCATCACAAAATTCTACAGTTGACATACAATAGTACTAGGATCACCAATTCCATTTACACATTTCATTACACATACATAACAAGGGAATTTAAGTTTCATTAGCAAGCCCCATACGTGAGGGTAACAAATAACAATACATAACTACGACGCCTTAGCACCCTATGACACATCGATCAATCAAAAAAGTTTCACAACTTATAACATAGATTTCTAAAACAAGTGTCCCTCTCAAGGGTGATACTACCGCGCTGGTTTAGAAGTCGACCCTTGCGAAGCTTCCGAAGCTTGGCCTCTTCGGGTCTGATACCGATAACGTCTCCGATTGGACTGATGAAACAAGGTCCGACTAGATTCTGAAACACTGGAAGGATCTACACGTAAAGGACAAAAACGCCTAGCATGTCCCCGCTGACCACAATCAAAACAAACAATGGACTTCCAACTCTGAACCTGATTTGGAGCCTGGACCTCACTGGATCCCCCAACGTACGAGCTCGAAACCCCCGAAGAAAACAAGGACTGAGTCTGGAAGTGAGCATGCGCTCGCCTCCACCTCTTGCTAAGTCTAGGGTGCTTATGAACTGTAGGAGTTACCGATGTGGCCTCCTCTCTAACTCGACCAACACTGTTAACCACGGCCTCTCCGTGGGTCGCCGCCTCGACTAGATCAAAATAATTCTTCCACCTAGATTCAACCACTTTCTCCCGGATATCATCACGCAATCGCCTCTCAAACTCATAACAACGACGCTCCTCTGTTGCCACCAATTCTGGAGTGAATCTCGACAAACTAGTAAACCTCCTCTCAAACTGAGCCAAAGGAGTAGCACCCTGGCGCAACTTGACAAACTGTTCCCTCAACCTTTCTCGAGCAGAGGGAGGGAAATACTTGGTCAGGAAGGCCTCGATAAACGCAACCCAAGTGGTATCTACGGTACCCTTCACACACTTCCACCAATAATTCGCAGCCCCCTTCAACTGGAAGGTCGCCAAAGAAACCCTCAACCCCTCGTCCTTGACTCTAAGCGTGTCAAGAGTCTTGGTAATCTGTTCCAACCAACTCTCCGCCTCCAGCGGTCTTGCCTCTCCCAAAAACTTCGGTGGATTGGAGCGAAAAAACCCCTTAGTAAGCTTGAGGGTATGCCCATTGTCCCCCTCATTGCGAGCTAGAGCATCCTGTACCGCAATCACAACCTCGCGTGCAACTTCCTTGCCGACAGCGGATGCTATAACGAAATGTGCTAGGGAAACCGCCATGCCCCTACCGACACTCCTATTACACATCCATCCTCTAGTTCCCTGTGTAGACATCCTACAAAATTCAAAAACAAAATCAACTAAGTGCACGACGCAATAGCCTCCTCGAGGCACAGACTCTTACCACCACGACTTTGAACTCTTCCCGACATCTTAATTAAGGAACAAAATGGATAACTTAGCACATAATCCCAAATGCGCTCGCAACTTGCCTCACACGTTGAGCTAGTACAATTATATACATTCTACCACACAAACAATTCAATTCACTCCACATAAGCACATAGTCACATAAGCATATACGAATTATCCTTTAGCGCTGCGATTCATCCCATGAGAAACCAAGAATTCTTAGTAGAATGAGTATTGATCAGGTACCCTTCTAATAAGATCTCAAGAAATCTAATAGGCGCAAATAACATCCCAAAAGTCTAATCCCATACCCACATAGTCACATAAGCATACTATCACATAATAACAAAGAAAAAACATTTCCTAATCATGCGAAATGAACCCATTGTGGTATAACAACCACTTCCTGCGAGCCCCAAGTATTCAAACCCATCTGATACCAACTTGTCACGCCCCGAAAATAAACTCACATAACTATCACATCAACCACTTCCAAAATGAGATATTGCTCAAATTCATTTGCATGGTTCCAATATTTACCAAAGTATTCTCACATGCCATTATACATTTATTTACAAACTAGTACATGAACCGATAGCATGTAGAAGAAATCATTAAAATCATAACAAAGAAGGCCCTCAAGGGCTTACAAGTTCCAAGGCAATAGCCCAGTTACACATAATGGTCTCTCGGACCCAAACACATTAGCCCTTGGCTTACAACAAATATCACAAAAAAATAAGAGTCAAACTACTCTTCTTCAAACATCTCCACGCCCTTTGCTTGGCGGGGTCACCACATCTTTACCTGCACCAATTCCCATAGGGGTGAGCATAAAGCCCAGTAGAGATTCCTCACAAAGTATATACAGTTATGCCAATACCATCAACGCAAAAACAAATGCATATGTAATGCCATGCTAGTGCCCATATTGAAGGAAAATTTTATTTCAATGCACTATATCAAAATCACCATGTTCTCAATAATGTTATGCAATCTCATCAATTTCAAACTTTCAATATTTAAATCAACAGGGGCGGTAAATACGACACTGATAATTCCTAGGCTGGTGTCTGCAAGTAGACTCTACGAGTACTACCAAACTGTCATTTTTACCGGTATTAACCGGAAGGCTTGACACCTATTCGCGCGGCTTTTGGGTCTTTCACCCTGGACACTCAGGCCAACTTATCAAATTCATCTACACCCCTATCCGGACTTACCAACGTATTTACCCCATACACATTTCCATTAGTTCTCATTGTAATATAATCGTTCTCAAGTAATCATGATGAGAATGCAACAATGGTGATAATTCACTTCATGCACATTGATGATATAAACTCAAATGGAAATGAAATGCAACAATTAATATCCCATAACATTTCTCTATTTCTGAAATATCTTAACAACAATAATAAACAAATACCTTTCCACTTTCACAATTACGTTTCTCATTTCGCAAATAATCATGTGTCTTCAACACATCACCACAAGTTCTCAACACCAACCCGTCATGACCAAACCTTTCAACATGGTCAACATATCATCTCTCATTTCATTTCCCCATTACATTATAATTAAGCATTTCACATCATCAATGGCACTCAACAACTTACCATCTTACAACATTACAAGATTATATGAAATTTTCAAACATCATCCTCCAAGATTTCAATTTTCACTACCCATGGTGCTCAACAATTATCATCTTACCTCATTACAAGTTCAAGTGTTAGCAACAATGTTAAAATACCATCTCATATCCCATGTGTCAAGTATATTGTTATTATGATAAACATTTGGTGGAACTTACTCTCATACATCCTCTTAACACAAGAAAGTAAATAATTTCAAAGACATTTTCATTATTTTGTAAAATCCCCAATAACTAGGGTTTTTATCAAAAACTCAACATTTCTTCACTTCATGATGAAAGCATCATCAAAATCATCCTTTTTAAACAATAAATAAGTAGTCACAAGGATCAACTTAGAAACATTTAAACATTTAAACCCTCCTTTGAGAAACCTCATCATCTTTGAACCAAAACCAAAACTCTCAAAACAAATTCAATAGAAACACAAAATCAACATTTAACTTGCAAAACATGTATATATAACTCAAGAATATCCCTACCTCAAAGCCTTTGAGAAGATGGAGAAATGAAACCCTAGCTTAGATGGATGAGAGAGCTTTGATTCCAACACACCAAGTGAGCCCTAACCATGGATCTTCAAGATTTAGAGGGAGAAGATGAAGATCTTGACCCAAGGATCACAAAAATCAAAGAGTCTTGGGTGATTGAGGTGTTTTCTAGAGAGAAGGAGGAGAGAAATTAGGTTTAGAATGAGAGAAAAATGAGTTAGAGATGATATATATTCGGACCAATACGTTTTAACAAAACAGGGCACGGACTACCCAGTTGGCCGCTCGTGCGGCCACCTTGACCGCTCGTGCGGCCCACTTAACAGCTCGTGCGCCCTTAGACAGTATGTAATTTCTGGGTCCAAGCCTCCACCGCTCGTGCGGCCATACCCGCCGCTCGTGCGGCCCATCCCCGCACGTGCGGCCTAAGGCCTCGCACGTACGGCCCAAGCCCAGCCACCCAAAAATTCCGCTTCGCTCCCGGCACTCCTGACTCACCCACGCATCCTCCGGAACAAGCGAGATTCAACACCGACAAAAACAAGAACTAGAATTTTAACCTGAGGAACCATTTCCGGATGCTTCAAACCCAACGAAGGCAAATAGAGAACGATGCGAAGAAAGAAAGAGAAATGGAAGGAACCCGACTGTCACAATATCATTGGTGAGGATAAATTTCATCACTAAAACATATTTGGTGGCAAAATATTTCGTCGCCAAAACAATTAAAATAAAATATTATTTAATTCTAGTGACAAAATTGATGTTATAAAGGACGGAAAATACGACATTTAGATATGAAAACTTTCGTCGCCAAAAATGAAAAATTGGTGACAAAACTATTTTTCGTCACCAGGTACTTTTTGCGACAACGTATACGCGACAACCGTGGTGACAAAATTATTTCGTTGTAGATCACTTTGATGACGAAAATTTGATGTTTGGAGACAAAATGAGTTTGTCACCAAAGACTTTTTTTTGTTGTAGTGTGAAATGGTGTGACTCAAGAGTGATAACCCTTTAGAATGGTCTCAATCACTTCTATAAATACCATCCCCATGTCATTCATTTGTTAAGGAAGTGTTAAAATTCATATATATGTCATAATCAAGTATAAAAGAGAGAGTGCATAACATAAATTTGTTTACTATATACACAGAAAGTTGTGCAATTTTTGTGTAGGGTGATTGTTGTATCCTAGAGGCAGGATGTCTATTAATCACAAGCACCATAGACGAGTGCGAAATTCTGTCTTAAAGACACAGTGTTCAAATACTGGCATCGGTTACAATATGTATTAAATTTATAAAATTTCTGTAAGAAATTTCTTGTGTTTTATTTTATTATTTATTTGTATTAAATTGATTTCTTCAAAAATATTTTCCTACACTACTTATTGCGACCTAGTTCCTGAGGCAAACTTCACCTTAGTGCCACCATTTTGTGATGGCGCCGCCTTTGACATTTACTAAGGGGAAGGGAGTTGAGGCAACTCCAACCTTCACAACTCTTCTAAGGTGTAGTTTTCCAAGGTAATAGTAGTCATTGAGGAAGATCTCTTCTATGCAAAGTAATGTATAGATGTTTGGCGTTTATAAAAGGACCCAAGGCATTAGTATCCTAGGGTTGATAGCAAGCTCGAAGCACATATAGCTTGGTGCAAATAGCAGGCTCCAACGTTTACTGGTTAGAACTGATAGTAAGTGCCAAAAGTGTTAGTATACCGCGGTGACCTTGCAAAGATGGAAGCACGGTAACTCGAAATCAAGGAACTCCCTTCGCATTTACCCACCTCAAGGACCTGTCTTGGTTACACAAACAGGACCAAGGAAGCCCCCTTGAACTTTGTACAAGGCATAGCCTTCGCTGTGGCCCACGTCTTGGAAAGTTGAAAAGTTTGTGGTTAAGTGGCTAAGGGTAGAGGAATCGCTGAGATAGATACAAGTATGGCTGATAGCAACTCATGAGTCCTGAGAATGCATGTCTTGGAAAACTGAACTGAGAAGGCAGGTGCCATAGCAACAATGACACTTGTTGAGGTTTGTACCAAAAAGGCATATGCTGAGGCTCGTGCCAAACAGATAGTGCAATGGCACTTGCTAAGGTTTTGTGACAAACAGATTGTACATGTCAAGGGACAGTGTTTACCGAAGCCTAGTGGTTCAAGATAGAATATCCAGGGACACGTGTCATTGCACTATTTGGCCACTTGGTATATTTTGGTACCAAAGAAAAACTTATAAATATGATCCATTTCCCAAGGTCAAAGGAGAACTTCTTAGGATTTGGGAGGATATGCTGTCCAATTGCACTACCACATTCTTTTCATGCATCACTTGCTCCACCCTCACCTGGGTATTCACTCTCAAACCTCCTCAGGTTATTGACCTATTAGGATAACTTTACCTCTCTAAGTGATATTATTATTACTGTTCATTTTAAATCTCCTACATGTTGTTTCATTATTTTGTCCCCTTTTTTTAAATTTTAATTTTTTTTTTTTTTTAAAAGCTGGAACCAACATCAGCTGTCCAAAATTGAACTTGAGGTGATGAAACAACAATCTCCTTACAATTAAATAATTTAATTATAAAATAAATGATAACATTCAAACACAAAATTTATTGTAAAGTTTAATAGCCTATTAAATTATTAACCGTCAATAATTTTTGAGTAATAACAAATACACTGTTGACGTTGGCTTAAAATACTATTTACATTTTGTGATTTTATAAATTGTATCCTGCCCTTGTAAAATTTTATTTGCATAACAAATAATTCTTTGATTAATAAATTATTAAATTAATTAATATTTTTTAATGATATCAAAAATATGTTTCAATTAATAATTCTGATAATTTTATTGTTACATAGGAGTGTAGTTAAGAATTTTATTTTTTAATTCTGTTAAATAATTTTTTTTTCGACAATGTGACATTTGTAATTGCTAGAATCACATGAAACAATTCATATTTTAAACAAACTTCATGGGATGTATTTGTAAAATACCATAATTTTTTAAAGGTAAATTGCAAATACACTCCTTAAAATTTGCTTAAAATATAGATTGCTCCTGATGGTTTGAAAAATTATAAATACCTCATTGTCAAAAAATTTTATTTAACAAAATTAACTGAAAAAATAAAATTCCTAACGGTTCTCTTTTATAATAAAAAATTACCTGAATTATTAATTAAAATAAATTTCTGTCATTATTAAAAATTATTAATTGATTTGATGATTTATTAATAAAATGAGTCATTTATATTATGAAAGTAAAAATTTCAAGGGACGAAATGTAATTTTTAAAATTATAAGAGATAAATCATATTTTAAACAAATTTTAAGAAGTGTCTTTATTTATTTATTTATATATTGATATAAGTTGTACCTTCAACAACGTTAAGACTGTATTTGGTTCATGAATTTGAAAAATATTTGTAAATAAAAAGAAAAAAATAAATAAAATATAATTATATTTCATACATTTTTTTTTTTTTCAAATCTCTCCCTAAATCCATGAAATAAACATGGCCAAAATTTCATCTAAAACCCTATAAAAGCCTATAAACAAATGCTTCAACTCAATTCTTTATTTTATTGATATGCCAACCAATTATAAAACCCATAAAGCTTTCATTATTAAATTTTAGGATAAATTACATTGACACCCCTTGAGGTTTATGTTTATTACAGCTCTCCCCTCACATTTTGAAAATTACATCTCCCTCCCTGAGGCTTAAAGTTTCATTACAGATTGCTCCATGAGGTTTAAAGTTTCATAACAGTTCTCCCCTCATCGTAATGATCATCATACATAAAATTAAATTAACAGGAAATTAGTGTAATTTTCCAAATGTGAGGGGATGAACTGTAATAAATATAAACCTCAAGGGTGTCAGTGTAATTTACCCTAAATTTTACATGTCATTTCTCATTGGAGTGTGGCCTATTCTGGTTTACCTAGACATGAATAAATCCTTAACAAACATCCATCGCCTTTGGATTGATATATTGGTCGGTGAGATTGGCTTCATTGATAGACATTTTCATCCTAACTCTCTAGCAAAGAAAAAATTTGATAGTTTATTTCATTATATTCTTTTTCTAATTGCACTTCTCTAAAAATTTTAAATAAAATATTTTGGCTATATTTGGTTTGAATTTGTAAAACAAGTTTAAAAAATAATTTTCTAAAAAGAATTTACAAAATTTAAAAATTTATTTAGTTATATGTTTTAAAAATAGTTTTGAAATTTTAGAGTTTGAGGTGATTAAATTTTTTTTTATTTGTAGTTAAATAGATATGTGTGAGAGAAAAAATGATTAATTGATATGTAAAATGTGAAAGAAAAAGTAATTGATTGATATATAGTAAAGAGAAAAATGATTTTAAAAGTTTTTATTTAAAAAATTTCAACCAAGCAAAATTTTAAAATTTTTTCTTAAAAATTATCTCTCAAGCGATAAACCAAACAAGGCATTTTCTCTTTACACACTCCATTATATACACTAATCCCTAATCTCTAACGCCTTTCAAATACTAACTTCCAAATGTAACTGTTACAGTCACTACCATTTCTGACCACCACTGTGCAACCTTCCACCGCCACATGCCATCATGTCACAAGCCCCTATAGTCACGGCCACCACTTCTACAACCTTTCAACCCCTGTGAAACCCACTTTGTAGTCGTTCCATTCCATGAACTCTCCTGGCAATCGCTCCACTTCGCAACCCCTTACTCAAATGATCTGTGTGAGAGAGATCTATAGTTTTATTTTCAAATCTAGAATTTTTCACAAGTAGAAGGGAAAGAAAAGGTAAAAGAACAACAAAAAGGGAAAGAACACAAGGCAAAGTTTTAAAAAACGGCCGCAACCGTTACATAACGGTTGTGGTATTTACCGCCACCCGTTACAATCGCTTTTGTAGTGTGATTGAGATTCACAGGTGTATCGGCTGTAGCGGTTGCTATAACGATCGTAACGGTGCTGTAACGACCGTAACAGCCTGTTACGCACCGTTACATAACATTTTCGAATTGCTTCTTTCGAAAAAACACAAAAAAAAAAAAAAAGAAGTTGAAAATGGGCGAAGAGAGATAGAGAGAGAAGAGGGAAGATGAAGAGGGAAGATGGAGGAACAAGAGATAGAGTGAGAGAAGAGGGAAGATGAAGAACATGTTATTGATTTGTTGAAACTGTAAGAGCTATGCTATTCTATTCAGTTGCCATCACTCAACCATTTTGTTTGTATGTGTCTATTTATATAATAATAATAATAATAATAATAAGTGTGGTCATTATCTATTTGGTTTGATTAATATATATATATATATATATATTTAGGCTTTTATTCATTCTCTTACTTTTGTCATTATTTATCTTATATATAATAGTTAGTGACTGATTTTTTGTATAATATAAATTCATCAATTATTAAAATAAAATGTAAAAAACTCAGTTTATAGTGATTTAAAAATATGAAATATATTAGATCAAACTTAAAATTTTATAAAAATTGATCAATATTTATTTTAAAACCCAATAAATATGATCATAGAAAAAAAATATGCGTATCGGTAAGTTTTTTTCAAATTGTGCGAAAAATAAAAAAATTCACGGTTTCGGTTACCGCAATCGTTACGCTACGGCCTTTACACCCCACAACTGCAACCGCGCCACCGCCACTGTTACGGGGACCGCAACCGCTTTTCAGAATCTTGACACAAGGTGATTTGAAATAGCGAGAAGGGGAAAAGGATTTGGGAGATGGCGTCGACAGTGGTGGTGGTGGTGGCCTGTGGAGATGGTGGTGAAGAGATGGATGGGTTGAAAAATTTTAAGTCTTTTTTGGTAATTTTAGATGAGGGTAAGATTGTCATTAAAAAAAGACAATGTAGAGTATAATGGGACAAAAGTATGGTTTAAATAGTATTATTCAAAAAAATTATTTGATTTTGGTGATCTTAGGCTAATCATTTGGTGCTCTAATTTAATTTTTATTAATTAAAATAATGAGACTTATTATTACTTTTGTCATGAGATATTGTGAAGCATTACCCTGCAACCACCAAATAAACTCTCACAATAAATTAGTTTTCTTATCAGAAGATTATAAATTCAGATTTTTTACTAAAAAATTTAGTTAAAATAATTAATCTATGATTTACAATTTTTTTTTTTATTCATCTATGATTTACATTTATTCTATACATGAACGCACACAATCACACTTTGCACTATAACAAAATTGATTTTTTACGGCACCACATCAACGACATACAATGAATGCGAGCCGTAATTTCTCACTCTTACGACTTGTTTTTTTTGCATATCGTAAATAATATACTAACCACGGCGTGTCTATTGTGCAGGTTGTTAATAGTAAAAATAATAATTTTTTTATGACTTGCAATTTTAGTCGTAAAGAATAAAAATTTCCACGACATGCCATTAATACATGAGTTATATACGACACATGCATGCCAGTTGTTAAAAATAAGTCGCTTTTTACAGCTTAGCATGTGTGTCGTGAATGGTATGTCCAAAAAATTTCTGCCGCTAAAACCTAATATTGTGGCGCCACTTATCCAAAAAAAAAAAAAAAATTTAATTTATTTTTTTATTATCAAACAAATTGATACAGTTCAAAAAAAAAAAGAAAAAAAAGAAAAAACACAGAGTTTCTAAGAAGAGAGGGAGACATAGGTGAAGGGGAAAGGTTCTTCAAACACTTGGTCTTCAATCAATTGAATCGGTGGAGATCAAGACGCATGGCAGTCCATTGACACAGTCCACTTCCTTCCTCAACAAAGCAATCACGCTTTCCATTGAATCAATTTGTAATCTGCTTCGACTGCTTCGACTTGGACTTGGTTTCAATTTCTGATTCCATCCGTTCAATTGAATCAATTTTTAATCTGTTCGAGGTTCTCCAAAGCCACACGCTAGTAAGGCACTCTCTCTTCTCTTCCTTCTTCCTAAAACCCTTGTTTCATCTCTCTCTCTCTCTCGGTATACATATATATATATATATATATATATTTATATCCCCCTCCTCTCTTCTCTGTTTTTCTGTTCTCTATTTTTCTCTTCTCTTCTCTCTATACATACATACATACACCTGCTATATCTATCTACATTTTGGGGTTTTTGTTTCATCTTTCATTCAGGTAATATCATCTCTCTCTATGGCCATTATTTTTGGGGGTTTTTGTTCTCTGCCTTTTTCACTTTTTTTTTTTTGATTTTGATTTTGATTTTGATTTTGATTTTTTTGTGGATTGCCGTTTATTGAGTATGATGTGTATTTCGGTATTAAAAGTCATTCAGTATTAAAGCATAGCATAAAAGATAAATAGTCATTCAGTATTAATTTGTGAATGAGAGCTGATTGAGAGCCCGAATCCGAGTGCCCCTAATGCCCCGAAACCACGAAACGACGTCGTTTCGTGATTTTAATTTTTTTTTTTTTTTTTTCCAGCAGAACCAGGAAGACGAAGAAGGAGGGGGAGGGGGAGGGTGAGGGTGAGGGGGACTGGAGGGGGCCTAAAAAATGGGCTGGAGGCGGAGATCGGCGATGGCAGAGGCGACGAGCAGAGGCGGCGATCGGCGATCGGATCGGCGACGGATCGGAGACGACGGCGACCACAGCGATCGACGATGGCAGAGGCGGCGATCGGATCGGCGACGGCGACCTCTCCCTCTCCCTCTCCCTCTCCCTCTTCCTGTGCTCGCTGAGTCGAAAATGGCGTCGAAAATGGCAGAAAAAAAAAGAAGAAAAAAAAAAAAAAAGAAGCCTAATGCCCAAAACGACGTCGTTTTGGGCATTAGGGGCATTCGGGGCCAGAAGTTTCGGCACCAAATCATTTTTCTTTGTGAATACATGATGAAGTTCAAAGACATACCTTCCTTTAATCTGCCTAAGAATTTCCTGTGCTTTGGCACCATGTCCAACCTCCGCACTGTCCTGTAGAAAGTTAAAAATGGAGATTAACTGCTAATGGCCCTGTTTGGTAGAGCTGTGGGAAACTGCTTATAGCTTATGCCCAAACAGCTTATAGCTTATAACTTTCAGCTTAAGCTGATTTCCAGCTTATTCTAAAAGCATCTCCTGCCCCACTCAAAGAATAAGCTGATTTCTGACTTCCACAAAGCTATAAGCTATAAGCATAAGCTAAACCAAACATATCAAAACAGCTTAAATTAAGCTGAAAGCTGAAATTAATCTCTAACAAACAGGCCATAGGACATGAAGAAAACTTCCAGAATGGCATTTCAAAGAATCAAAAAATAAATAAATAACTAACAAGGAAAAAAAATCACCTTGGCCCAGTAAGAATTATTTTGGAGCCTCTCATTAGCAAATTCCACCGCATCAATTTTTACCCTTTGAAATGCATTCACTGTCTTTGGCTGTAAAAAAAAAGCATCCATCCAGATATTTCACAAAAAATTTTCAAATTGTAGGAGGCAGTTAACAAGAATATTGGGGGCACATTTTCTAATCCTAAAAAAATGAGACACCATTACAAAGGAGTGGAGACACTGGATAAATGATGACACTAACAAAGATTGCATCATCAAAATTAAATACATGGGAAAATGCAGGATAGGTAAAAAAAAAAAAAAAAGGATCAAGAAAGAAACTAAACATTGGACTAAAGAATCCTAGGCTGACTTGAAAGCCAAGGACATTCAATTTGTGCCTACAGTTTGCATTGTGGTGAATTTGGTTTCCAAAAATTGTAGCTTAGTTTTAAAGGAGTGGGAAAACAATGTTGTAGTTTAGTTTTAATCTTGATTTTTCTTTGTAATTAACTTCTGAATTTTCAAAATTAACTGCCAATTTATTGACAACTAACTATCTATTAGTTTTTGGTGTTAATTTGAAGGCCATAAGGGAAGGGAAAAGATGAAGGTTCATTAAGGCTCAAGAGATAGCATTTTTGAAAATAGGGTGGTTTGGGGGTTGTGAACTTTAGCTTGTGAAAAGTGACTTGGCTGATTTTTATGAAAGAAGAAGAATTCATTGGGCTTCAACCAAAACATGATCTCAATTCTCATAAACCAACTCCAATGAATAAAATAATTATAGACTTTACATAAGCTGCTCAAATTATCTTAATACTAATAGGACTAGGGCTAGTAAATAAGAATTTTGACCTTTTGGCTACCAGGACTATTTTAGGCTCAATGAGACCATATGTAATGACCCTGAAACATAACTGAGACTTGTAATGGTACTCAAAATCCATGACTTCCAGCCCATGACAAGCAAATCTAGAAATTACCAAAAAATAATTAACTCTCGACACCTAACACAAAATTGATAAATATGGTCAGAAACTAACTTATAATTTGAAAAAATAAACAGAGACAACCAATTACACTACCTTTACTGCCCTGTCCACTAGCACCTAACACACCAATCATTGAAAGAAAAAAGCATCTCCTAAAATAAGTGCTACACCTGGCTAAACAAACCAAAAAGGATTCTGGTGTGTGCAAATATATATCCGTATTGTTACAAATTACAATATTCTACAAAGTTTTGTTTAGTTGTATTTTAAGGAATAAAAGGACTTCACCTTTGAGATTGACTAGTACAAGATCAAAGGAATATGAATTGAGGCACTGCTTGCAAACTTGACTCATGAATTAATAAATGATCCATGCATGGGACAAAAGCCTCATGTCCTGAAGATTCTTGCATGCATATAGATGGCTCATGCTACAAGATTCGGCCTCCATGTTCATTTCTTTAAATTATTAATTTGTTTCCTCTGTAATACCTTACTGACCAGTGATCATATAATGCGGCACAAGAAAATTTTCACATATTTCTTGATATAACTAAAAAGACAAGACTACCTCCATTTTATATCTTATCAAGCAATATAATTATAGTTAACCAAAACAAAATAAATATGGTGAGTATGGTCTGCTGTAATTTGAGGACTGCTTGTTTGGTTTGGTACTGGCTTGCCACACTTGGTGAGTAGGGTCTGCTGTTATGGTTTGGTGTTTTGGGTGGCATTAAGGTAACCTGGGTTGTTTTGGTTACTTGGTGGGATCTGAACTGGGTATCACTTACTTGGTGGATGGGGTTTGTGTATCTGTTTTTATGCTGTTAGATCTGTGTATCTGTGTATCTGTTGGTAACACTTCTGCTGTCTCCTCTGAAGCTGTGTTGGTATATCTGTTGTTTTTGGTTCTTGGTATATCTGTTGGTTTTCTGCTATTTTTGGTTCTGTGTATCTGTTGGTAACACCTCTGCTGTCTCCTCTGAAGCTGTGTTGGTATATCTGCTGTTTTTGGTTTTGTGCTACCTCTGCTGTGGTGTTTTTGTGTATCTGTTGTGTTTTTCTTTGTCAGTTGCATGCTCAAAAGCCTGAACAGATTCCTTTCTTAACTCATTTTTTATTGGGTCATCTTTGTTAGGAACTTCAGGAACCCACCAGACACTGTTTTAGAATTGAACCCTCTTTCTTTCTCTTCTTATCTTTAGATCCAACCTTTTTCTCCTCCAACGAAATGTTATGTATATCCTCCAAGGCAGAGTTACATTGCTCCATATTTTCAACGAGAGAATCTGTACTTTGCTTTTTCTTCTTCTTTTTATCTTTAGATTTACCTTTTGCCTCAGAATCAGTTTTGTTGTTGCCTTTTGAAGATGCTAAATCTTTGGATTTATCTTCAGTGGCCATTGGCAACAAATCTGATTGTTCTTGTACTACATGATATCTAGATTGATTACAAATCTGATTGTTCTTGTCCTACATGATATCCATTTTGACTAAGTACATTGATGAAATATTTGGCATTTGCTTTTACAAAATCTAAAATGTCTCTTACAATGTTTTTGTAGAACAACTAAAAATTGATAGATCAATCTGTTTTTCTAATTGTCATTATACTGGAAGACCTTGACTGCCACTACATGTATGGTGTAGGTGCCTAATTGCTTTGCTTTTGGATATTTCTATTTTTAGTTCAAAATTTTAGCATAAAGCAAAATGACGAAAATAAGAAAGTAAATATGGTACATGCTTGAAGAAAACACTATTTGGTTTTAGTGCCTTTGGCTTGATAGATTCCTTGGCCACACTGAATCTTTCTTATGTGTCCAATTTGGTTTTATTTCTTATTCTTGTTTGTGGTGCTTATTGATTTGTTAGTGGCTTTGTTCCATGCAATGTCCATTTGCCCATCTGGCAAAATTTTGTGGAATCTTGTAGATGAGAAATAAACTTAATATTTACTATTGTAATATACAAATTCTCCATATCAATGCTATAAACATGTCTCACATGAAAACTTTTTAAATGAGTTTTTGTTTCTCAATGGGCAGGATGCAGTAACTGTTGTGGGATAACCCCTTGAAGGAGATACTATTTCAGTGACCAAGGAGGTGGTATCGTGAATAGAGGTGTGTTTATTTATCATAAAACTATAATATTATGTGACAATTAGTTACTTATATTCCACAACCCATAACTTTTGACTTGTTTTTCTCTTCTCTATATCTGAACAGCAAACCTCATCTTGACGCTCAAGTTGTACATTGTTTTTAATGACAATGATCTATCTAATTCATGCTATAAGTCTAATGAACTGTATATTATTGTCTAGACAGTGAGTGAAAACTTTCATCATCTTTTATTGGAGGAAAAGTGGTGGAGGCTTATTGATTGCTGCCAAAAGATGAAAGTCTGTCACCTTTGAATTAAGACATGGAGATTAAATTAAGAAAACTCCATCTGTATTCCCAGAAATACAAATAAACAATACAGGAAAACAAGAGAATGACTTAGGAAAAGAATAATTAATGAATTATTTTGAATCAGATTCTAGGACTGCTAACAGGCAGTTGCATCACTACAGATATGATCATTTCAAACATGTATTTTACTTAAACCATGTTAGAGATTCTAGAGTCAAAAGCAACAAAGTGGTAAAAAGAGTAATCAAGGATTTTTTTTTTTTTTTTTTGAATTGGTGTTGAAAGCAGCAAAACTGTAATCCCATGGTATTACTTATCCTCCTTAATCCTGATCACAATTTCAAGGTATCCAATCCGGCAATCAAACATGCCCTCGGTTTTTTCTATAGACATTGTTTTAGCAGCAATTTATTCTTACTTCTGTCATTCCGTAGAAGATTATTTACCATGCATTATTTTACAACAATATGAATGGTATAGAAGACAAATTTATAAATTAAAAACTGAAGTGTAAAAACCCAAGAGTAACAAAGATGAAAACATTAAATGCACATTGTTTCTTGTTTAGTCTAATGTTAAGTGAACCCAATCTATCGAATTTGAGAATTCTCCATGTGTTATGGGGCTGTTGGTTCATGATTTTAGTTGAAAAAGTGCGAAGCTGAGGCTTATAGGATTTGGTATCATTACAAAATATAACAATTTAACATGGTCATTGAAAATGATTACACCTTTGCACCCAACAATATCTTATATTATAATATAATATAATGTTCATGAACTTCAATTCTTTCTAGAAACAAATAAGAAGGTTCCATTGGCAACAAATCTGATTTATCTTCAGTTTGATGAAGACAATCAGAAACTCCTTTTATTTTCTTCTTCTCTTTAAACTCTACTTGAATCAGTGAGCAAATCATTTGCTAGTATCTCCCTGAAGTTCTTAGTAGATTCAGAAAATTTATCATCGGTTCCAGATTGATTTGCTGCAGCATTGCTATCACTCTTATCACTTTTCTTTTTCTTTTTCCTTCCAACAGTTTGCTCAAAGGCAGAACAGTGACTGTGTCCATCTTTTTTGGTAATGCAGTCAGTCAGCAATTCTTTAATTTCAAAGTAGTAGTATTAGATCAAATCTAAATATTAATCAAATGAACTAAAAACTGCATGCATTTTAAAAGAATGAGTGGTGGGAGTGAAATAGACACACAGTTGTTGCACTTGATCTTGTTGAACTCAAACTGTCTCTCAATCAATAGCCTTCAATTTATTTTTCCTGCCTTCAATAGCTTTCAATTTATTTTTCTTAATATTCTTTTGTGATTCAATACTTTGCTTTTGCAGCCTTGCTTGTTGAAAATGGAAAATTTCATCTTCTATACTGTTGCTACACTACATTGCTCTGCTCTGTGTACCATCCTGTGTAGCAGTTTTTTCAAAATGCTGCTGACTAGCTGTCAAAGCCTCCTTGTGAAAGAGCTAAAATAATTATTTCGATCTAAGAGAAGGAAGGAATCAAGCAATTTCGAGTTTACAAGGTATACTTATTTTTATTTGCCTAAAGTTTGTTGAACTTTTTCACAGAATAATTATCTAGTTGTCATCTAGTATGTTACTAAGTTGCCGATTAAACACCAAAATTGATATTCAATTGTTTGTTACGTACTTGATATTTCCAGAATTTAATGGTATTTGATTACAATTCTAGATTCTAGATTATTTGAAACTCTAAAATACCATCTTAGTGTATTTGCTAATCATTTTGAGCATTAATGCATGTAACTAATTTTAGTAGTTTTTGTGAATGCAATTTGTTAGCAAGTGGGAAGTTCAAGATGGACAAAACATGGGTACATTTTCCAAGGTTTATTTCTAAACACAACCATAAACATGCTTTCAAATGTTAAGTTACTCATTTTGTTTGGATGGAATTAATAATGATTTAAAGATTTTAGAGTATTCGAATGAGTATGTGGACGGAGCGAGAAAATTTGTCAACATGGTTAAGGAAAATTCAAGGAACACTGATATGATCATTTGCCCTTGTGGAAGTTGTCGAAACCTGTCATAACAACATTGTGATACTGTTTTTGAGCATTTGGTCATGGTAGGGATGGATCCTAAATATACGTCATGGGTTCTTCATGGGGAAGGACTAAGTGAATCTGAAGAAGTTCAGGACAATGTCGAAATTCCGGAGACATATAGGCTGTTTAGAGATGTTTATGCACGCGATGACGTTTCGCAACCTATAAATGAAAGTAGAGAGAGGGAGTTCACACAAGCATTAGAAGATGCTGAAACTCCTTTATACCCAAGTTGTACAAAGTACACTAAGTTCTCAACAATTGTCGCTTTATACAAGCATAAAGCTATGCATGGGACATCTAACAAGAGTTTTGATGAAAATTTGAGATTAGTGTTTGACATGCTACCAAAAGGTAACACACTCGTGCAATCTATATATTCAGCAAAGAAGTTGCTTAAAGCATTTGATCTTGGGTATGACAAAATACATGCTTGTGTCGATGATTGTTGTTTATTTAGAAAAGATTTATAGCATATGGAGGCATGCCCGAAATGCAATTGTTCACGTTGGAAAGTAGATAAGTGAACTAAGAAGATTAAAAAGGGGGTTCCAGTGAAGGTGTTGCGTTATTTTCCAATAATTCCAAGATTTAGAAGAATGTTCAGGTCACAAGAAAAAACAGAACAATTAACTTGGCATTCCACTCACAAAAGTCAAGATGGAAAGATGCAACATCCAGTTGATTTGTTGGCATGAGATGCAATTGATCACAAGTGGCACTCTTTTGCATCGGATCCATGAAACCTTCGACTTGGTCTTGCAAGAGATGGATTCAATCCCTTTGCAAATCTTAGCTCAACGTATAGTTGTTGGCCAGTGATGTTAGTGACTTATAATCTTCCTCCATGGTTATGCATGGCAAAGGAAAATATAATGTTGACATTACTTATACTGGGACCAAAGCAACCAGGTGTAGACGTCCCCGAACGTCCCGGGAGAAATCCCATTTTGTTCATTGGGCTTACCACAGTTCGGACTCAAATGTCACGGTTCTGAATCTAATCCCGCAAAGTGCAATGCGAGACCGATAAATCACCAAAGAGTCCAAATCTGGCAAATCGTTTTGAAAAACAGATTTTTAGAAAGAAGTGTCAAACATGGACTGCTTTGCCAGATACAGAGTCACCACCTAAATATTTTGTTTTGGGGGAATTTAGGAAACCCTGACTCGTGCCTAAGGCCACGTGTCCGTCATCACCAAAGTTGCCTCAGCTCGGGAACTTGAGTACGATTGGGGAAGGTCATTTCATGAGCACCCCTGGTCGCCCGATCAAAGATCGGCCACTACTAAGCATGATATCGAGTTTTTGAAAATACATGTGCACTTATTCCGGTTATTAGCCTAGAATTACTATGTGATGCGCACAGCATACAAGTATAGACTGGATCGCCTAAGTTGGAACAAAACATCTCATATTTGTTTTTGAAAGCGGTTTGCTACTCACAAGCAGGCTAAAATGCGGATTTTGTCACCCTCAAGTGGGCTTAGAAAACATGGTGATTTGCCACTCTCAAGTGGGCTTAAAACTCACAATCAATGAATTGTCCCAATTCAGGTAACCCAACCTTCACCCACAGGCAATTATGCAGTTATATCACATAAGCACATAGCCTCATGGTAAGTATGCTATCATGGCAGTCACTCACACGCATGCAAGGATGCTAAAGCATAAATACCTACCGAGTACTCCGAGCCAAAACAGAAACTAGTTAGTAATCAATGCATGATCCTAGTTCATGTTAAGATGGCTAATGCAACGCATGCAAGAATGCAACTAAGATAGGCTCGGCTATCCTAAGATGGCATATGAGATGCTACAGATAACATGTATTCAACTTGGAATTGAAATACAATGCAGTTAGTATGATGCGTCGAGCCCAGTGCATGCAAGACAGATGAATGGATGCAATCATGCGAGCATAAGGATGCTAATTGAAACATGCCCTAAAACTAACCATCATAAGCTAGTAAATAAAAGGGAGAAAGACGTGGGTTGGAAGACATACATCACACACATGCACACTTATTACAACATTGCCCTCTCTCGGAGGGTTCGAATAAATAATACAGAACCAACAAGCTACATCTAATTATTACACAACTCTAATTAATCAACAAATTAACTAAGTAAGCATGTAAACTAAATGAAGTAGGCTGCCTCGGCTCTGTTTTGATTGAAAAAGGATGCATGCATGCTTGAACCGCCTTGTCGGGAAATCCCTCGTGACGCCCCGACTCGCCTTTATTTGCAATTGATGTCAGAAATTTGCACAAGGCTCCAGAAGGCTGAAACTCCACCCTGGGAAGCTATGGGAAGGCTGCCGACCAGCCCTTGGCCTTGGAGACCACCTGCCGACCACCTTTTGTGGTGGAGACCAAAAGAGGTGGTCGGCCTGCCAGAAAAGCTGGTCGGCCGACCAGTTTCTGCCTCATGTTCCTGGTTTTCTGCAACACAAAGCAAGAGAGAGGCATAGCAAGGTATTTTCAACAAATGTGTGCACGACCACTCTCCCATCATTGCACAAGCTCAAAGGAGTGTAGTCCTCGACCCTCGGGCCACCAATCACGTATCCCGATGCATGATGGCCGAGGAGTCGAATTGCACAACTTGATATGGAATGAATGCACATATGAACACATAAATGCCTAAACTCCATCATGTATTAGTCAAGAGGGTTGGCGACCTGAAATTGAGGTACGTTTCGTCACTTTGAAGCTGGTCGGCCGACCAGTTTCTGCCTCCTGTTCCTGGTTTTCTGCAACACAAAGCAAGAGAGAGGCATAGCAAGGTATTTTCAACAAATGTGTGCACGACCACTCTCCCATCATTGCACAAGCTCAAGGGAGTGTAGTCCTCGACCCTCGGGCCACCAATCACGCATCCCGATGCATGATGGCCGAGGAGTCGAATTGCACGACTTGATATGGAATGAATGCACATATGAACACATAAATGTCTAAACTCCATCATGTATTAGTCAAGAGGGTCGGCGACCGGGAATTGAGGTACGTTTCGTCACTTTGAGTACAAAACATTCCTCGTTTCCCGTGTTTGGACTAACTCTTATTCCAAACACAATGCAACAAGTATGACATGCACAATGCGACTCTAGCATGCAAGCTAAATGCACTGCAACTTGGTCATGTAAACATGCAAGGGGTAAAACATGCAAACATGCACCTAGCATACACAATGTCAATATGGAATGCAACATGAACAACCTAGCAAGGCTAATGGCATACACAATGCACAATGCTAATGTACACATACTCAATGCAAGACAATCATAAGCATGCAACAATATGACAAAATAAGACTAGCATACACAATGCGAATGTCAAATAGCATACTCAATGCGACGAACTACATGGCATGCGCAATGCTAAATAGACTTAAACCAAGATGGATAGGCCTCAGCCATGTCCAACTCAGTGGCCAATGGATGATGAAATCAAAGCAACAAGACACACACAAGCATACACAATGCAAAGGCTTCAAGCCAATGGCACAAGATGCAACTCTCCAAGAGCATGGCAAGGATGAAATATGGCATACAATGACACATATTCCAGCTCTGAAATGGCATACAAAAAGGCTCCGAATCATGCAAACGACTCACACAATGCACGTTGGAAGGCTCAAGTACCGAAACTAGTGAAGCACATTACACTAGAGGCATGCAAAGCAATGCTCAAATGAGCAAACCAACTTCTAACAGACCTTATGCAGGTCCAAAATAGTGGCAAAATGAGCTAAAATGATGGCTTGACATGCACCAAAACGAAGCTCATAAATGGCTCACAAATGGGGTATAAAAGCACAACTCTCAAACACATTTAAAGAATGGAAAACATGGGAATATGGCACAAGTATAGGCTCTGAAATGACATGCTCAATGACCCCAAAACATGAAAACACTACCATTCAAGCAAGCAAGAAACTTCAAAACTCAAAGCTAGGCATGGGCATTACACTACAAGCATGCATAGCAAGCATCATTTGACCAAGAGGCCTAAAAACAGAACTAAGGCAGTCCAAGACATGCACAAAATCAGTTTAATGCATGGCTAAAAAGTGCTAGAATCAAAGACCAAAATAGTATGTAATACAAGCTAGTGAAGAGGGTTTACACTACAAGTATATGAAGCATTCAAGAGGTCACTAAACCAGCAAAATTCAGAGGTATGACATGCCAAATAAAGCCCAAAAACTCATTGAAACATGGTCAATGCATACAAGAATGACATGCTCCTTTGATAGGCTATGACGAGGGTTATTCTATACATGCAAGATGGACACCCAATATGGCAAAACAAGCTCTGGATAGAGCCTATGCAGGTCCTAAAACTCATCAAAAAAAGGCCTGAAACATGGCTTGGAAGCATGCAAATAAGGGCTCCTTTGTTAGGCCAAATATGCTAGGAAACAAAACAAGTGGAGAGAGGGCCACCCCTCTCTCATTTTGGTACTCAAAACAGCATGCTAGCCACTGAAAATCCACTGGATTTCAGTGGCTAGAAGGCCAAACAAAGGTCAATGCAAAGGCCCTAATGCATGACTCAAAATAAGGCAAAATGAAGCATGCAAGGGGGTAAATGACCCCCAACAGAAAAATGATCTTAAACAAACACATTAAGGACCTCAAAATAAGACTTTTTTCAGTTTACACCGAAGCTCAAAAATGCTTGCAAGTATGGCTAAAAGATGGAGCAAAATAAAGCTTAAAAGAGGGAATAGTGTGTTACCCTTGTAGCTTCAGCAAAACCAGCAGCTTCTTAGACAAAAAACCAGCTCTTTGAGACCTCTCAAGACCCTCCAAGAACCTTAGATCAATGGTGGAGGTGTGTGGCTATGAGGTGTGGTGTTAAAGGCCAAGAACAAACACCCTTTCTAAGCCTAGAATGTAGAGATATAGAGAGATATAGAGAGATATATGTGCTTTTTCTTAGACAAATTTTTTGGAACCTCTCTAAAGGAGAGGGAGACCCTCTCTTATAGAGAAACAAGAGGGTTCAAGCTTCTTGGAGAAGCTAGAGCAAAGGTTCAAGCTTCTTTGAGAAGCTAGAGCAAAAGGTTCAAGCTTCTTGGAGAAGCTAGAACAAAGGTTCAAGAGGTTCAAGCTTCCTCAAGAAGCTAAAACAAGGGTTCAAAAGGTTCAAGCTTTCTCAAGAAACTAAAACAAAGGTTCAAAAGGTTCAAGCTTCCTCAAGAAGCTAAAACAAGGGTGCGAAAGGTTCAAGCTTCCTCAAAATGCTAAAACAAAGGTTTAAAAGGTTCAAGCTTCCTCAAGAAGCTAAAATAAGGGTGCAAAAGGTTCAAGCTTCCTCAAGAAACTAAAACAATGGTGCAAATCCTTCATACACGTGTATGGAGGGCAGGGTCTGTGTTTACCAGCTGGCACAACTGGTATGCATAATACCCGAAAAAGGCAAAGAAAAGGTCTCGGCCAGAAAAAGTGGCCGATCGACCAAAACAATGGTCGGTCGACCAAAAACATTGCTGACCGGCCAACATCTTTAGCCGATAGCAAAAAAACAGGGCCGGTGGCCTCAAGCCATGGCCAGTGAGGTGTGGGGATGGCCAACAAGCCATTCCCTACCCTTAGAAGCAAAAGCACAAGTGTTTGGTCCACAACCAAGCACAAAACAAACAAGTCGAGAGATCTTAAGGCAAGGCGTGCAACCGAGACCTCCGAGAACTCAAAACGAACACAAACATGGATGATCATCGAGTGTTCAAACGATGACGTCCAAGTCTTGAGGACGGTCAAAAATGGGGTGTCTACACCAGGGAATGACATAGATGTGTATCTGTAGCCACTTATAAAATACGTACAAAAATTATGGAATAATGGTGTGGAGGTCTATGACGCAGCCAGCAAGTCTATGTTTAATTTGAAGGCTATGTTGATGTGGACAATAAATGATTTTCCAGCTTATGGGAACTTAGTTGGATGTGCCACAAAATAGAAAGTTGCATGTCCTGTATGTAGCATTAACACATGCTCGCAGTGGTTGAATCACAGTAAGAAGACAGTGTACATGGGCCACAGGCGATTTTTATCACTAGATCATCCATTTCGAATGAAAAGAAGTTGGTTTGATGGAAAGCAAGAACTTGGAAGAAGCCTAAACCATTGAGTGGATTTGATGTGTGAGATGCAATAAGGGACATTGAAATTACTTGGGGAAAAACTACAAAGGAAAGAAAAAGAAAAAGGGCCCAGACCAAAAAGAAGGATGACCAAAAAGAGTCATATTGTGTCCAAACATGGAAGAAGAAGTCCATATTTTTCAATCTACCATATTAGAATGTAAGTCCTTGGAAAGAAGGATTTCATATTCTGTTGTCTATCGTTAGTCTTAGTTAAACTTTTTCTTGTAATTTTTTAAATAATAAATCTTTTGTTGATGTTGTAGGCATTGCTTTTATGTCATAACTTGGATGTGATGCACATTGAGAAAAATGTTTGTAAAATTTTTTTATGCACACTTTTAGATGTTAAGGGGAAATCAAAGGATGGTCTTACGGCTCGACAAGATTTGGCAGAAATGGGAATTAGAAGTGAATTGCATGCAGAGGATAAATGATCCCATTTTTACGTGCCACCAACATCACATACACTTTCAAAAGATAAGAAGAAAAATTTTTGTTCTAGGCTACAAGATTTGAAGTTGCCTAATGGTTATAGCTCAAATATTGCTAATTGTGTTTCATTACAAGAATGCAAGTTAATTGGACTCAAGTCACATGATTGTCACGTCATGTTTCAACAATTGTTATCAGTCGCATTAAAAGGGCTTTTGCCAAAAGGACCAAGGAATGCCATATTCCGAATGTGCTTTTTTTTTTTTTTTTTTTCAATCAGTTATGTCAAAGGGTGATTGATAAGAATAAGATAGAACATCTTGAAAATGATGTTGCCAAGACATTATGTATGTTAGAAAGATTTTTCCCTCCATCATTTTTTGATATTATGGTACACTTAACAATTCATATAGGGCGAGAAGCTCGCTTATTTAGGCCAATGCAGTTTCGTTGGATGTACCCATTTGAAATGTGAGTCTATATCATATTTTAAATATAAGCATTGTTTTTTCTCTAACATAAATAAACTTTTAAAAAAGTTGTTAAGCTGAATTTTATTGTTGTTTAGATACATGAAGATATTCAAAGGTTATGTTAAAAATCGAGAAAGACCTGAGGGATGCATAGCAGAATGCTATCTAGCTGAAGAGGTCCAGCAATTTTGTAGTGGGTATATGAAGAAAGCAGCTGAAATAGGTGTTCGCCATAACCGCAATATAGAGTTTGAAAGTGACACAATACTAGAAGGACGCCCAATTACTTCGGGAAAATCAATAGTGATACCATATGATGTGTTGCAAATTGCTCATCGATGTGTGCTGATAAACAGTGCAGAAGTCCAACCTTATCTAGAGTAAGTATGATGAGTTAAATACTCCTTTGTAGTTGACTATTCAAAGAATGGTGGGTTCTTACTGTTTTGCTTTCTTATTAGGATGCATGTGGAGGAGCTTAAGCATTCTGATAGGCGTTTATTGAGGGATGCTGCATTACTACATTCTAGACAAATGGATACTTTTTGTCAATGGTTGAAAGAGAAGATCAATTCTTGTGGTAGTGAGGTGTCGAATACATTGAAATGGCTTGCAGCTGGCCCAAGAAATATGTCATACTTGGGTTATGTCATTAATGGCCATCGCTTTTATACAACCAATGTTGAGAGGGCTATGCAAAATAGTGGTGTTTCCATCGAAGCAGAAACTCTTTGTCGAGCTAGTAAGAGAGATACCACACAAGTTGTGAGAAAATCTATTTTTATGGGGTTATTAAAGAGATTATTTTGTTGGACTATTGTAAATTCCAAGTCCCTTTATTTAAATGTGATTGGGTAGCTACTGGAAATGGTGTCAAAGTTGAAGTTGTGATTGGGCTGCCTTATTTTTATTTTTTTCATGTGTCATAAAGAGTTCTAAAAAGGTAGCAAAAAGACATAGGAAAGAGCAATAAGCTATAGTTGCTGCCACAAATGATAATAGAAGTGATGGATCCATTAGAATTTTAGATGTAGGTTCCAATACTCGACAAATTGAATCACCAAATGCAGATGGAGTAGCTGACCCTGGTCAATAACCAAAGAAGAAAACTAAGCGGCCGTCAAAGTTAAAGATGCATGACAAAGGCAAACAAAAGCGTGATGAGATCGATTTCAATGAAAGGAACCAACCAATAGGACAAGAATCAGTGCACTTATCAACCTTAGAAGGGATCTTAGCTCGGGAGATGGTGCCAATTAATATTAGATTATTGGTCTGAAGTTCCAGATGAGATTAAGGATAAGTTATGGGCTTGTGTGAAGGTAGTATGTTTATGTAGTTAATTTTCATACAACAATTCATTATTTTTCCCCCTCTTGTAATATTTAACGTTTGGTTATATGAAAATGCAACTTAGATACAAAATACATGATATCCACAAGATACATGTGATGCAAAAGTTCGCAAAATGTGGCACAATTACAAGTCTGAACTATCAAGAAAAGTAAGAACTCTCGCTGCAGCAGGTAAACGTCATTTAGTACGTAATATTGCCCTCACCAAACCTGATAAGATTGGAATGGATGAATGGAAGGCATTTGGGAAAAATCGACTTTCAAAACGCTTCATTGTAAGTTTTTTTTTTCATAACAGTTTTATGCAAAAGCTCATTTCTTTTCATAACAATTAAGATAAAGATTACAAATTTTTAAAAAATGTGGGCATTTCAAATGTTTACACTCAGGAAAAGAGTGAAAAATTCAAAGAGATGAGAGCAAAGAAGAAGGTGTTACACATGATGAATAGAAAAGGCTATGCACGATTGGAGGAAGACATGGTAAGTTTGGCAATATAAATGACATTTATTTTGAAAGCATTTTGATTTTATTGCTTCTACTTTTGTACTATGTTTTATTTTATTTTTTAGTTTTTATTTCTTTTCTAGAAAAATCAAAGCCAAGACCCAGATTCATATCTAGAGTGGATGTTTGGATTAAAGGATATACAAGACAGAAGAGGAAACCTGTCAATGAAGTGCTTTAGGAAGCAGTGGTATGAATTAGCTTAATATGTTATTAAAGCTTGTGATTTCATTCAATTCAATTGTAAGATTGTTGGCTGTTACTTTACAATTGCTTTACAATTGAAAGATTGCTGTCTGCTGTGCTGTTTTGTTTGGGCTGCTGTTGCTGTGCTGTTTTGTTTTGGTATAGATGTTGAACAAATTGCTAGTTTGTTTTACTTTTTTTTTTTTTTTTGATATGTAGAGGTCCAGTTTGTCGTAAACAAAACCTATGAAGTTGTGCTTGTGATGTTACTTCATTTCTTTAATTTGTTTGATAATTGCTTGTCTTATTGTGGTGAAGTAACTCAGAAGTGAGTTTTGTACCTGTTTTTGTAGTTAGCAGAGTTGGTACGACCTCTTCCTCTTCTTCTTCTTCTTCGGATATAAGTAGAAACTGTGGATTTTGGGTTTTTGGATTTGATTGGAGAAGAAATATTAGTATTATTGTTTTCTTGAGACTTGAACTGAGCATTACCATCAGCAATATGCCCTAATTATTCTCAATAAAAGGAATGGGGGTGGTGTTTCCTTTCAGTTTATGAAGTAACTCATAGGTGAGTTTGGCACCTGATTTTGTAGTTAGCAAACTTGGGTTCTTTATCATAAATGCTATATATTGCAGAATAAGGTTCAAGAGCTTCATAAGCCTTCTACAGAAGAAGGGCCAATGTCTATCAAAGATGATGCAATTGTTCAAGCGTTTGGTTCAGAATGGCGTAGCAGTGTAAATCAAAATATGAGACAACTAAATGAAAAATTGCTGCTATTAGAACAAGAATTCTGGGAGATGAAAGCTAAAATGTTAAAAGGAAAAAGGCAAACTGAGGTAAAAAAAAAAAAAAATGAACAATGTCACAATATATGAGGTCAAATTTGTCATCCTATAAAATTTAATTGTTTTTTAACTTTGGTACTTGCCATCTTAGATATAAGGATATTTCACAAAGTTTGTAAAAATAAAAAATTGATTAATACTTGCAGGAGCCAAGTAAAGGGGCAAATGGACACTCACATGGAGAAATCCAGGTAAACTTGCACATTTCTTATGCTTGTACTTTTGCTTGCTTGCTTTTCTACTGAAGCTTGTCATTTTGCATATAGATTACATTAAGATTCTAAATTTAAGTAAACAAATGCTTCTTGCCAATGTATTATAATTTTTTTAGGTTGAGGAAAACGGTAGAGGTGAACATAGGATGCATGGAGGTGGTGAACGTAGGATGCACTCACAACAAAATATTTGGGTAAATTTTGTATGGCATTATTAATTTACTTATTTTTATTTTTCTCATGCTTCTGCTTTTGTTTGCTTGCTTGCTTTTCTACTCAAGAGCTTTTGTCAAATTTTCATATACATTCCGCATCGTCTACAAAATTTGGATAAACAAATATACTTTGATATTGTATTATATTTTTTTTAGGGTGACGAAAACAATGAAGACGGTGAAGATATTTGGGTAAATTTTATATAACATTAATAATAACTTTAATTTTATCTTCAATTCATTAGCTTATCTTATGTATTGCTTTCATAGTAGTTGCATGACGCAAATGAAACTAGAAATGGTGGATCCTTGGACAATGCCAAATGCAAATTGTTGAATTGGGATAGAACAAAGGTGGTGGTTGCGGAAGGCACAATTGCATCAACAGATTCTAAAGCATTGGTATATCACGTGCCACTTGGCCCTGGGTGTTGGAAAGTATGGGTTAACCATGTCATAGTCAATGCGCCATTGTTTGGCCCGAATCGTGAGATGTTTGTGCTTGAGGATACTATTGGAAGCACTGTTGCTTGGCCAACCCATTTCATTAGCTTTGACTTTGAGTAAAACTAACATCTATAGATAGTTTTTGAGGACTTTGATGAATAGATTTTTAAAATTTTGAATAGTTTTGAGTAATGTTTACAAACTTATATATGTACAGTTTTGGATGGTTTATAACTTTTTGAATAATTTAGAACTTAAGGATAGTCCTTTTGAATGTTTTTGAACTTGCAGTTAGCTTTTGGATGTTTGGAATGTATATATTGACAATTTTTGAATGTTTATAATTTATAGATATAGTTTATTTTTTATGGTTGAAATAATATTATCGTGGTTGATTGATATTTTGTGAAGCTTGTTTGTAATATTAGATTGTACAAAACAGGCCAAATAGAACATACTGAATTTTAAAAAAAAATGCACATTTTACGGTAAGCAAATTAGGTCATTATATGAAATATTCCATAGCATTCCATGTATGTCATGGTATGTTCTACTTATCTACGACAGGCTGAGCAAGTTGTATTATATATTTTACGGCGCACAATCAGCGCCGTCATTTGTCCCACCAAATAACGACATGCAATAATGGTCGTAGAAAAAGTAACGACGACGCACAAAATCTGTCGTTAAATAGTTTTTAACGGCATACTATAACATGTCATAGAAAAAATAACGACGACGCACAAAATATGTCGTTAAATAGTTTTTAATAACGTACAAAGCATGCCGTTGACTTTCCATGACTGGTCAAAATATGACGTGCCGTTGTACGTCGTAGAAGGGTTTTTATGGCATGCATTGCGCACCGTAAAAACCCTTTTTTCTTGTAGTGTTGGGTAAATTTATGACGCATTTTGGGCATGTTTGGTTTGTCTTTCAAAATATGTTTTTGAAGAAAAAAGTTCAGAAACATGTTTGGTTGAAATTTTTATTTAAAAAAATTCAAAATCATTTTTCTCTCTACTACATATCAATCAATCACTTTTTTCTCTTTCTTCCATTCTCAATCACTTTTTTTTTCCCTCACAACCATTTATTCAGCTACAAAAAATATCAAATCATCTATCAAAACCATTTTCAAAATATATAACCAAACAAATTTTTAAATTTTCTAAACTTTCTCCAAAAAATTATTTTGAAATAATATCTCAAAACACAAACTTAAAATAAGGCCTTATTCTTTGCTAATCGACTTTCTAATTTTGCTACTCTTATACGAATATAATATATATATATAGAGTTATCAAGAAAAAATTATTATGTGGTTCAAAAACATGATGTTTGGTTTTTTTTGAGAAAAAATGATAAATGTTTTTAAATAAAAAAATCTAAAATAAATTTTTGAAAACCAAACCAAACCAAACATGACTTATATGCTCTCATCTTGCATTGTCACCAAACGTCAAATTCTATTCAGTATGTTTGGTTTGAATTTTTTGGATTAAAGTTTTTGAAAATTGAGTTTTTTGGTTTTCGTATTTTTTTTGTTTTTAGTGAATATTTTTAAAATTTTAAACATTTTTTTTTTTTACTTTTTTAGATGCACCTTACTTAGATGTATCTAAAAAATAAAAAAAATTTGTGAAAAAATATTTTAAAAAATTAAAAAATACATAAAAATACAAAAAATATACTAAATTCTCATATATATATATTTTATATTTTTGGTATTTAGTGAATTTTTAAAAGGTTTTTTTTACAAATTTTTTACTTTTTAGATATATTTATGTTAAGTATGTCTAAAAATTAAAAAAAAAATTCTTAAAATATTAAAAAAATTCAGTAAAAAAAAAAATAATTTTTTTTGAAAAACCTTTACCAAGCAAAGTATATTTCTTAATGTCTTAAAATAAAATTGTAAATCCTATCCTTCTACGATTACAATATTCCGAGGGCACCACTTAACCATTCCGAGCACCATATATAATAATAAATTAACACTTTAATAAATATCTTAATTTTTTTTTATCTCTTTGTTTAATTAAAAAATTATTACTTTCTCCGTCCCAAAATTATTTTGAGACAGAGTACTAAAATAATCTGTTGCAAACAATCCTAAAAAAAACTTCACATTTTATTTATCAAAAAAAAATAAAAATAACTTCACATTTTCAGACATATTTTATTGGGGTAATTATTTAGGATTAGGAAAGGCCATCACGTCAAGTATGCAATGGCCCAATGGGCTGCGGTTTTGTTGTTTTGAGTCGTTGAGCGTGGACCTACACGCTGTCATAGGTATACGAGTTCTAGGGCATCCGCAGCTGTTTTAGTGTCAGCCTTGTTTTGTAATGTTATTTTAGTAATTTTTTTGTTTTTTTAGTTAAAAAATAAGATAAAAAAATTAGTACATCTGAAATAATTTTTTAATTTTGTTATAAAATTATGTGTAAAAAGTAGAGAAATTTTTTTTTTTTGACTTTTTGGTATAGATTGTTGATTTTTTAATTTTTTTTAATGACTTTTTAAATTGTAGACTAAAAAATGGTATTACCAAACGAGACCTAAATTCTAGCCAGTTAAAAATGACTTTGGGTGTGTTTGATTGGACGGACTGGATTAGGGGAGATTAGAATCCATTGGACTTGAATCCTAGAATTGTGAATCCTCGGATTATTTGGCTAGATTAGATGTGTATTCCGTATTTGTTTTCTCATGAGATTAGATGTCTGGAAAAAATTATTTTTAGTAAATCCAATATTTGGTTGGTTGGACTAGATAATGATAAATATTCAAAAAACTATTTTACCCTTGTAATTTATAAATAATATTTTTATTAAATATATAATTTTAAATTTGTAATTTATAATTTATAATTTAACAACACTAAATTTTTTTAATTTATAAGGTAAAGACATAATTTTTAATTTATTATTTTTAATTAAATTAAATTTATAATTTATAATTTATATTTTTATTTAATCTATAATTTTAAATTAACAACACTAAAAAAATTTAATTTATAAGGCCATAATTTTTAATTTATTATTTTTAATTAAATTAAATTTATAATTTATAATTTACATTTTTATATAATATATAATTTTAAATTAACAACACTAAAAAAATAATTTATAAATGTTCAAAAGACTATTTTGCCATTTTTTAATTGTTTACTAAGTAATAGTATGAGGGTAAAATGCATATTTCACGCATTATTAGCCCTATGGGATACCAATTCCATGTAAATAACCCCACCCCCCTCCTTCAGGATTGTTTAGTCCCTCATATGAGGGATATGGAGTCCGGCGGATTAAAATTGCACCAAACGATGGACATTCCCCTCCATTAGATAAGCAATCTAAACAGTAAATAATCACCTCCCTAGTCACTAGAATCAAACACACTCGGTGGTGTTTGTTTTGAGAAATTGAGCCATGAGATTGGATTAATAGTCCATCTGGACTATCAATCTGTTGTTTGGTTCAAAATTTTTGTTCTGGATTATTAGTCCCAAATGTGTTGGACTATTTTGTACCATAGGGGGAGGGGGGGGTTGGGACACAAATATGGGGATAAGGGAGACATGGGATTAAGTGGTGAAATGATTATTTTGATCCTCTACTATTTAATTATGTATTATATTTAGTAAAATTCAATTTAAAAATAAAATAATTTAATTTAATTTTTATTAATATTTTATTTATTTAATTTTTTAAAATAAATTTTTTATAGGTATTTTATTGATGTTTTATTTTAACATTTTGTTTATATTATATTTTATTTTATTTCATTTCATTATTTAAATTTTAATAGATGTTTTATTTAATTTCATTATTTCATTATTATTATTTTTAATATAAATTTATTTAAAATTTTAATTAAAAAATAACATATATTTTTATTGATATTTAATTTATTTAATTTTCAAAAAATAAATTTATTTAATTGTGTAAAAATAAAATAAAATAAATTTTTATTAAAGATATGTTTAAGATTGCTATTACTAAGTAAATAATTGAAATGGTAAAATAATCATTTGAGCATTTATCTTTCTTCATAATATCATAAATAAATATATGATTCATATCTTATCTAACCAAATAGTCATTTCCTGACATCTAATCTCATGACTAAACAAATATGAGATACATATTCTATTCAACTAAATAGTTCTACGACTATGAATTCCAAAATTATAATCCGATAAATTTCAATATTCCCTTATCTGACCCAATCAAACAAGGTATATGTGGAGCCCACTTCAATCTTAAGCCAATCCCACTATGAATCAGCAAAACAAACATTTTTTTGGGTAAGTAAAACCTAAGAGGTAAGTAGTTGTTATATAATATCATTTAATTATATAACGGTAAGTTACCGATACGTACATTGGTGAAAACTTAAATCCATACTCCTTATACAAAAATATACCACAAAAAGATATATATGGAATAATATACTACAAAAGGATATCCATTTTAAAACTTAAAATTCAACAAATGCTTACAAAAAAATTATTGTCAGGTCAATCTAATTTTTTTTTTTTGCAGAATAATTTATTTTGTTTAATTTTTGAAAATCATTTTTAAATTTTTTAATGAACAATTTTTAAACTTTGACCAACTTTTTTAATAACTCTTTACATAGTGAAATATTTATGAAAAAAATCTGAAACAAAATCATCAATGACACAAAAAAACATATAATAATGTGTTTTAATTAATTTATTTTATCTTTAGTAATTTTTTTTTAAAATTTTATTCACAGATACTTTACTTTTAATTTTTAACTATATCAAGATTAGATAAATTTAAAAATTATTTAAAAAAAAAAAAAAAAAATGCATTACAAATAAAATAACAAAATATTAAAAAATTAAAAATAATTTTCAAGTTGAAAAACCAATCAAGACAATTTTCCTTAAATATACAGCTTGCAGAGGAAATAATTTTCTTTGTTTGATATTGTTGGTAGTGCCGTCATATTGTTATACTTTGTTCCTACATGTTATTATTAAAAGGGATGTTCTTAATCAAGTAATTTAAATATGATATACACATCTAAAATATATAGTACATGATATACGCAATTATGAAAAGTGTATGTTATGTTGGGTCATGCATTTCCCATGTTTTATATACACTTTCTTTTTATTGATTTCAATTTCTTTGTTAATTCTAGGAGAAAAATAACGAAAAAATAACAACCTACACATCTAAACTATGAATTCATAATTTATCTAAAAGAATAAATCAATGGTTTAAATTCTATTTATTTATAGATTTTTTATTTTATCAATTTAATTTATATCATACAAACACGTTCATGATAAATTCCGGATTTAAATGAGTGGATGATCATGCTTGGTTTGTATTTGTGAAAAAATTTTCTAGAAAGATTTTATAAAATTTGAATATTTGGTTGTATGTTTTGATCTTGGTTAGAATTTTTTAAAAATACTTTTCAGAAAATTTTACTTTTTTTCTCTTATTTTTTTGTTTTTACTGAATTTTTTTAATATTTTAAGCAAAATTTTTAACTTTTTAGACATACCTAATATAAATATATCTAAAAAGTAAAAAATTTGTGAAAAGAACCTTTTAAAAATTCACTAAATATCAAAAATACAAAAAAAAATATGAGAATTCAGTATATTTTTTAAATATTTTTATGTATTTATTAATTTTTTAAAATATTTTTTCATATTTTTTTACTTTTTAGATACCTTTAAGTAAGGTGCATCTAAAAAAGTAAAAAAAAAATGTTTAAAATTTTAAAAATATTCATTAAAAACAAAAAAACACAAAAATAAAAAAACTCAATTTTTAAAAAATTTAATTCAAAATACTCAAATCAAATATACTGAATAGTTTTGGAATTTTTGAGTTTTTATTGATTTAATTTTTTTTTTTTGTAGTTGAATAGGTAAGTATGAGAAAAAAAGTAATTGATTAATGTATAGAATATGAGAGAGAAAAAAATAATTGATTAATATATAATAAAAAAAAATTTAAAATTTTTAACTAGATAAAATTTTAAAATTTTTTCTTAAAAATTATATTGGTAGGAGACAAACCAAACAAGTCCGCAATTGTTTTTGCAATCGCGATTGGGAACTCGAATTTGAGCTCCCTCGAATGTCCCGAATTCCATTTTTTTTTTTTTTTTTTTTTCAGAGCAGAAGAAGGAGGAGTGGACTGGAGGGGGGCCATACCAGTGGAAGGAGGCGGAGGCGGGGCCGGAGGCGACGGCGGTGGTGCTGCGACGATCGGCGGTGGTGAGCAGAGGATCAGCGGTGGTGAGCAGACGATCGGCGGCAGCGAGGCGATGGCGGTGGTGAGCAGACGACTCTCCTCCTCTCTCCCTCTCCCTCTGCTCAGTCGACTGCGTGAAGAAGAAGAAGGGGAAAAAAAAAAAAAATACCCAAAATGACGTTGTTTTGGACATTCGAAACATACGGATGAAAGAAATTTGAGGTACAAATCTTTTTCCTTGTTTTTGGGAGAAAGAAACACTTTTTACTTTAGCTTGTATAATGATGTGACGGCTACAGTGGATAGTAAACTAGAGGTAATGATGTGATGTTGGTAGTCTTTTGCTGCCAATGCATGTAGACAATTAGACATATAAAAATGCTCACCTGCTTTATTTTAAGAAAATATTTGGTGTTTTAAGTTTTTGTGGCTCGAGTAGTTTGAATGTGTCAAAATGACGTCGTTTTAAATTTAAAATGATGTCATTCTAAGTGTTTCAAGTCATTCGAATCATGATTTTTCGTGCCACCTATCATTCTTCTTTATCTTATAAGAACAATAAAATATGAAATAAATTTTATAATTTTAATATAATTATTTTGATAATTTTTCTAGTACAATTAAATTGACCAAAATTAATTCAGATATTATAAAAATAAAAAAAAACAAACTACTTAAGGTATATATTTTTGTACTATGCACATCAATAAGAGACCAGTAGTTCAAATGTTTACCTCTGCGTGTGAGTTTTATTTTTCATGTATTAATTGCGATTTTCTCTTTTATTTTGAAAATTTATTTGTATTAATTATATGTTGATTTTTATTACTATAATTGTAATTCATTGAATTTTATTAGGGCAAATTATACTAATGATCCCTATCGTTTGGAACTTATGTCACTTTGATTCATGACTTTTCAATTGTGACACATCTGATCCTAAATTTTAAATCTTGTTTCAAATAAGAACAATTAAAAATAACATTGCTCAATTTCAAGAGCAAAGTCGTTAATTTGATAAAATATATACTAATTTGAAAAAAAATAAATGTCAAAAAATATTTTTGAAATTTTTAAAAATTATTTCTACCTACCAAAGATAAAATTGTGTAAAATTAATAAATCTTTTACACATTTATTTATTTATTTATTTACCAAATTAATTTTTGTTATGTGTTTTGATGATAATCATGTAATGAGCAATTATTTTTATTTTCATTAAATTAGTTTTTATTTTTCCGAAAGTCAAATATGGTGACAACTTTGATATTATTATTAAACCAATCTATTAAATAAAAAAATCCAAAACTAAAAGTATTTCATATATTAAATGTATCGATTACACATTAAAACCCTAATAATCACCTATTACATGATCATCATTCAAACACATAATAAAAATTAATTTGATAAAATAAATAAATAATGTAAAAGATTTATCAATTTTACATAATTTTATCTTTGGTGGATAGAAATAATTTTTAAAAATTCAAAAATATTTTTTTGACATTTATTTTTGTGAAATTAGTTTATATTTTATCAAATTGATAATTTTGTCCTTGAAATTGATCAATGATATCATCAATTGTCCTTATTTAGAACAAAATTCAAAATTCAGGATCAAATATGCTACAATTGAAAAGTCAGGTATCAAAGTAAACGAGTCTCAAATTATAGGGATTATTAATATAATTCACCATTTATTGTAATATTCTATATGAATCAAATAAAATAAAAAGTATATTTTCGTGTAAAGATAACAGCATAATTTTTTTAAATTATTTATATTGCTAATATATTATATAAAGTAACTAAATATTATATAAATTAAAATTTTACAGGTCAAAATTATGAGAATTCGTGTGTTTTCGTTAAACTTTAAGAGAGGCTTAATATAATTTATTATAAAATTAAAGAAAAGAATATATATATATATATATATATATGAAAAAAGACAACGTTTATGTGTCTAGAGAGGTGGAGTGGAGCCAAGTTTTCATCTCACAGTGCCATATGATCAACTTTTTTTATTATATTATTATTATTATTTTTTATGGGCTGATTTGTAAAAAAACCACATTAATGAGATCACATATTAGAGAAATTTTAGATCAATTTAAGACTTGAAAATAATTATAAAGTAGAGATGAATTTTATAATTATTAATAATTAATATTTATTTTTTTTATACATGTGTAATAATTTTTTCAAATTACCTCTAAGGGGTAATTTCCCTTATATTGTTTGGTCAAAAGTTTAATTATTTTTTTGATAATAAGGACATCTGTTAAAAAATTACCGGAAGAGTCGATGGTAGCGGACAACATCGGTGAAGTGGATAAATATGTCACATTGAATAGATATATGAATAGATTGGTGACATATGTACAAATATATAACATTCGAATAGATAGTTGAACAAATATGTAACTTGTATATAGGTAAACTTTTGAACAGTTCAATGTCTTTTTAGTTCAAAAAGATTTAAGCTTGGGCCTGTTGGCCCAAAAATTTGAAAAATGGACCTCCAACTTGAGTACCTTAGTAATTTTTTTTATTCTTCTTCTCATTATTATATCAATTTCATCAATTAGAACATAAATTCTGATATTTTTTAGCAAAAAAAAGGTCAGTAATTTGATCTCATAATCACTTAAGAGAGAAATAAATTTAGTCTATAATCAACAACTACAAATTAATTTCAACTAAATTTCATAGCATAATCATTCGCTATAATCATTCGCTTATAGTTAAATAATCAATAATGACATAAAAACTCATTTTTTAAACCTACATTCTATACCCAATGCTGTGTAAAAAATTAGTCCAAAATTTAACATGATAGTAATTGTGACATCCGAATTTTCTTTTATTAAATTTAAAATTTGTAATAAATAGAACTCAAAAATAAATACATAAATAAATCAATAAATAAAAATAAAAATAAATAAATGCATAATTTAAGAAATTAGAAATTTATCGATTAAATTGTTAAGCCAACAAATTGTGAGACACCGCATGTTAAATATTTTAGTAAATGGTAAGTGATGTTTTATATTTTGATAGTGAAATTTTTAGACGTGAACCTAATTTATAATTATACATAATTTTAGGAATCATTATAAATCACCAAAAGAGTGATAACTTTTAAAATTTTATAAAGTCAAATTAATTTAGGTGACTCATGATACCAACAAAACGTGGCAGAAAAGTAGAAGCAACGTGGCTGTCTTGGCCCTTGGTGAATTCGCAGAGACAACAAAAGAAAGGGGTAAAGGCAGGTGTCAATTAGGGTTAAATTTGAAGGGTGAGGAAATAGGTGGCAAGGAGGGAATTGCCACTTGGTAGACAGGTGGCTACATTTGAGCAAATCACATGTGAGAATACCACCTATAAATAGTGCACGGCTGGGAGCTTCAAAAATCTAAGGTGAGACGAATATTAAGAAGTAGCATGGCATTAGCCAAGAGCTTATAGTAGGAAAGTAAGGCTAAGGATTGGTATTAAGATGAATTTTATTATATATTATAATATATTTTTTATATATTTAAAGTTATCATATTATATTTTATGAATGTTTTGAGTTATCATAATTTATTTGATATAAATTATGTTTTATAGTTAGGTTAATATTTCAATTACGCGGATTATTTTTTAAACTTTATTTGTTTAAAATGAAACCCATGGATATGTTTGTTTAAATTTTAAAGAATATTTGACCATAATCTTGTAAATAATTATTTTCTGTAAGTACCACCACGGGAGTTCCATGCCTTGGGGGACTTAAATAACTATTGGCCCCTGTTTGACCACTTTGTGGTCCCCTATTTGTCATGGATCCATTGACCCATGTTCTGATTGTCACTCCAGTGACACCTGTTATGTTCTGTTCTGTACCGTGATTATAGTGATTTATTTTAGTTTCAGCCACTTAATTAATTTGTGTATTCAACTCGAATTTGTTAATGTTTTAGTTTAAATAATTATCCATGGCCATTTTGTACCCTAATACTCACAGTATAATATTTCTCACTCTGCTATGTGCTTATAGTTGTTACCCCTTTGAGGTGACGAGGTTTAGCGGGATCAAGATGGAAAATGAATCGCTGTGTTGTTTTTAATTTTTTTTTTTTTAATTTCTATCTGTTTTGTTTTGAACTCTTATAATACAATAAAGTTCAAATGACTATGTTTTGTTTCCTTTTAAATAAGCAGTTGGTACCCAATTATTTTATTTTAATTTATTTAATTTATCCGCTTGCGCTGCGACTACAAAATTTTTTGAATTATTTTATTTTTATCTTGTTACGACGCCGAGCCTTTGGGTACCAGGTTTGGGTCGTGACAGTAATTCTACGTACCCATAATTTTTTAGGAAAAAATATTATCTAGAGTAGTTTTTTTTCAAATATTACATATTTGTGAAAAAATTATAATATTAATTATTAATATTTATAATATTTTTCATTTATTTTTCTGTAAATATTTTTTTACTAACATCATGTTATTTTTTATCTATAATTTTACCTAGGAGTGCAACTCAGGCCGGTTCGAGCGGGTTGGGAGGTTTTCCAAGCCCAGCCCAAGTTGTGCTGAGACCTGCCCAAGCCCGCGCCAAGCCCGAATTGTAATCTGAGGTTGTCTACCTAAGACCGACCCCAGTTAAACCTGAATTACCCGAATTGTAAATGAATTTCAATTTTTTTTTTGGAAGCTACATTATTAAATTATTAAAATTTGACTCTATTTACAATTTTTTTTAATAGAAAATCATTGGGCTGTGATTCATCCCCCGAATTCACAGCCCCCGAATCCCCACAATTGCCTTTTCAAGTAAAAAAAAAAAAAAAAAAAAGAAAACAGAAAAAAAAAAAAACAGTTTGCCAAAATGGAAATTAGGGGGATTAGGGGGAGATTTTTTAGGGGGATTTTTCATTTTCCAAAATCATTAATACCATCAAAACAAATTATTTATATAATGTAAGAGAGATGCCACTATAGTAGTTCTTACAATTTATGAGTGAAAATAAAATAAAAAAATGTAAGATTTTATGTTATTTGTATATATAATATATATTCAATATGATTTAATAAAATAGATTACTTTAATATCATGTAATGACTAATAATTTATATGTATATTTAATATTTTTATATATCTATATTCGTATAATTCAGGTTTCGGGTTGCTCAGGTTGTTTAACGTCTTTGCCCAATCCCGCTCAAATTTAATTCGGACTTCTGAATTTTTGCCCAAGCCCGTACCGAATTTAAAAATATTTTGTCCAAGTCCTAAAAAAATTCAAGCTGGGCTTGGATTGCTCGGATTGAGCCCGCCCAAATTACACCTCTAATTTTACCTATCAATATGATGTATTTACTCTTGCTATGGACCCATAGTACTCTAATTTAATCCTAGCCACAGTTTCTTGGTAGTGTGGCACACTATTTTTTGGCAATTTTCCTAGACCCAAAGTCTGGTTTAATAGACTTTTTGTTAATATAATCAACTCAATTGCTTCAGATACTTTCAAAATTTGAGAAGAAATAAGAAAATTTAAACTCCAATTCGTAGATAATAAAACAACTATGATATATCTCTCAATATAGCACTACTATTTTGATTCCTAATAAGGTGAAAGAGAGAGAATAAATAGATATAGAAAGAATAGGAATGAAAAGTATGGGTTGATCCCTTTACATGGTCCATTTTATATTATTAGGGGTACTCAATTAGTGCTCTCAAATATTTTTCATAATAAAATGATGAAACTTTGGTGCCTAGAAGGAGAAAAAAAGAAGGTGTGATTTTTAACAAACAACCCTACATGTGTTGAGTTGATAAACAAGAGTTGAATAATTAATTTTTACCTAGCAAACCATGCACATGTGCTATATCCTCTAAAAATTGCATCAAAGAATATCCAACATTTAAAAAAAAAAAAAAAAAAAAAATAACAACATTATATCTTCTATTTTATCTTCTTCATATGAGGGAAAGAAAATGAATAATCACTAAAATCTATCACCATTACAAAATTGAATAACCATCAAATTTTTGATTGAGTCTCCTTTTCTTCTTCAATCACAACAATTATTCATATTTGACTACAATCAATTGACATTGTAGGTTACCAATACAAAGATCAATGGAGATTTTTGAATTCATTATTGATTCAGAAGTGTGGAAATAGAGATATGATTGCTTAGAAATTGAAAAGATTAATATTTTGAATCTTATCTCAAACGATTGATGCTTGAAGTAAGTATGAGTATTACAGTTAGTGCAATTCATGTCAGTTTTTTTCTGTACTAAGGCCCCGTTTGGGGAGTGTCGTTTTTAGTATAAAAAAAAAATTAAAAAGTATCACATCATCCTATTTTAATTTTTTATACATCTTTTCACAAGAAATTAAAAAATCAACTAAAATAGCCCACTTTTCAGTAGGTCCTAAATAAGGAAAAACCAAATGATAACAACGAGCTTGATGAGGATAAATAGCTTTCAAGTGAAGCATTTTAAATCGATGATTATTTAGTGCAAACACGTCTGAAATCAAGTTTTCATAATCATTATTGAGTTGTAACTCTTACATACTACAATCACTGCATGATGCTTGCTTGTTTGGTTTCTCTTTGTTTGTTTGTTTGTTTTTTTTGGTGGTTTTGTTTTGTTTTTTTTAAATAACTTTATACTTAATATACAACTAAGACATGTGTGCACCCATGCGTGTACTTAAAATTTGTAATTATAAATTGACAATTATAAAATGAATAAATTTATACATAGTAATAATTTTATTAAAAATATAGGAGATAAAAAGTGATTGGTTTCAACAAAAAAAAAAATAAAAATAAAAAAATTGACATTTAACCATTCAATAATGTTTGAACATGTATATTTTAGTAAAACACTTAATAAGAGTTTAAGTAGATATAGCATTACTCTTATAAATGACCCATGAGTGTATTAAATTCGATAGTTACAGAAAAAAAACAGTAATTTGAAATAAAAATATCTGTTACAATATCAAGAGCATTGTATATGGACAATGATCCAGAGTTCTAAAAGTAGAGTTCTAGGGGTTGTTTAAGATGACCTAAACAAGTGTACTTTTTGTCTTTTTACGAAAAGATGTGCAGAAAAGTAGAGAGGTGATGTGATGGAAAAAAGATAAAAAGATAAAAAGATGGATTATTTGAGGTATGCCAAACTTGGCCTTAATTTGAGCTTTACTGAGCTGGCAAGAAAAAAAATAAAAATAAAACAACAATGATTCATCCCCCCTTTTTCCCTCACCCCCTTTGACCCCCTCTCTCTCTCATTGGTCCCCTTTTCTTTTTTTTTTTTTTCTTTTTTTTCCTGCTCCTCCAATCACCACCCGCCACATGGCAAAGGGGGTGAGGGGGTGACCCCCAAAAAGGGTCCCAAGCATTATTCAAAATAAAAAACACATATACACATATTACATCATAAATGGGGCCCACTATAGCTCTTTAAAAACTCTAAATTATTTTTGATTGTATATATATGTATCTTAATGGTAGGTGCAAACACGATATTTTTATAATTAATCTTTGAATAGTTCGATGATTGAACATATTTGATAAATAATGAATATGTTTCAGCAGTTTGGATAGTTTAATGAAGCATTTATGGGTGGTGGTAATTATTAGATATGGACATTATAAAAAAATAACATAACATACTAACAGGTTGTTTGGAATAAATTAAATAAGTGTATTTTTTAAATTTTTATGAAATATGGGTTGTGTTTGAAGTGATGTGGTAGAGAGATAATGTGACTTAAATAAGATTAAGGAGTGGTTTGGGATGCCTAAATAAGTACACTTTTTGACTTTTTATGAAATATGGGTTGGTATGGATTGGGTTTGAAGTGATGTAGTAGAGAGGTGATGTGACTTAAATAAGATAGTGACTTTTTGACTTTTTAAATTATTTAGTTTATGCCAAACAACGCCTTAAATAGAATAGTGACTTTTTGACTTTTTTTGATTATGCCAAACCAAGGCTAAGAGTCCCTTGGGAAGTGAGTTGACTTTTTGATTTTTAGCTATTTTAGTTTGGGGCTAAAAATGTTCATTTGGAATAAATTTTTTGACTTTTTTTAACTTTTATAAGAAAAAAATATAATAATTATATTAAATTAAAAAATTTATTTTATCTTTTTGTAATTAAAGTAACCTCATATTTAATCCAACCCAACTCAACCTCACCTAAATTGCCAAATAAAAGCTAAGAGATGTAGGGTAGGTTTGGTTTGTCTTTCTGAAAAAAATTTTAGAAATTTTCTCTACAAATAAATTTCAGAAATTTTTTTTATCAAACAAATTTTTCTAAAAATTTTTTCCAAAATACACAAACCAAACAAGTTTTCCAAACAAATCTCTCTCACACACACATCAAATCAATCACTTTTTCCAAAACTCTCTCTCAAAATAATTTTCCAAAACAAATTTCTCAAAAAACCAAACCAAACATGTTTTCGTACTTTTTATCTCTAAAACACATCTCTCAAATACAAACCAAACATACCCGTATGTTCTTCATATAGTATAATAAACTAGTTGCTGTTTGCACATGCAATGCATGCGTCAGCACTGTATTTGTTTTTACGAAAAAGATTTTTTTCCCGAAAAATTTGTGCCCCGAATGCCCCGAGAGAGAGAGAGAGGTCGTAGCTCGTCGTCTCGCCGCCCGATCGTCACCCGCCGACGCTCGTCGCAGCCGCCCGATCGTCGCCCGCTGTTGCTCGTTGCAACTCCAGCTCGTCGCTCGTCGCAGCTTCGGCTCCGCCTCGCCACAGCTCCGGCTCTGCCTCGCCGCCCGGCCTCCGCCCCTGCCTCATCCCCGAGTTTGTTGGCCCCCTCCCCTCCCCTCCCCTCATTCTCTTCCTCCCCTCCCCTCTCCTCTCCTCTCCCTCCATCTCTTCGTCTTCTTCTTCCTTCTTCAGCTGGAAAAAAAAAAAAAAAAAAAAAATACAAAACGACGACGTTTTGCATATTAGGGGCAGTCGGGGCTCCCATTTTCGAGGTCCCAATCACGTCTCTTGTTTTTAATCCCTTTTTAAACTTATTAAAGAGATGTAAGTAATTACTCATGTTCCTATTTTTCGCCCCGTACAAATAAGTAGTTTACAATTTGGTTTACATTAGGTGTTGACATTATTTAATAGTATGTTGACATTATTTAATAGTATGGAAGAATGAATATAAAGTAGATTAGGAAGTTATTACGGTGTTTATCCCTTAAAGAAGGTATATTGTATCAAGAATAAAGATTGGGACCCCCTTTTCCCCACCCCCTTTTGACCCTCTTTCTTTTTTGATTGGTCACTTTTTCTTTTTCTTTTTCTTTTTTTTCTCCTCCTCCAATCACCACCCGCCACGTGTGTGTGGGGTGGTGAGGGTTGAAGTTTGAGGGGATCTAAATCACTGCTGATTGTATCAACTCTACAATGACATATGTAATATAATTTCAATACCAGTAACACACCACGATATGTTATAACTTTATTTACGAAAATGATTTGTAACATTTCTCACTATAAATGATTCCAAACATTTTCACCACACCATTAACAACATAATCACAATAGTTCATAATTTTTGATTTATGAATACTCACTCTTTGATAACTGCTATCATAAAATGGCATAATTAATACCACAAAGTGAAAATATAATTCACCAATACATCTTTTATATGTAATGTTATTATTAAATAATAATATCACATATTTAAGTACGGAATTAGGATTTTATCATTGGAGAGGCCAAAGACAAATAATTTTTTTTCATCATATATATAAACACACATGTATACATAATATGATATATAAACATAAAAAAAATTTCAAATACCATAGAAGTAATCTCTAATAGAATAAAGAAATTTTTTTAGTATAAATAAAAGATAACATAAGATGACAGAAGAATGATATATATATATATATATATCTTTTCTACTGAGAGACTATTTTATTTATAAAATAAGATAGTATATATTTTTAAAATGCTATAGTAAACTGAATGTTTTACAAAAACAAAAAATTAAGTTATAGCCCCCCATGATCTTCTTCTATTTCCAACCCTACCCATATTAAAAAAAATGAGGAAATGGGGTCACTGTTGTGCTAAAAAACACAGCAATGACTGTGGTGCCTCTATTTGAGGTGTATCATGGCCTTGTTTTTATGATTCAAACCGTTAATTTTGCAAAGTTTGTTAAATACTTCATACTTACCAAAAATCATATTAATCGGATATCAACAACTATAAGATCGATAACCAAAAAAAAAATAATAATAAATTTTTTTTTTGAGAAATAACATAAACAATATTCAATTCGATCATTTAGTTATTGATATCCAATTAATATAGTTATTGATATCCAAACCCGACAAAATGAACAATTTGAATTATAAAAATAAGATCATAATACATCTCAAATAGAGACACCACAATCACTGCTGTACTTTTAGCACATTAGTGACCCATTTCCTATTAATGATTACTTCAAATTTTTACACATATATCTTTTGGGTGTGAACAAGACATTTACGCTTACTATTTCTTGACAGCTTGATTTCCACTCTCCTGCCTTTCAAAGGTTCACCTTTAAGTGACAAACTTACCCGCAATTCATGGACCAGGGTTTGGAATCAAGCATCCCTCTCTGTCATAAACAACAATCATTTTCCTCTAATTTTTTTTGTTCTTCTTTAATAATTTTTTAAGGATTACATATATCATTAAGTTCTTTATTTTTATTTTTATTTTTCCTTTGCCAAACAAAAAAGAATTTTGCTTATACATTAGATCCGGGGCAGCTGAACAAAGTGTAAGAATTTTAAATTTATATAATGTCTACAATTATGTGGAACATGTGTCACATTTTGGTGATGTGTATCTATGTCAATGAATATCTCTTAGAATTCATAGGCTGATTTTTAGTATTATATAATATGAGTCTAGAATTTTCCTAGTTCATGTATTGTCATTGATTGAGTTGTAATTTGTAAAACTATACAAGTAAAAGGGAGAGAAAATTAGCCTCCAAGAGTGAGGAAGGAAAGTGCCTGAGAAATTTTAAGGGTTTGGTTGATTGATAAAAACTTGATAATAAAATTCAAGATTTAAAGTTTGAGTCTCTTAAACGGGTCATTGAATGTTTATCCGATCATTAATTTCAGGATTTTTAAAAATTAATTCTCAGTTGTCTAAATATGAGGCAACTTGTGTCCAATGAACAGACAAGATATACCTTCAATTTCCAAAATAAATATATAAGTAAAAAGTTGAGAAAGAAGTCTCCATGTGAGACTTAGAAGTGAAAAAAGAAATCTTGTGGTGACAGATGATGTAAATTATTCAAAAGGCATAGAAAAATATGGTTGAGTGCGTAGATAACAAAGTTTGTCTCTCATTTTTCTAAAATTTTAATATAGTATCAAAGTAGGTTGTCTGTGACTATCAATTGGGTATAGATATATAAAAATAAAAATAAAAATTATAAAAAAATTAAGAAAAAAGTACACTAATCTTCTATGAAGTTTTAAAAAAAAATATATAGTTAGATTTACATTTTTGGCATAAATTTTCCTTATAGTATGGTTAAAGCGATCAAAAATAATACCAATGGTGGTAAATACCGAAATAAATAAAGATAAATATACATTTTAATATATAGGAAAAAGATGATAATATTATTTTTTTTTATTCATATAACTAGCTAATTATTGATGAAAAATTACCTAAGTGTTGTGTGAATTAAACTTTGAGAGAGATTAATGTAATTATGTCAAATGTGCGAGACTGACTATATTTTTCCTCAAATCTCAAGAGAAATAAGTGTAATTTATCCAAAAATTAATAGAGAATGGTGGTGTTTGGGAACCTAGGTTCCAAATTTTTTTCTCATTTTTTCCACTAAAAGATAAACTTTTTACAAAACCAAAAAAAACACATCCAAACAAAATATCACATCCAACTCCATAATCATTTCACTTTTTCTCTCACAAACATCACATCCAATCACATAAAAACCCAACTATCTTCCCAAACACCAAAAATTTTTTATCTAATAAAAACTTACAACTAAAAAAACTTACATAAAAACTCACTTCCCAAACACCATCAATGATATGATTAGTTTTGATTCTATCACTTTAAGATTGCGTTTGGTTGTGGAATTTGATGAAGCAAATAGAAAAAGAAAGGGAAATATAGAGACAATAGAAATAATTGATAGAATTTGAATTTTAAGCTATATTTGATTGAGTTGGAAAACGAAAAAAGAAAAGAGACGACGTGAGCCCAAAAGACAAAAAGTGAAATTACAGTTCACTTTCACTTTATTTTTTCCTGTGTTTTCCATTATTACCAAAAAAGTGAAATTATATTTCCTTTTCTCTTTTTGTTTCTCTCATCAAATCTTCAAACCAAATACAGTTTAAAACAAAAAATTATTAAGATAACTAGTATTTTCTATAATGCCACTACCACATCATTTTTATCATAAACTTGATACAAAAAATTTTGTAAACATTTTCCTAAAGAAAATGGCAACTACAGCTCAAGAAGATTCACATTGAGTAATGTGAAAATATTGGTGACTAGCAATCGTCAGTTTAAAGGGAAAAAAAAAAGGATTTTTTTTAATTGATCACATTGTCAAATATATGTTCCTATACCTACTATGATGCCAAAACTCGCACATATTTTAAAGCATGCAATTTATGGTGGGATATTAGTGGAAATCCAAAAAAATTGTAAGTTGAACAAAATTCAAGAGAAGAAGAATGAACAAGCATAATAGATATTAAAAAGAGAGAATTACCAAACTTCACTCATATTGGAATTTCAACATGAAAGGATTTGAGATATTTATGAAATTCATCAGAGGTCCCATTTTAATAATTCGAACCGTTTATTTTCTAAGACTCGTTAAGTAAAATATTTATGCAAAAAATCAAGATGATCGGATAATATTAGTATTTCATATGTTTGAATTAAATTTATATTACAAAAAATGAATGGTTATTCTTATAATTATATTTATCATCCATTTAAAAAAAAAAATATGATTCAAATATATAGTTACTGATATTCAATTATTTTAATTTTCTACATGAAAATTCTACTCAGCGAGTCTAAAAAAGTGAACGGCTTGGATCATCATAATTGATTTCAAAATAAATTTACCAAGTTCAAACGCTCTCTCAAGTTGAGATCCCAACTAGAGATAAGTCAAATCATTAAAAAAAATATTTTTAGATATATGAAAAAATTTAGAATTTTAATTATTAATATTTTTAAAATTTATCATTGATATATATATATATATATTTCTTTCTAAATTTACATTAAATAGTAATTTTTCCTATTAAAAAAGACAAGATGATGAAGTTTTGAAATATGTTTACGGTATGAATTTCTAAATCAAGTATGAATTTTTGTGTCAAAGTCATATGAAGTAATATTAGAATGGAATTTTGGATATAAGATTTTGATGTAGATATATTTTTGGAATTTATGATGGCAATGTTAGTGAAGCTAGAAGAAGAAGAAAATGAAGTAGAGGAAAATGTTAAAGATGAAAAAGAAATTGTAAAAGTAGACGTTAGAGAAAATCAAAGAAAATATTGAAATTGAAAAATTAAAATTTTGGACGAAGGGTGAAAAAAACATGATGTAATGACAAACACGAATGATTTTGAGAAGGAACTGACCAAATGGGAAACTATTTTTCAACAACAAGAATGATAAAAATTTAGAAGTTTCAAAAATTCAATTTGGTGTGGAGTTTAATTTTTGATAGGGTGAGCATAGAATAAAGCAATTTTGTGTCTCTCAAGATGAAATAAAAGGAAAATTAATGAGGCGTGAAAAAAATGAAGAAACGTGAATATCGACCGACTACAAGGTCATTAAGAGTGGTGAATTACATATCTACAAAAAAAAAAAAAGTTGGTGAATTAAATAATTATCGGAAAAATTATAAACACACCTCTTGAATTTTGTTTAAAATAAAAATAATTCTCAATAGTTTTAGAAATTACATTCCGCCTTTTTAAAATTTTTAATTTCATGACAAATAAACCCCTTTTGTTAATAAATTATCAAGTTAATTAACAGTTTTTTAGTAATGTTAGAAAATTTATTTGAATTAATGATTCAAATAATTTTATTATAGTATAGAAGAGAAATTAGAAATTTTATTTTTTCAGTTAATTTTATTAAATAAAAAATTCTGATATGGCAATATTTGTAATTTTTTAAACTATATAGGATAAATTACAAATACACCCCTAAGATTTGCTTAAAATACAGATTGTATTATTTAAATTGTGTTAATTTAGTTTTTAATATAAATAAATATTTTGATTTAATCCCATAATCTAGGTCAGTCGGTAGATATCGTTAAATTCAAGAATAAATGTGTTTTGCAATTAAATAAATTAAGCCTTTATCTTTAAAAATATGCTATTTGTGACATTTTGATCTCTAATAATTAAATTATATAAATTTAATTTTTAATGTATAAAAATATTTAAATTTGATTCCTCAACCCAATTGAAATACTTTTTACACATTTACTCTTGGATTTTACGCCATCTACGAACAAAGTTAGGTAGATGGACCAAATTTAAAAAACTTTGGATAAATGACAATAACCTACAATTTTTAGGTAATTACATTAGCCACTTCATATTTTGTAATTTTATAATTCTTAGCCCCCACCGTTAATATGTTGTTACAATAAAATTTCAAAATGAAATACCAAAAGTATTCCCTTTATTCGTTAAATGGATTGGTTAATCCAAATTAGAAAATAATTCTTTACCCAAACAAAACTAAACAAACTACCAAACACTCCCAACACCCTTTCAAACCCTAAGTCCAACCCCTTTCTTCATTTTTCTTAGGACGAATTCCATTAACAGTCTCTATAATTTGATACTCGTGTCACTTTAGCCTCTAATTTTTTAATTATGATGTATTTGATTCTAAATTTTAAATCTTATTTCAAATAAGGACAATTGAAGATATCATTGCTCAATTTCAAGGACAAAGTCGCCAATTTGATAAAATATAAATTAATTTGACAAAAATCAATATCGAAAAAATATTTTTGAATATTTAAAAGTTATTTCCACCCACTAAAGATAAAATTATATAAAATTGATAAATTTTTTACTCATTTATTTATTTATTTTACCAAAGTAATTTTTATGATAATTATGTAATGTGTGGTTGTTAGGAATCAATATGAAATATTTTTAGTTTTGAATTTTTTGATTTAATAGATTGATTTAATAATGATATCAAACTTGTCGCCATATTTGAGTTTTGGAAAAATAGAAATTAATTTAATGAAAATAAAAACAACCATCCATTACATGATCATTATCTAAACACATAATAAAAATTAATTTGGTAAAATAAATAAATAAATATGTTAAATATTTTATCAATTTTACATAATTTTATTTTTGGTGGGTAGAAATAATTTTTAAAAATTCAAAAATATTTTTTTGATATTTATTTTTATCAAATTGTTTATATTTTATCAAATTAACGATTTTGCCCTTGAATTTGAGTAATGATATCTTTAATTGTCATTATTTGAAACAAGATTTAAAATTCAGGATCAAATGTATCATAATTGAAAAGTTAAGAAGTAAAATGACACAAACCCCAAATTATAGGGACTATTAATGTAATTTACCTTTGTTTTGTTTATTTTTTATCTTGTGAATTTTTATATACATTGTTCATAATAAAAGACAAAATTCAATCAATTGAAGACTCATAGTCGCAAATGAATCGTCTATTATCCAAAAGTTTACTTGTTGTCCATTAATTTATTTTATATAACAAATATGGTTAAATTATATTAGTATAATTATTGGTTTAATTTGAATATACTATGTTGGAAATATAGTAAAAATTTTGGATAGAATAAATGTAATAATAATAATAATAATAATAATAATAATATTAACAAAGAAAGTTCAGAATAACTATTTTTGTTTTAAGAGATGGAGAGGGGGATTCCTAATCCCTTGATATTAGGATGAGTCTTGGAAGGGAAATTGCGATGGAAGAGATAGCAGTGGTATTAGAAAAAATAGTCCGCCGGACTATTTATTTTATTTATTTTTTACATGTTGGGCATTTTTTTTTGAACATTAATATTTAATTTTTTTCATTTTTTTGTTAAGTAAAAATCATTGTTTTATTTGTTTTATTTTTTTCTATTTTTAATTTTTTTTTAATTTTTTTTTTTATGTTGGGCATTTTTTTGAACATTAATATTTAATATTTTTGTATTTTTGTGTTTTTTTTTTTTTATTTTACTAGCTTATGCATGTGCCTGAAGGCACGGTGTAAATAATATTAGGATTAGAATATAATTGTAATCCTAACACTATTTAAATTTATTTTTTAATTTGATAAAATCACAAATTTATTATAAAATTTTGGAGTTCTCACAAAACTTCTCACAAAAACTCGCTTTTAGTTATATAATATATAGCTAGATAGATAGATGTGTTTGACATACATACAATTTCCACGGGTATACATATAATATTGCTTTTGCTTATATAATTATATGGAAATTATATGTATGCCTATAATGTCCTAATGTATTATGGGTATACATATGTTCTATGGAAATATATGTAAATATATTGAACAAAAAGGAGAAAATAAAAAAATAAAAAAATAGAGAGAAAAATAAAAATCGGAGAAAATAAAAAAATAAAAATAAAAGAGAGAGAAATGTGGGATCATGGGATCATGGAATGATGGATAAGAAAATGAAAAAGTAAGAGAGAGAGAAGCGGGAAAGTATAAAATGAATATGTAGGATAGCTTTTGGGAAAATATATCTCAACTATTATTTTATAATTTGAACAGATCTAAGCCATCCAAATGGCCTAATAGGACAAAAATATGTTGAAGATTCAAAAACCGTCCTACTTTATTAAAATATATGTTGAAGATTCGTATAAGATCTAAATTTATGAAATCTATCAGATATTCAATATATTTAAAAATAATAATTAATTGTTCAAATTCATTTAATTTATGGACTATAAAATTCATTAATTTAATGTCCACTACACAAAGTAAAATCTGGCTTCTAATTTTGGGATCGTAGACTTTTTCATATAATATGAATAAAAATAAGTGAACAAAAAGGAAAAAAAAAAAAACAAATAGAGAGAAAAATAAAAATGGAAAAAAATAAAAAAAAAATAAAAAGAAAAGAGAGAGGAAGGTAAGATCATGAGATTATAGAAGGATGGGTGAGAAAAGAAAAAAGTAAGAGAGAGAAGCGGGAAAATAGAAAATATACATACAGGATATTTTTTGAAAAATATATCTCAGCCGTTATTTTACAATTTAAATAGATTTAAGTCGTTCAAATGTCTTAATAGGACAAATTCAAAAACCATAATGTTTTATTATATAAATATAAAAAAAATTTAACAATCTAATTATTATCAAAATAAATACAATTTTACTTAATCTCCTTATTAATAATCTTTCACTATTAATTCTCTTATTATAATTTTTTTTCCATTTAAAACAAACAAGGCCATAATTGATTAAGATATATGAAACTGTATTCTCTTTAAAAATGCTACACCCCTTTCTGCACTGCAATGATTGTTTCTGTGCAGCAAAACGTAACTCACGAAGTAAGAGTTGTCAAACACTCAAAAATAAATAAAATATATCTCTAAAAAGATTATACAGCAGATTATGTAGTACAAAAGTATGTACAAATACACATGGGAGAGATAGTTGTGTTTTCATATATACAGGCCAAGTCAGTGCAACATTAGTGTTTTTGTTTGGTGGTCTTACTTGAAGTTAGTAAGACCAATGCAGTTGCGCAATAAACTTACAACCGGATTGATGGTTTGTTCAGTCCGATTGCTAGTCTCGGAGTCAGGCTGTTTCATTTGAGCTTTGGTAATAAAAGTGTTAAATGATAGATCTTATCCTCTAAGAATGAGACTCTACAAAGAAGAATTAGAATCTTAATAAAATTATGACTTATAAAATATATAAAAGGCTCAGAGTTAATTTAAATTAAGGTAATGCAATTTTACTCAGAGAATTCGCAGGGAGCTTTTCCTTCTATTAATCTTAAGAGTTAACTTACGTATCAGAGGAATTTTTTGATATACATCCGCCGATATGTTTACCTGAGTTGTGTTTTCGGGACATATAATATCGTTCGAGGAGGTTCAAACTTGATCACAAGGAGTACGTCGATAAGTTCATTTGAGTTGTATTTTCAAGATATACGACATCTTTCGAGGAGGTTTAAATTTAATCACAAGGAGTACGCGTGTGACGAATATTTTGTGCTCATACACAAATGTTAACTTTTTTTTTTATATATATATATATAAAAAACATGTCTGATGTGGACTGTGATTGATACATAAAAAAATAAAATAAAAGAGATACATTAGGATATAAACAGAAGTGAGACATATCTATATTACTTATATTTAGGATGTGTTCACATAGAGGGGAAAAATAAGTAGTTACAAAAATAAATTAATAGAAGTATATATAAATAAACTTTTAAATTAGGAATACAATGAATTCAAAAGATAAACGATTTATGTCACTGTTCCACAAGCCCAATTGTACAAGTGGATTGGGGACAAACTTAATATTTAATTATTTATTCTTTAGGAATATTTTCTTGAAATACTGTTGTCAAAACACGAAGATAAACGAATCGTGTTTCTCTACTACAAATCAATTGGAAATAGTATAAATAATTACAAAATTATGGACGTGCTAGTAGATCTGTATCTCGGTGCAAATGATGAAATTGTGATATGAGACACAACAGTTATGCTCACCTTCACCTCCAAGAATGTGTATGTTTACCTAATTTCTCACCGATTTATAATTCTTACTAGGTTTTATTTTCTCTTTTGGCACATTTTGCTGTACATTTTTTTAAATTTTTTTTATTGAAGTTTCAAACAAGAAAGTGTATTTCCATAACAGCAATGCTAGGTATCATGAAAAATCTTTCATAAAAATAATCATGAAAGCTTTGTGACCCTTTGATTACACTTAGAATAAAGCACCACATACTAATCAAGGTAATCCAAGAATTATAAATCTTTCATGGTCATTTTTATGAAAAAATTTTCATGATCCCTAACTTTTATCTTTCCACAATGACTCAGCATCAATATATATATATATATCTATATATTTGGAATTATGATGACCATTCATATCAAAAATCCAAAACAAACCAATACATTGACTCTTTGATGTGGAGATTATATAGAACAGCTGACATTAACTTAAGCTAACTTGACTTCCCATAAAACAAGAAAACAAAGGAAACAAATAGTAGGACAAGGAAAAAAAAAAAAAAAAAAAAAAAAAAAGAAGATTTCTTGTTCTGAAGATCACAAAATCTCGAATCCTCGTAGAGGAAGCTGCCACTGGTCGGTGCAGCTTTAATCCATTTTAATTGGGTCTTGAAACCTGTAATCAAATTTTAAGTACATATCTTAATGAGTTTGTTTGGATTCCACAAAGTACCCACAAGAAAAGTATAGAGAGAGAGAGAGAGAGAGATATGAATCATGAGACTAAAAACATGTTAATGAAATATTAAACAATAATTAGAAGGTTTCACATTTGGGGAATCCAGGATTAAATAAGTAATTTAAAACTGTTTAGACTAATGACTTTCTTAAAAAATAAAATGTTCTCACTATTTTATAATATTTGACACTGTAAAGTTGAACCCTAAGAGAGAGAGATTCCAAAAATCCCCAACAAAGGTTAGGCAGGAAAGAAATGCTCTTAAAACTTGTTAAATAGCATATTAACTGTAGCTATGCACACAATGTGTATGAATTTATTTGACATTAAGCCTAACCAAATTTATGAAAATTTAAAATTTCAAACCCAATGTATGTCAGAATATTTATAATTTAATATTCCAAACCAGAAAAAATGTCTTTTAGGCAAGTTTGATTCGCAGGGATATATATTATTATTATTATTATTATTGATGTAAAATGCAAGTACAAAAAGTATAATTGGATTATATCAATGCTAAAAGGCCTAACCTGAAAGTGTCATGGCTTAAAGAATGTATTATCTTGGCATTATAATTCTTGGATAGTTCATTTTTGAATAAATTACAATCCCGGTTCTTAAAATTTGACTCTTGTGCCACTTTAATTTCTTATTACAACAATTTTATCTTTGAATTTTTCATATCATGCAAATTTAAAAATTTAACTGAAATCAAGAAACAAAATAATCCATTCTTTCTTTTCAAAGTGATTGAGGGCTTTCTATTCAATTAGAAATGGTTTGTTCTTTTTTTTATAAATAATTTTCCTTTTGATTTTTGTCCAATTTCTTAATTTATAGACTAAATCTACAAAAGATGAAAGATTGAAATGAAAAAAATCATTACAATTAGAACTATAAGAACTAAATTAACACAAGATGCAAATTATAGTGAGAAGAAGGGGTCTACCTTTGCCAACAATATTCAAGATTGATTATGCTTCTTCCTTATCATGAAAATTTTACATAGTTGTTTATTTTTTTTGGAGTTTGGACTATTTCTTGTGGTGGCTATTATCCAATTTGATATAATCATATCCTATCGATTGAAAAAAAAAAAAAAAAAAAATTGTTTAATTACCCTTTAATTTGTTAAGGGAAATTTTTAGAATTTCGAATTGAAAGCGTTATTTTGAAATAAGTTGTTCCATCAGGAAAAAAAAAAAAAAAAACGAATAACGCTAAATAGTTTTAGATAAAATCAATAGGGGAAATTGCAAAATTGTGGGGTAGTGAAAAATAATTGCACTATAGATGAAATATTTTCTAGTGCAACTCTAATACACAAAAATGACTTGCAACATGTATTATGTATACAAAAAATTTAGACTATCATAAAAATATAAATATTATAAAAAATTATATAAAAATTTATTTTCTAGACCATTATTTGAGATTCAGTGATGTATTAAGAAGATGGTTAATTGATAATTAAAAAATATTTAATTATCAACTAATAATCTTTTTGACATATTACTAAACCTAAAAAATAGATCTAATTTTTGAGTCAAAATAGTAATGCTCTATTTCCCCAAATCAATATTGCTGATGATTTTATCATTTTAAAGAGGAAAAAAAATTTCATCAACACCGAGAGAGAGAGAGAGAGAGAGAGAACTGAAGTGAGCTGGGGAAATTGTGCAGTGCCGACATAATAATTGGATAGAAGTTGTGCAGCTCACCAGGAAATAGCTTTCACCATGCTGCAAGCTGTGTAAGGAAATGCCATACTCGTTGAAAGGTACTGCCATTCCAGATGAGTGGACCAACATCACTTCTTCCCCAAACATTGATTTTATGTCTATTGCTCCTCTTGGCACGTCTGTTGCTATTCCATTTATAAACACTGTTATAAATCCTCCTGAACCATTCATTCCCAACAACATAAGCTCGTCAAAATTGTCATCGAAATATATAAAACAATCGAAAATTTTTTATTTAAAAATCATCTTAATCAATTGTCAAATTGTGCAGTACTCCGGTCTAAAAACACTTACAGTTATTGAATCATGTAAAAATCTCGGTACACAAAATACTTGAGATATAATTCAACAGCTGTTTTAAAAATTAACAATAAATAAATAAAACAATAAAAATGATTTTTTTTTTTTTTCCTTTAATGTTGATAAATGGTAGAAAACAAGTAGTTACTTTTTTGCTAAAGTAACATTATCAATTGTCAAAATATGCGTTCTCCTGCCTCAAAACGTTCATAATTGTTGAATCATGTGAAAATATAAAACTCTCGAGATATAATTCAACAACTATTCTAAAACATGAGAGTTAAAGATAGAAAGATTTGAAACCAACCGTACCATAATTTTCTAATAAAATCAAGCGTAATCAACGTCTTCGTGTGTGCATGAGAGAGAAGACACAAGATTCTCTATTCTAAAATCATTTTCCCTTTATTTCAATGCAATCACCGTCACAAGTTCTTATATTTTTAGATTATAATCACACAGTACAACACTATGAATGCATTAGAATAATTTAAAAAAAAATTAGATTTGCCTAGGGAAAGAACACCATGAAATTAAAATAACCAAGCCATGCAATTACCAGATTGGTACTGCAAATTGGAAGCATCCGAACCGCCCAAAATCGACACCATCGATGAGTTTTGCTCAATTTCAGGGATACCCATTTGACCAGAAAAGCAAAAGAGATCATCAACACCACTACCATTTTCAACAAGCCCACATGATGATGATGATGATGATGAAGAAGAAGAACCCACATAACATGAAGATGGAGATAAACCCAAACATGGTGAATTAACCATAAACCCACTTTGATACTGAATTGCACCGCCGCCGCCCCCGCCAGCAGTGGCCTGAGCTTGTTGTTCTCCGGCAAGGCTAGCCTGAATCTGCCTCTGTCGGCGTCGAGACCGCGACCGCCGATTCTGGAACCAGTAGAAAACATTGGCATCACCAACAGAGCCAAATTTCTCAAGAAGTTTTCTTATCCTCACAGTTTCATCTTTGGGAGGATTTACCATTCCACTGTTGAAGATGGACTCGAGTATGAGGATTTGCTCAGGTTTGGGCGTCCATCTTGATCTGACTGGCTCAGTTCTTTCAGTTCCGAGGTTTGGAGGAGTGTTTGGGTCTTGGCTTTCACTTTCCATGATTTTGAGAGAAAAGATACCAAAAATAGGTTTTCAAGGCACAAACCTTGATGAAAATAAAAGAGAAAAAAGGAAAAAAAAAAAAGAAAAGGAAAGGGAATTTTGGAGGAAATTTAGAGCACATGAACGCACAGTAGTCTACATCAAGGTTCCGTATTTAAAGGCCTAGAAGGAATGTTGCTTTTGAAGTTACCATCCTACCCTTCTGTTGTAAGAGAATTTAACAATGCCTAGATTTGCTTTCTCATGATATTTTGCACAAGACTATCCTTCTTTGTTAATTGTAACGTATCCTTGAAGGATAAAGTTCTTAAAATATCAAAATATTTATAATTTAATATTTTTTATTTATTTATATATATTTAAAAATACTTTCATGTATCTCAATATATATTTTATATTGTTTCAATACTAACAACCGCCGTAATGACTTGTTTTTAGCATTTCCCATATTGCATACCTATAATTTCTATCTAGAATTTTATTGAGGAGGATGATTTTTTCAGTTCAAAATTTAGATTTGAAGAAATTATTTGGGTTCGTGGAGTTCATATAAGTCTTATTTTGATAATTCGAACTGTTCATTTTGTTAGACACTTTGTGTATTTCATCTAAAAAAAAATTTAAGTCAATTCGATAACTGTAACTTGTTTAATTTACCGTGTTTAGGGTTTAGCATATAACTTATTCAATTTACTATGTTTTTTACTACTTAAAAAAATGGACGTCAATTATATTTTAAAAAAATGAATTATACATTTTTTTGATGACAAAAATAATAAGTTGAACAAATTATAATTATCAGATTAACTTAATTTTTTTTATAAATGAAATATACGAAGTGCCCAACAAAATGAACAGTTCGAATAATCGAAACGGGGCCTATGATAAGCCCCACGGGCCCAAACAGCTTCTCTAGACTGCAGGGAATCCCCCTCCTATTAAAAAATGTCAACATGTAGTTTTCAAATTTATTTCGAAAAATGCCTAAGACCCCCAGTGGGGGTCACTGGGGTCGTGCATGTAGACCCGTGATTGGCCCCAAAAAAAAAACTATTTTTTTTTTGTTTCAGCGAATGGCAGCGCGCCACGTCACTGGGGGTCGACCCATAATTTTATAATAAATTAATTCAATCTCAACCAACTTGTCAACTAACGTCAACCCAAACTCACAAGAGTTAGCCTGTGTGAATTGAGTTGGATGGGTTAAATGATAAAAATTAATAGATATTGTAAGTGTTTTAACAAATATTTTAAAAATACTCATTAACAGAATCTATTTTTTAAAATTAAAGTGTTGTCATTGTGGAGAACGATGCCATTGAAGACAACTTGTCTTACACATATAAGAATAGAATTACATCAGCATTGAAATAGAAATGTTAGGCGCGCTGATATAGAAGTCGTAGTATGTGATTGAGATTGATATTTGGTAGTATGACATGGGACACTTATAAATTACAGCCACGCACTTATTTTTATTGTATTTTTTTATTTTCTAATTTTGTGCAGCTAATATTTTTGGTATTGAAATTTTTTGAAAATAGTCTTACATGCACCATAAGTCAATAAAAGAATTAAGACATTTCATGCTTCCAATCATGACATGAGATTGTAATGCATTATAACTTTTATTCTAAAAAAAATGAATATGAAATTTACCAATGAATAAGAGTGACTCAAATTCAATGTGTTGTGGGTCTATATAAAAAATGCATCTAGACTATTCAGTTACGTTTTTGGATAAATTTATGAATAAATAATCTGTTATGTAGCATTACTCATATTTTTTTAATTTATTATAACTAAAATATATTGATTGTGATATAATGAAAATTACGGGCTAGTAACTACATTAATTAAAATCTGTTTTAAATTAATAAAAAATGAAAGTTAAAAAAAAAAATTAACGCGATGAAAACAATGCAAATTAAAAAGTAGTAGTTCTTCAAATGAAAAAAACTGAAGACTTCAAGTGACAAACTCAAATAAATATGAGCAGTGATATAGAATTCTAAAAGCAGACTTTTAAATTGAGCTCTAGTGATGTGAAAATGAGAAAAAAAAATTAAAAAAGACACAAACATCACATCATGAATGAAGATCAACTCCTTAGAATTCCTTTAAATCTTTATATTTAGAACTTTCAATTGTTTTCCATTACACATTTTATGCACTTTTGTTGGAGGATCCATCATAAACTATCAACTCCCAAAACTAGGAAGCTCAATCAAAAGGCATGCAGGGGAAGCTCACTTTCCCTCTCTCTCTCTCTCTCTCTCTCTCTCTCACATATTAAACCTATCAAAAAGTGTAGAGCACAGAGACGAGACAAGACAAGAGAAAGCGAAAGGGCTTAAGGTTAAAGAGTTGCATTGATGGGTTAAAATGGTAAAAAGGGTAAAGAAGGGTGTGAAGGGAGGACAAGGGAGTTAGGGTTTCGGTGAGCAGCATGTGAAGATATGCATGGAAAGATGAGTCTGTCACACACTGTGAGTTGAAGAGAGAGAGAGAGAGAGAGAGAGAGAGAGAGAGAACAATCCGAAGATATGGTCAAGAAAACTCTCCAATTTTATATTACTTGTGACGTTTACACCAGTCCACACAGCCTCTTCTCTGTCATTTTTATATTAAATGAGAGGAGGGAAAATGGTCGTCAAGGTTGGCTTAAACTTCGAACATCTCTCTCTCTCTCTCTCTCTCCTCAGTATATAAATTAAATAGTAAAATAACAAAAAATGGTGAATAACACAGAAACACACCAACCGACTTGTCTGAGACGCGGTCTTCTGTCCCTCTGCTTGGTGCTGGGATTGCCTTGCCTGCCTTCATTTGCAAGGACTGTACCCTTCTCTCCTCTTTACCCTTTAAAATATCCTACTAACTTTTTCTATGCAAATTAATTAAGATAATTACAAAAAAAAAAAAAAAAAAATTCAAGATTTCAACCTGATAACAAAATAAATTTTTAATTTTTAATTTCGTCAATTTAAATATTTTTATTTTGTTTTCAATTTAAATCATTCGCTTATTTTTTCGTTGTAAAATTAACAAAATAAGAATATTTTAGCCACGAAACTCAACATATATATCCATAAAATGCTTAAAATATAATTTTTTTTTGAGGATAATAACTAAAATATCCCTCCCTTTTTTTTATTGATTTTACCTCACGAAATATTGACAAGCAATTTAGATTGAAAATAAGTAAAAAATTTTGGATTTAAGTTAAAAACTCGGAAATTTTTTTGTTTCAAAGGCCAAACTCTAATTATTTTTTTTAATATTTATTTATTTATTTATTTGTGTTGGGGGGGGGGGTAATTTTCTCAATAAAATTTATATATACATATAAAATATCACAAAATTTGTGGTGTTGATTTTTTTAAATAATAATAATAATAATAATTAATTTTGGTAATTTTTTTTTTAATTTTAAAAAATGAATACAAAGTTTTCACATATTCAATATTGTTGAGAACTTTAATATAAATAATGAAGTTGATATGTATTAGAATAGATAATATATCATGTGTTCAAACCTCACCATCTTTTTTTTTTTGATCAGCAAAGGACAAAACTTTATTGATGAAACCAGAGAACTATTACTCGATAATTAAAAAATGTATGCACATATTTGGCTCGTCATAAAAAAAAATATATAAAATAAATTTTTTTTTTTTTTTAATCAGCAAAGAACAAAACTTTATTGATGAAAACAGAGAACTATTACTCGATAATTAAAAAATGTATGCACATATTTGGCTCGTTATAAAAAAAATAAAATAAAATAAAGGAGTTCAGTCACATGAGGGTAGGGGTGGGCAGCGGATATACCGATCCGCCAAAACCGACCGAACCAAACCGATCCGCCGCATTTTGGACGGATGCGTGATTACGAGCGGACGGTTGCGGATTGATTTTCTCCAATCCGCCAATTTGGCGGACGGATGGCGGATTTAAGGTTCTTTTGGCCGCAACCGAACCGCCAAACCGCGAGCACTTCTAGTAATTTATAAGACTTTGTGTTTTCAATTTGTTTAAATATTCTGTTTGTGTTTTCAATTGAAAAAGAGTTTAAATATTTTGTTGAAAAAAAGTTTTCAACTTGAATATATTTTTTGAATTGAAAAAAATAAACATATTATTTATCTATATTTTTTTATTTTTAAATCTAATTCTAAAAATAATAAATAGAAAATATGATATATATGCTGGTTGGTTTTTGTTTTCAAAAATATATATAGATGTAACAATACAGAAATATAAAATCCCTACTACTGCTTTGTTCATGGTTTTGGTGGCTTGAATTGTTTTTATATTTTAAGAACCACAGATTGTAATACTCTATGTGGATGAAGCATGCTGTGATTGTAATATGTGAATGAGGCATGTAGTGATTGTGATATTCTAAAGTTTCAAACTTTCTTTCTTTGGATGAGGCATGCAGTAATTGTAATACTTTTTTAAGTCATTGACTGTAATATATATATTTTTTTTTAAGGAAGTGCACAAGTTGAATTATGTTGAAAATTTATAAAATTTTAAACCGCCAAACCGATTCGTATCCATCCGCCAATCCGCTCAATCCGCATCCGCCGGATTGGCGGACGGATGTGGATTGATTTTCTCCAATCCGCCAATCTGGCGGACGAATGGCGGATTGGAGGTTTTGTGGCCGCAATCGACCCGCGCCCACCCCTACATGAGGGTGTGTGTTCAGAACATTAGACTTTAATATAAATAATAAAATTATTTATCTCTCTAAAAATTTAGGGTGTATTTGATTTGCTTTTGAGAGTGATTTTAAAAAAAAAAAAAAAAAAAAAAAAATTTGGGGACAGTGTTTTAGAAATTTTTGTGGTTTGTTTGATTGTAATTTTTTTGATTTGTTTGATTGTATATTTGATATTTTGTTATAATTCAGTAGATGTGTGTGAGAGAAAAAGTGATTGAGAATGAGAGAGGAAAAAGAAAAAGTCGTTGATTGATATATAAGAGAAAGAAAGTAATTTTGAAATTTTTTTGAGAAAAATCACAAACCAAACAAAATTTTAAATTTTTTTAAAAAAAGAACTCTCCCAAAAGCAAACCAAACAAGTCCTTAAACTTTAAGTAAGTTGGTGGTTAATATTTTAATAAATATAAATTGATAAATTTTTTATTTCATTTTTATGTTAGGATAATTTGTGATTCAGAAGTGAAATTATATATTTATCCAAAAAATTTCTAATTAACAAAAAAATATGTAACATTAATACAAAAATGCATAACATTATACCACAAAATAGTAACTTCATTTGTAAACCATACATTATCGAAAGTTTACCCAAAAAAAAATAAAAAAATACATAACATATATTGCAAAAATACATAACCAAAAAAAATATATGATACTTCTTACGAGGGATGCGTACCATGATATTACCCTTATTTTTTTATCTTTAACTTTTTTTTTTTTTTGATCAGCAAAGAAAAATTTCATTTAACAACATGAAATTAAAAGTACAGGAAGATGACATACATCGAGAGAGATTCGAAAGTATAAAAATACCCCCACTACTGCTACTCGCATCCATACAACAAACCCCTAAGCCTCTCGATTTTTTAACAAAAGAGTTAAGAAGAACTTATCTTTAACTTGTGCCCTACATGTTAACAAACCTTTTTTTTTTACTCAGCAATGTTAAAGAGTAAAAAAAAATAAAATAATAATAATAAAATAAATGAAAAAATAAAATTATAAATAAAATTGTGAGAAGTTGACTTGTATGGACCAAATAATTATTTTTTTTTACTCACATTATATTGAATTCTTTAAACTAAAAAATTGTTTAATTAAAATTTAATTATTGACTAAAATAAGTTGTTTGATAGGTACATGATGAAATTTAAAAATTTATTATTTTTATTTATTTTTTCTAATTTTTATATTGTAATGGTGAGATGGTGGTAGTGATGGTGGTGGCTATGGCGCCGATCGTGGTGATGGTGGAGGGAAAGTTACTGGTGATGATGGAGGGGTGGTGTAGTCAGGTGGTGGTGGCAACAATAGTGTAATGATGGTACTAGTTGTAGTGGTAGTGGTAATGGTAGTGGTGACTGCAATGGTAGTGAAACGATGGTAGCAGAGATAGTGATATTGGTAGTGGCAGTACCTGTGATGGTACTGGCAAATAGAGATGTAAGAAAATCAATGCAACCGGCCTAACCGATCGAAACTAATCGAAATTTAAATTTTTTTGTTTTTTTTTTTCATAACATACGATTTGTTTCAATTTTGAAAATTTTTATACCAATGCGAACTGAATCTACCGAATATTATATTGAAATACTTTTATATTATAATTTTTTTAATATTATATAATAAATTATGTAATAAGTACCGAATATAATACGCTTTTGTGATAAAACTAGGAAGAAAAACATTTATAGAGTAATTTTCATACATTTTCTTCATTTATTTTCAATGTAAAATTCTATAATGGGGCAATTAAAAAAAAAAAAAAAAACTCCAGAGTTCGAGGATTTTAATAAATTAAACTCTAAGCTTTTAATTTTATGAATGCAAATCATAATTTTTTAATTTATTTTCAATCTAAATCATTTACCTATAATATGTTAGTTAGGGTAAATTATGCAAATGGTCCCGGTAGTTTACATGATGTGTCAGTTTAGTCTCTGTTATTTTAATTTGCTCGATTTTGTTCATTAATTTAATAGATTGTGTCATATTAATCCAATAAATAACGGTTGTTAGGTTTTGTGGATGGAAAATCAAACGATGTGTCAATTTAGTTCTTATAGTTTATTCGATGTGTCAATTTGGTCAATGTTAAAATCGAGCAAATTAAAATAATAGGGATTAGATTGACACATCATTTGAGCATGTGACAACTTTCCGTCCATAAAATCTAACAGTCATTATTTATTGGACTAATACATCATTTTGATCAGCAAAATGATGTACTATATCATTTTGTATGATTCCATCAATAAAGATTCTTTTTATTGATAAAAAAAATGAGCAAATTAAAATAACGGGGACCAAAATGACACATCGTACCATTTGCATAATTTACCCCTTTAGTTATTCAACTTAATGTAGATATATATAAAATGTTTAAAATACTCTTTTTATTGAATTTAATAATTAAAATACATATTTTTTTTAATATTTTACTTAATGAAAATAGACAAACGATTTAGATTGAAAACAAATTAAAAGTTTAAGATTTAAATTAACAAAATTAAAAAGTCAGGATTTATTTTGTTACAAGAGTCAAACCCTCCCCCCTTTTTTTTTTTTTTTTTGGTTTTTTCCTTCTACATCATATTGACTATATCAATAAAATTGAAACATAACACAGTTTATATTGGTTTCTCAACCATGAAAATCGAAAAGATCGGTTTGGTACTAAATATGCCCTCAACATTGGCCGAACCGAACTGTTTACACCCCTAGTAGCGGTGCCAGTGTCAGTAGCTATGATGGCGGGGCGGGGGTGGTGTTGGTATTGGTGGAGGTGGTGAAGAGGTGACAATGGGTCGGTTTTTTTTTTAGATGCGAATTCTTGATTTTAAACTTAACTATTTTTGTAATACAATTTCATACTTTATCCGAATCTTAACAATTTTGACATACCTATCTTTATATTACCCTAACCTATCAATGCTCTCCCAAACTTTTATTTATTTATTTATTAAAACTGGATTGGAATAAATATAATCGAGTCAGATAATTTTGCCTTAACGATGTACATCAATACTTATGCTTAAGTAGTTATAAATTTAATTAGTATTACATAAATAAACAATTACTTAAATTTTTTTCTTACATTTTAAGAAATTTTAAAATTTTTAAATGGCAATGATTATAGTTATCAAATGAGTTTATTTGATTTTTATTTTTTTTATCAGTAAAAAAGGAAAATCTTTATTGATATAAGCTAACAAACAAAGAGGAACTACATCAATAGAGATAAGGGGAGATGAGTACAAAAAGCATTATGGCTACACAAAATAATCCGAACTAAGTTGGTACGGAAATACGAGCTCAATTATATACTGGCACACTACCAGGTTGGAGAGGATCCAATCAGACAAGAAAATAGAGAAAAAGCCAAAAACAGTCGACAAAGACAAAATAAGCATTGCCACTACCCAAAGACTAACTTAGCAACCCAAGCAACTTATCAAATATCCTTGGATGATGTTCTAATTCGTTGGATATTAGATACTGATAAGGACAATGTCCCACATCGCCTGGGAGGGACTTCCACTTTCACCTTATAAGCGTCTTGGCCCCCTCTACCTTATATGAGACCTTTTCCCCCGAGAAGGAACAAAACCATGAGGGGGGAACTTCAAGATCCGTCCCTTAACCCCAAACTCTCATCCTCACGGTTTTGTTCCTCTTCGAGGGAAAATGCCTCATACAGGGAAGAGCTCAGATGGTTGGAACATGTGGCTGTTCTCCTGCAGATATTGTTCACTTTGGGGTTGACGGACAGATCTTGTCGTCCCCTACTCATGGTTTTGTTCCTCCTCAGGGGAAAAGGCCTCATACAAGGTAGAGGAGGCCAGGACGCTTATAAGGTGAAAGTGGAAGTCCCTCTCAGGCGATGTGGGACATTGTTCTCATCATATCCCCCCAGCGTACTGGGCCATAACAGCGGGAGAGTATTCCCGGGCAACCCTCATTCTAGTGCCAAATTTGCGTGCTTGTCCTCTCACGTTCTTGCAGATATTGTCCGATTTGGGGTTGAGGGACGGATCTTGTTGTCTCCCCTCCTCTTGGTTTTGTTCATCTTCTGGGAAAAATGCCTCATACAGGAAAGAGCTCAAATGGTTGGAACATGTGGCTGTTCTCCAATAGGTATTGTCCGCTTTGGTGTTGAGGGACGGATCTTGTCATCCTCATCCACTCACGATTTTGTTCATCCTCAGGGGAAAATGCCTCATACAAGGTGGAGGGGGCCAAGATGCCTATAAGGTAAAAGTGGGAGTCCCTCCCAGGCGATGTGGGACACTGTTCTCATCAGATACAAAATCCTGAATTGAGTAACAAAGTCCCCTAACATTGCTTTTAATCGGGTGATTCTATTTGTATCCAAACGGTAACTCAGTACACCCAACTAAACTTTTAAAATTTTAATTTGTATTATACCCTAATATAAATTTATTAATAAGGACAATACATAGTAAAATTTAAAATAAAATATTTTTTTTTCTCATAGTACACCCTAATTATTTATATATATTCAATTGAAAGAGTTTTAGGGTTCATGGAAGAACTGAGATTAGGGCCATGAAGTTTCAAAACTTTGAAAAACAGGTAAGTCCTTTTTCTTTTGGCTAAAATTTCAATCAATGTCTTATTTAATCTGCAAAACTTTACACCATATAAGATTTGTTGCTATTAGAACTTCTTCACCAATCCACCACAATCTTTATTTCATTCGAATCCACCTCTTTTCAACGTCATCATTGAAAATCCTAAGTGATTCGTGATTGGATTAAGATTAAAATATTTCAATTCCCAATTATTGAAAACACACAATCTAAATCATCAAGCACTTACGAAAGTGATTTAGATTATTGTTTTCAGAATAAACAATAAATCGACACAAACGATTTTTACGTGGAAAAGCCACAATTGAAAAACCTTCAATTGTAATAAAAAATCACGGGCGAAACGCCACTAATCAATCCACTATTGAAGAAAGAAAGATTACAAAGATAACACACAAATTACCCAACTCAGTCAATTTGTCTTCAAACCTTCTGTAACTCTTTCACCAAGCCTTCATCTCGGAACTAATTAATCTGAAGTTGAATCCACAACTTTACTTGTCGAATCAACAACTACATACAGAATTAAACTCCTTTGAAACTCCACGTTTGAATCTTCGGAATCCACCGAAGAATAACACTCTTGTATGTATTCAATCAACCTCCTTGATATGTGCTTGTCAATTCATGAGTTTAATACTCAACCAATTTATCAAGGAAAATACTCACAAAAATACTCCAGAAGAAAACCTTAGAAAACCTCGAAGTAGATCTAAAAACCTTAGTCCTAGTTTTGGAGTAAAACAACTACTTATAGAAATCCTGGATTTTGAAGCTCGCTCGAGCGAAGCTTCTCTCGCTCGAGCGAGAAACTTAACACTCGTGATTTCCATAAGTGGCTTCGCTCGAGCCATGCATCCTTCGCTCGAGCGAACAAACAACTCTTTTAGGTCTTTATACAGACGCAGTTCTTCGCTCGAGCGCACATTCATCTCTTTCAGGTTTTTGCCAGACGCAGTCCTTTGCTCAAGCGAGGAAGACAAAACAGTAAGGAAACTTTACAACTCAATTACACAAGTTGTTCGCGGGATTGACAAGACTAAGGGACCTAACAATCTTCCCCTTTGTCAATTTCCAGACAAAACTTTCTAACAGAATTTCCTAACCAAACGAACAAGCTAAACAAACCAACTAAAAAGCAGAAAAAGAAACAACTAGCAAACCAATCTTGATGGACAAACATTCTGCACAAAATTAACCAATCTGCATAACATAAACTGGGAGAGAATTTGTTATGCGTCATAATAAACCATCAAGACATCATATAGTCCATACAAAAAGAAAAACAAACATTCTCAACATCATTAGCAATGTAAATTTCAATATAAACAATATAACAAGTTGCCAAGAAGTCCAAGTGCCGCTTGCAAAAATATCATGACTATCCCATATATCCCATCTACATCACCCAAAAAAAAACATAAATCCTGCCTGCAAAAACATATGAGTATCTCAAACATATATACCCCCAAAAATCATACTCTCTCTTTTTGTCTGGGAGTGAATCAAAAAACAAGGATAAACAAACCAAAAGAAATTGTCCAAGAAAATCAGATGCCAAAAACTAAGAATGAGAAGAAGATGGCTGATGCAACTGAAGAAGTGAAAAAATCTGAGCAAGCATAGTACTCTGCTCATCAAGTCGGCCATCATGGGCATCGAGGCGGGCATCCAAAAGATCAAGGCGACGAGTAACTGACTGCTCAAAGTGCTGTAGCTGACCACGAAATGAGCGAGGATGCAGCTCAGGAAGATCATGGGCACCTGCTAGAGCTGCATGGGCTGTATCAACCTCCTCCTCGGCGAGGGATCATCAACTGCACCAGAACTCCCAACCCCTGACACCCCCCCCTCACATGTGCTTGACTCTGAGAAACTGTGAGCTTTGTGATGGGTTTAATAGGATAGGCAAACTCATCATCCTCAAGAGTGGGAACACCAAGAGATGAGAGAAAGCGAGTGAGTAAACACCCATATGGAAGACCCAAAGATTTACAACCCTCATAAACAGTGATCATTTCGGAAACAATCATGGTCGGTAGATCAATGGGTAGCCGGTGATCAATACAATACAACACATAACCCTGATCCTGGGTAATGTGTGAAGAATGGGAGGTGACATGAAGATTAGCACACACAATAAGATTAAGGAGACAAAACCGATGAATAAGCTCATTCTGCTGAATGAGTGCCCCGGCAATCCAAGTCCGGTCACAACCACAAAGTTCATATGCAACTTGATCAAAGTCAATCCCAGAACGAGTAAGGAGAGGATACCTAAAATCCGGGACTTCGAGAAGATCAAGAAATAACCTAAAAATCTCACATGTAACGTCTATAGGTTTCTTCCTAACCCAAATGCGAAAAGAACAAGGAATTTCTTTGCGAATCGAATGGATGTTGCAATAGAATTCACGAACTAAACTCAGATTTTGAGGCCCGGAAAAGACCAAAACTTGATCACCTCCTAAAGAGTCAAACAAAGAGCGGATAGGAAGTGACTCAAAGGCACTAGACAGGACATTTCGCTCAAGATGGACTTTTCTGGAAACGTAAAATTCCTTAAATTGTTTGGACTTTTCTTTGGACTCAAACTTTTCGGTATTGAAACTCGGGCGGGACACAGTTGTTTTGCGACGCTTTGGGGGCTCAGCCATGACTCTACAACCCACAAGAGATGGAAGAAAAACAACAATCCACAGACAAGACACCCAAAGATAATAAGATAAAACCCAAAACCAGAAAACAGAAGAAGCCAACAAAAACACATTAGTCCATTAGTCCAACAAGCACACATTAGTCCAACAAAAACAGAAATCAACAATGTATGGAATCCAGTAATGTATAGAGCAAGATAATGAAAACAGATCACATTTTCACAAGGCAATATATGTATACGAAAAAGAAATCCCCAATGTTAAACTCTAAATAAAAATCCCGCATTTAAACCCTAGCAAAATGCAGAGTACAATATGCGAAACCATGAACCCTAGATGCAAGAGAGACTCGAAAACATGAGGAAATAACTAAGATCAACAATGAAGAACCTAGATTATTACAGAGTATATTCACAGTCACATGACAGACGATGAAGTAAAAAAAAAAAAACAAAAAGGAAAAAAAACTTACCAACGATGGAGAATACACAAGATGGAAAGGAAAATGCCCCAAAACCAAGAGATGAACACCAGAAGAGGGCCACAGTGAAGACCACGAAAACCCTAGGGGAAAGAGAGGGGAAACACAAAGAAGAAGGGAAAAAAAATGAACTGAAAAGACACAGCCTTAGAATTTGAACCGCGACAGGTCGCTCGAGCGAACTCTCCTGCTCGAGCGAAGACACTTAGGCACATGGGGTCGCTTGAGCCAAGAAATTGTCGCTCGAGCCAAAAACACTCGCTCTCAGGTCTAACTCAGTAGCAGAAGCACGCTCGAGCGAGAAATCCTTCGCTTGAGCCAAGAAGACAAAAAAAACAAAACACAAAAAAACCTTTTTTTTTTTTTTTTCCTGAGCAAACAACACTATACTCAATATCATGTAGTGAGACCTAAAACATAAGTAGATGATCACATTTAGCCAAAATTGATACTAAGATGAAATAATCCGCACATCATGAAGCTTGTAAACTTGCAATTTTGAAAAATGACACTTGAAATCATGAGCAAAGCAGATAAAATATAATCAGTGATCATAAGCTACATGAGAATGTACAACTCAAAATCCAACATGAGAGCTCACAACATGAAGGTGTGTGTGTGTGTAGTCCTTGAGAGGCCACTGAGCTAGAGTTAATCCTCGTAGTGATCGGATGGTTGGACCTCCACCAAGAGTAACTAAACATCACAGAGAAAAGTCAAACCTCTAGGAATCACGGGGTATTTGTTGAGTAAAAGCGGAGGCTCCCCCTCAATCAATGATTTTTTTTTATTTTTTTATTTTTTCAGACTTTTTCTTTCTTGTGGGCACTCACTGGTGGCATTCACGCTCAAGAGTATGGAAACCAAACCAGAGAAGAATGAAATAAAAAAAAAGGCTAGCCTGGTTGGTGCCTTTGAGGTAGCCTTTTCCTAATGCTCGGACTTCAAGGAACTTGAGGGAGAAACCGTGGAAGTGAAAAAATGATGGTAGATGGTTAAGAGACTCAACATCACCCATGATATACTAGTATCGGTCAATTCCACTGTAAAAGTACAAGAAACACTATTAGTGGTCCATAGAGAACTTTTATTACTTGTGCGGAAACCCCTGCATCAATTTATCTCAAGGATGTGTACATAATGAGATCATGAGGTTAATGAGCATGGGCATTCAAAATGAGCTATGAACAAAGAACAATGAGATCTTGTAAGCAGCATGAATAGTGTACATATAAAGATGGATGCAAGAAAACTAGGGATCAATGACAATGAGATTATAGCATCCAAGCACACATAAGGCCAAACACTTACACCCACTCAAGGAACAGGTAACTCTCTAGTTATCGAGCATGACACCCAAGGTCTTTCTAAGGAACTCAAACAGTAGAAGATCAAGGGGTTTTGTAAAAATATCAGCTTTTTGATGCTCAGTGGGTACATGTTCAATAACAACAAGGCCCTCTTCCACTAACTCTCGAATAAAATGATGACGAATGTCAATGTGTTTGGTGTGAGAGTGTTGGACAGGATTTTTTGAAATGTTTATGGCACTTGTGTTATCACAGAAAAGAGTGAGAGTGTTCTGTTCTATCCCATAGTCATGAAGCATTTGCTTCATCCACAACATTTGTGCACAACAACTCCCTGCAACAATGTACTCAGCCTCAGCAGTCGAGAGGGAGATGGCATTTTACTTTTTACTATGCCAGGAAACCAAATTATTCCCATGGTAAAAACACCCCCCGGATGTACTCTTCCTATCATCAGCACAACCTGCCCAGTCCGCATCAGAAAAACCTGTAATTTCAGCTGTAGTATCAGTAGAAAACCAAACCCCATACCCCAATATCCCATTAACATATTTAATGATGCGTTTGACAACAAGAAGATGAGACTCTTTAGGACTGGCTTGGTAACGGGCACAAACACCTACACTGAAGGCAATATCAGGACGACTGGCTGTGAGAAACAGAAGACTCCCTATCATACTCCTATAAAGGGTAGGATCAACATCAATACCAGAGGAATCTTTGGAAAGGTGAAGACTGATGCTCATGGGAGTACGTGCATGTTTGGCAGACTCAAGACCAAACTTTGACACAAGATTTTTAGCATACTTAGTCTGAGAAACAAACATACCCGAAGGAGACTGTTTAATTTGAAGACCCAAGAAATAAGACAACTGTCCCATCATGCTCATCTCAAACTCATGTGTCATGCAATCTGAAAAATATGTCACAAGATGTTCAGCAGTGGATCCAAACACAATATTGTGACACCCAATTTTTGACCGCCCTCAAACTTGGGCATTACTGATGGTTTGCTCGGTATTGAGAGATGTGCAGGGCACAGGTTCAGTTTCTTCGACAAGGAGAGAGGCAAACCCTTCAAAACACTTTGTTTAGGGGTTTGGAGTTGAAGAAAAGAGGAGAGGAGGGGAGAAAATAGGTTGGAGAAGAGGTTCGGCATGAATTCGGGTAGAAGAGGGTCGAGCAGCCCTCGCTGAATCGGGCTTATTCACCGGCACACTTGGAGTTAAGCTATGAGGCCATAACCATTGGAAAGAAGACTTCCGGGGGTTCATTCTGCACTCAAGAATCTCTCAAAACCAAGTCCGGGTGGGGGAGGTATGATTGGTTGAAGTTGGGCATCATCCCGGTTGGATCGAGTCTGCGCGGCTTCACGGAAAAGGGCATAACTTCTTGCACAGGAGGAATTTTGATGCAAGGTTTGCGCCATTGGAAAGCTAACTTCCGGGGCTTCAATTTGCATACCCACCGGCCGTGTTTTGACCAAGGAATCATCCATCGGCACTCTATTTAGCCGACCGGCAGAAAAGAGTGCCGACCGGCACTTTATTTTGGACAATGATCGAATCTTCTGGCCGGTTTGAACCCTTTGCACCCTCCAAGCCTGGTGCATACCAGCTGTGCCAGCTGGGATGCACAGAACCAGATCCACGTGCATACATGTGCATATTTTGCACCCTTTAACCACCTTTGGACCCTTTTTGTGCACCCTTTGCTCATGGCTTCTTGAGGAAGCCTTGACCCCTTGTCTTGGCTTCCTCAAGAAGCCTACCAGCTGTCCAAGCTTCTAAAACAAGCCTTGACACCCCCTTGACCCTTTTTGAATTACTTAGCCTCTAAGTCTTGGCTATACTTGCCTATATAAGATGCCCCTCTCCATTGCTCAAGGTTGGATGGTTTGAACAAAAAACCAGAGATTTATATATGCATATCTGATATATAGATATATATCTCACCTCCCTCTCTATATCTATCTCATTTTCACCTCCAACAACCTTGTTCTTGGGCCATTTCCCCTACACCACCTAGCACCACCACCACCACTCCATTTCCAGCACATTGGAGGTCATTTGCAGAGGCTAGGATTCATTTTCTTGGATCAAAACCTGCTGGTTCATTGGTCTTCAAGGGTAAGTGTCTATTTCCCTCAAACTAGCATTTTCTTGGTTCATATCTAAGCCATAGTTGCATGTATTTTTGAGCTTCGATGTAAACTACAAAGTTGTTTGTTTTGAGCCCTTCTTCAACATTGAAGAAGGGCTCAACACTGTTGGGGGTCTCCATGTAGTACTTACCATTATACCCCCTCTTTGGCCCCATTTTTGCATGCTTTGTTAGCCTACCATGCTTCTGTTTTTGGGCCTTCGACAGGCCTGAAAAGTGGCTTATTTTCCCCCCTCTACATGTCTCATGAAGGGTATTTGGCTGTTTGAGGATTGCATATAGCACCTATCTCAATATCCTCTTGTGTGCCATGTTTCTTGCATAGAATATTTGGCTGATGTATGATCTGTTTTGGGGCTTGATGTAAGCTGTAAGTAGGCTTATTTTGAGCCCTTCTTCAACATTGTTGAAGGGCTCAACATTGTTTGGATGATCCTTATGCTACTTGCTTTGAAATCCTTGTTTTAGCCTCATTTTTGCATGGTTTGTTAGCCTTGTATGCTTACTGATTTTGGGGCTGTCTTATACTGAAAATGTGCTTATATTTGGGCTGTCTAGCTGCTGTCTATTCATACCATGTTCATATAATGCATGTTTAGCATAGCTATAGGCCATTTCGGAGGCCTAGTTTTGCATTTCGGGAGTGATTCCATGCATCGGGTGTCATTTCGCCTTGTTTCGGGGCTGTTTTGCCCCTCATTTAGCTACTGAAATTTTTATGTGTAGTATGCCATGCTTCATGTTTCATTAGAGTGCCATTTCATGCTTGTATGCCATCGCCCCGGTTTGCGTGCCCGTGTGCACGCATTTCGAGGCATCCCATTTTCACCCATCGGCCTCTTATGTGAGTGTGGCTGAGGCTCTCATGTTAAGTATAAGTCCATTTTGTATCTTGTATGCTATTTCATGCTTGCATGCCATCGCCTCGATTTGCGTGCCCGTATGCACGCATTTCGAGGCATCTCTTTTTCATCTTATGGCCGCTGATTTTGGCATGCTTGTGAGCTATCCATGTTAGTTTAAGTCCATTGTTGCATGTTTGTTGCATGCCATGCTTGTTGGTTTAGGTTGTGTGCCTAATACATGTTGCATGTTTGCATACTTGCCTTTATGCTCATATTGCATACTTAGCTCACATGTTTAGGTTGCATTTGGCATGCATACCTGCCTCTTGCACCATGATAGAGGTTGGGCTCTTGTTTGTTTGCTTGCATTCCATTCCATTGAAAGTGCTAACTTGGCTTTCGGGCCATCATGCATTGAAATGCGTGATTGATGGCCCGGGGGTCGAGGGCCATGCTCCCTTGAGTCCATTGCATGATAGGGAGTGTGTCCGTGCATACATTTGTCCCAAAATTCCATACCATGCTCTGTTGCTGTCTGCTGCTGTCAAAACTGTCTCCTGCAGGAATTTAGTGCCGACCGGCACTCTTTAGTGCCGACCGGCAATCTTTTTGTGCCGATAACTATCAATTGCAGCCGGTGGTCAAACCCCGCAGCCGGTGGCAAAACCCTCCAGCCGGTGGTGATCTTCAGAATATGTGAAGGCTTCCCAGGACTTTGGCAATTTTTGGAGACAGGGCAGTGCAAAACAGAGGCAACAGTGGCATGGTGCGGGTTCCCGGGCAAGGCGGACATCGAGCATGCATCATTCGCACATCCCGAGGCGAGGGGCTGTGGCCCCCTTTTATTTCACATTTATTTATTCAGTAATTAGAATTTGTAATATTTATTCATTTATTTTTGGACTGTATTATTATTTTGGTCCCTCCGAGTGAGGGCGCAAGTGTAATAAGTGTGGGTGAGTGTGTGTATGTCTTCCAACCCCACTTCTTTCTTCCCTTTTATTTACCTGCTTATGATGGTAGATTAGGGCACATCTAATTAGCATACCTTATGCAATGCATGCGTGCATTCATGCATTTGTTACACATCGGGCTCGGTACATCATACAAACTGCATCGTACTTCAATTCCAAATTGAATACGTGATAGTTGTGCATTTCATGTGCCATGCTTAGGATAGCCGAGCCTGTCTAGATTACACCGTATGCGATGCATTAGTCACTTAACATAAACTAGGTCATGCATGTTTGCTAACTAGTTTACTGTTTTGGCACGGAGTACGATGTAAGTATTTACGCTTTAGCATACCACATGCATGTGAATGTTGCCATGACAGTATGCTTACCATGCGGCTAAATGCTTACATGAGATAAACTGTTTGAATGCCTGTGGGTGGAGGTTGGATTGCGTGAGTTGGAACAACTCATTGGAATCCGTATTTTAGCCTACTTGCGAGTAGCAAAAACCAACACGTTTTTCGAGACAAACGGATATGCAATGATTATTTCCAAATTAGGCAATCTAGTCTATACTTTTGTGTTGTGCGCATCACATAGTAATTCTAGGCTGATAACCGGAATAAGAACGCATAAAGTTTTCAAAATTGGATATCACGGTTAGTAGAGGCCGGTCTTCGGACCGGGCGAAAGGGGGTGCTCATAGCTGACCTTCCCCGATCGTACCCAAGCTCCCGAGCCAAGTCACTTTGGTGATGACGGACACGTGGCCTTCGGCACCGAGTCAGGGTTTCCTAAATTTCCCATTTTAAAAATATTTAGGTGGCGACTCTGTAATCTGGCAAAGCAGTCCATGTTTGGCACTACTTTTTCAAAAATCTGTTTTTCTTCAAAACGATTTGCCAGAGTTGGACTCTTTGGTTCAGATTTAGAACCGCGACACAAAGAGTCCGAACTGTAGCGAGGTCCCCCGCGGCGTGCTACAGTTTCTGGCGACTCTGCTGGGGATTTAGAGAGCTTGACTCGAACTCGTGATATCCTGTTTTGACTACACTTATGTGTTTCTTTGCATTGCATGTGCATTGGTGCGCCTAGGACACCGTGTTGGCCATCTGCTATTCCTGAGCGGTTTGCCGGAGGCTTGTCTTGTCAAGGCATGACCATAAGGCTGACCGGTTGCGGGCTCTGCCAGTATGGGAACACAAACCCCGGTTTTACCGGGGCACCCTTTTGACCATTCGACCTAGTGCATATTCGGAATCCATAGTGACCATTCCAAACTAGGACAGGTTGCTTACCCGATAGGTTGTTTGAAACCGCTGCGTGCGTAGTGAAACCCTAGCTCCTGACAAAATAGGACAGGGAAACCCTACCCCAACATAGGGGTGTATTGGCTCTCATTTACTGCTATGTGCTTTTAGAGTGTATCTCTACAGGGAATGCATATACCAGTTTGCGAGTCTGGGTATCCGGCCTGGGCACCAGTATCAGTGTTTTGAAATCAGTTATATCTGCGGGTATCAGATTCAGATTTGGGGCAGTGATTTCGGGGAACAGTGATCAGTAATAGAATACAGTCGTTCAGCTTTGCTCATATCCGTTCCAGTGAAGTTGAGCTGAGATGCTGTCTGTTTTCTCTTTTGCTAGGTAGTCCTGGAATCATAGCTTCAGAAGGCTCCACTATCCCCCAGGTACATTGGATTTGTGTTGACAGACTTTGTCAGGTCAGAGACTCAGTTCAAGGGTAATCAGGGCCAGAGAGGCCAGTCAGGACAGACCACCAGTACAACAGCTACCAGATCAGTGATCTTTGAGCGGTCGGGTTGAGATTTCCAAGCCTACTACAGACACATATACCGGTTGCTCAGTCGAATCAGGACAATATGTCGAGTCTGGAAGAAATGGTGCGCCAACTCCAGGATAGTATGAAAGCCATGCAGCAAGATGCTGTTCGTCAATCTGAATTCACCAAGCAACAGGCTGTGGTCATAGCCCAACAGGCAGAGACAATTGCCAGGTTAGAGCAGCAAGCCGGGCATCTGCTTCGCATCAGGCTCCTCCTCCACCAAGGGTTCCGATACCCGAGGAGACGCCAAATGTCCAAAATGTCCAAGAGGATACAGGCCTTCCAACGGGGCCAGCTCCGCCCCCGATTCTACCGCAACTATCCAAGGCCCACGCCTATCAATGTACCGGACTCTCCTTTGAGTTCGAGACGGATCCCACAGCACTGAAGTTGAGCAAGCTTGAAAAGCTGTTCAAGAATCCCAGGGAGTCAAGACCATCCCTGACATTGAAGATGGATACACGGACACAGCTGTGACATTGCCAGACAGGTTCAAGATGCCTCACATCGACCGTTTTGACGGGTCAGGAGATCCCATGGTCCACTGAGTTTGTTTTCAGATGTTCTGCGCCCGATGGGCTTGACAAGATTACAGAAGCTCTCCCTCTTTAGCAGGACCCTGTCGGGTATCGCGGCCATCTGGTACGCCAAATTAGAGGACTCAGTGAAACGAAGCTGGGAGGAGATGTCCGAGGCCTTCGTCGCACAATATTCATACAATACCCAGATCGAGATCACAACCCGTGATCTTGAGACAACCAGGCAAGAGCCGAAAGAGGGCTTCTCTGACTTTGTAACCCGTTGGAGGCCAAAGCTTCTTCGATGACCACCAGGCCGGTCGACAAGGACCAGATACGGATGATTGTGCGCAATCTCCAACCCAGGCTGATGCAGAAGATGATTGTCCTCCCCCTACCCACCTTTGCAGACCTCCATGAGATTGGGGTACAAATCGAGGACGCTATAAAGCAGGGCCTCATTGACCAGGAAAAGGAGCAGCCCAGGAGGGCGTTTACCCGCAGTTCGAATGCGACCACCAGTGGTGATGCAGCTGCAAGATCTTCTGAAGTGGGCATGGTCACCACCACCACATCAAAAAAGCTACCCCATTCACCGGTGCGTCCGGAAGTAGCTCACAGAAAACCAAATATCCACCTCGAGTCAAGAGGGTTTTCACCCCACTTCATATGCCTTTGTCAAAGGCTCTAGAGGTTTTAATCCGGAAAGGACATCTGAAACCATTGGAACAACGGCCTTTACCTGATCCTCTCCCTTCAAAGCATGACCGGACTAAGTACTGTGCGTACCATCAACAAACCGGTCATGAGACCGATAGCTGCTTTCGTCTGCGCCATGATGTACAAGATTTGTTTGACAACAACGTCATCACCGCACCAGCTCAATAAGGTCTATCGTCACTGGATCAGTGAACTTGGGGGATAGTATGAATGTGTGATCGGGGGATGAACCACCTGCGGGCACTCAGTTTACTCCAGATGTGGGTGGCGCACTGTTTTGAGCATTTGCAAATGCTAGTTTTGTACTTTCTGCTTGGGTATTGAGCCAGTTCTATTGTTTTGTTTGAGTCTGTCTCTTTGTTTTGAGTCAGTCTTTTTGGTTAAGGTCTGTCTTGTTGTATCGAGTCAGTCCTGTTATGTAGGAGTCGGGTGATTCCGGGGGTGTTACCTCGGACATCACCATTTTGTTTTGTGTTTGTCTTTTCATTTTCTTTTGAGTCTGTTTCTGCCTTGGAGCCAGTTACACCAGAAGATTTGAATGGAACAGCAGTGATTTTCACACTCTTGTGTTTGTGCGTCTGTGCCAGTTGTGCCAGAAATTCTAAATGAGATGGAAGTATTTGACTAAGAACTCTGTCTTTTCTGTGCCTTGAAGTCATTGCATTGGCCTAATTTTTCAAAACTTTTTCAAACACTGTGGTGAAAACGAAGAGGAAGGAATTCCTTGGGATTTGCAAAAATTTGATCAATTGAGAGAAAGAGAGGCGTGCTAAGCCCTTAATGAATGAAATCATGCTTGTTAGTGTGAGTACTGAGAAGGACCCTAGCTTTGATCCAGATTGGTCCTACACTGTCTTCAGCGCGAGCGATTTGTCGCTTTCTTAAAAACTTTCAAAAAATGTTTTGCGCGGTCCTGCGAAGACATGTGTGGAATCGCTCTTGAGATTGTGCAGCCTAGGATCGCTCTCAGCCTCGAGACTCGACCCCTCATTTTCGAACCTTGGACTCAAACTCAGAATGTTCAACGGTTAACTACAATGTGAGGCCTGTGAGACCAGATTCAAAGCAGCCCTCGAACAAGAGGCAAGAAAGTCAAATCAAGAAGATCAGATGTCGTCAAGAGAGGCTTGGGAAGCTAGATCAGAAGCCCCCCTCAAACTAGGGGCAAAGATGTCAGATGTGCCCGAAGAGCCGAAGATGAGTTCTCTTGCGAATCAACAGCCACTCTCCTGGATACGGATGGCATCAAAACCCTAAAACCATTTGGCATGGACTTGCTACACTTTTACCCTTTGAGAGGCTCGCTGGGCCGAAAACCCGGAAGGGCGACCCAGGCAAAAGTTAGAGCAAGCAAAAAATACATAAAAGGAAAGAAAAAATACAAAAAAAAGAAAAAAAGAAAAAGAAGCTCGCAAGGTCGAAAACCCGCATCGGGCGCCTTGGCAAAAGTTAGAGCCTAAAAGAAAAAAAAAAAAAGAAAATGAAAAAATGAAAAAAAGAAAAGAAAAAGAACAAGCTCGCAAGGTCGAAAACCTGCAACAGGCGCCTTGGCAAAAGTTAGAGCATAAAAAGGAGAGGTTAAATACCCGAGTGTACCTTAACCCCGAACTACGTAAGGCTTGATTCCCATCTTTGGGATACGTAGGCAACTTCATTCTGAAGTCCAGCCTAAAACACTTCAAATTCAATTGTGTCCATGAAATGGTTTTGATCATCTTTGCCTTCTCTGTATCCGAGAGTTCGGTTGTGATCGTCGCTCTGAAGGATTGATTTCAATACGCTGCGGTGCCAAACAAGGGGCAACTTTCCGTTGCCATTCAACCGCGGTGTCATTTCAAACAAGGGGCAACTTTCCGTTGCCATGCAGTGTCCTTCAGACAAGGGGCAATTTTCCATTGCTATGGTCCGAGGTTGTGCATCTCAAGAGTGGTTCCGTGCTTGTTGAGCATTGGCCGTTTGCAAAAACAGTTTTTGAGAATTTTTACTGAGGTTGACTAATTCTCTCGAAAATTATTCCATTTTTCCAAAACTGGACCATTTTCTTGGACCCAAAAAAGGAAAATTTTCAGTGCTCATAGCCTGACTTGCATGATTTTAAATCAAAAAGTTGAATAAGCATGTTAATCTAACTTTCATGTTGGTCAAAATTGTTTTAAAACCAAAAATGGTCAAAATGATGAACTAGGGGCACAGTTGAGTCAGGTGTTCTGTCTTTTCCCCATCATCAACATACTTGCCAAGAAGGGCACCACCTGCCAGAAGAGGGCACAACTGAAGTCAACAACAAAGGGCTGAAAGCTCTTCTCCAAGCGAGGTATCAAGCCATGTGCGAAGCAAAGGAATGGATCAAGATGTTCCACTTCCTCATCTGGACAGATCTAACCACGTCCAAACTCCCCAGCAGGGCATCATCAACCGATGTTAGCTGCAGATTTGCTACACACCCAGTTGTAGCACAACCCCTCTGTGGGAGAAACTCACTGTTGTGAAAAAAATCTAGCAGAATGCTAGGGGCAAGAGCCCGCAACTTCTGTTATCCACCAACCACTCTGGGGAGGGATGAAAAATGAGAGATTGAAGAATAGAGAGATGTGCGTGAGAGAAAAAGTGAGAAAAGGGCTTTTTCAGAAAAACAGAGCTTGAGGGCCGAGTGATGTGAGAATCACAAATGAGAAAGGGTGGGAAATAATACCCGGTGAAACAGGCTCCCTGTGCACATTTGAGTCTTGTGTTTTGTTTTGTCTGTCTCGATTCTTGTTTTGAGTCGTTCGAGTGTCAATAGATGTGTTTAGGTTGTTTACCTTTGTTTTCTGTTGAGTCGTCGCTGTGTTCAGTCGTAGGCTCAATACCCGGTAAGAACTCATCTCTAATTTCAAAAAATCATCTTGTGCTCAGAGTGCGTGCCATTCTCCACATTTGTGCAAAACAGATTCGTTCTTTCATAAAACTGCAGGGCCACACCCCGATGTGTGAACAGTAAAACCAGGACCTATCTGAAGCTATGTGGTTCCGGACTGCAAAGTAAAAGCAAAAGAGGAAAACGTCGGGTATCTGAGTTTGTTTCAACTTCAGTAAGTTCCGAGACTACATCCCGTGTGTACCTCTTCAGGCCTTGCCAATGCTCCGAAGTATGAGTGTACCTCTACCTCAAACTCAAGATCAAGTCTGCTTCAAGCCAGAATAGTGTATCAATACACTCTCATTCCCTTAGTGTATCAATCACACTTCATTCATTGAGTATCTATCACACACGTTCATTTGCTTCATTCAGTGTATCTAACACACTTTAGTTGCCTTAGTGTATCAATCACACTTCATTCACTTTGTGTATCTATCACACCATTCTCATTCATGTATCAATCACCTTCTTTCATTTTGTGTATCTATCACGCACATTCCTATTTTGTGTATCTATCACACACATTCATTTTGTGTATCATCACGCACATATTCACTTTTGTGTATCTATTACACTCTCACTCAGTGTATCAATCACACTTCACCCACTTTGTGTATCTATCACACCATTCTTCTCTTCATATCACATGTTTGCTTTGTGTATCAATCACACTCTGTTTACCTCATGTATCTGTCACATGATTACTTTAGTGTATCCATCACACCTCATTTACTTCCGTTTGCTTCATGTATCTCTCACATGTTTATTTAGTGTATCAATCACACTCTCATCACACTTCACTCATTTTGTGTATCAATCACACACTTCATTGCATTCAGTGTATCAATCACATTTCATTCTCATTTTCTGTATCTATCACACACATCCTCATTTAGTGTATCAATCACACACTTCATTGCATTCAGTGTATCAATCACACACTTCATTTCATTCAGTGTATCAATCACACACTTCATTTCATTCAGTGTATCAATCACACACTTCATCCTCATTTAGTGTATCAATCACACGCTTCATTGCATTCAGTGTATCAATCACACACTTCATTGCATTCAGTGTATCAATCACACACTTTATTGCATTTAGTGTATCAATCACACACTTCATTTGCATTTAGTGTATCAATCACACACTTCAGTTATTTAGTGTATCAATCACACACTTCATTTATTCAGTGTATCAATCACACATTTCATTTCATTTAGTGTATCAATCACACACTTCATTTGCATTCAGTGTATCAATCACACACTTCATTTGCATTCAGTGTATCAATTACACACTTCATTGCATTCAGTGTATCAATCACACACTTCATTCACATTTAGTATATCAATCATACTCCTGTTCACTGAGTGCATCTATCACACTTCGTGTCCACCTTTAGTATATCAATCATACTCCTGTTCACTAAGTGCATCTATCACACTTCGTGTTCACCCTTAGTATATCTATCATACTTGTTCACTAAGTGCATCTATCACACTTCGTGTTCACCTTTAGTATATCAATCATACTCCTGTTCACTAAGTGCATCTATCACACTTCGTGTTCACCTTTAGTATATCAATCATACTCCTGTTCACTAAGTGCATCTATCACATTTCGTGTTCACCTTTAGTATATCAATCATACTTGTTCACTAAGTGCATCTATCACACTTCGTGTTCACCTTTAGTATATCAATCATACTCCTGTTCACTAAGTGCATCCATCACACTTCGTGTTCACCTTTAGTATATCAATCATACTTGTTCACTTAGTGCATCTATCACACTTTGTGTTTGCCTTTTGTGTATCCATCAAACTCATTCACTTAGTGCATCTATCACACTTTGTGTTCACCTTTTGTGTATCCATCACACTGTGCTCACCGCACTCAGCTACTGTATCTATCACATTATGCTTCATGTAGTGTATCTATCACGTGCTCACTTTGTGTATCAATGACACACGCTTACTTTGTGTATCAATCACACGCTCGCTTTGTGTATCAATCACACACTTTCTCTTTATGCATCTATCACACTATGCTCATCTTGTGTATCCATCACGCTTTGCTTCATACAGTGTATCCATCACACTGCACTCACCTTGTGTACCCATCACGCTTTGCTTCATAGAGTGCATCCATCACACTCGCTTCACTTTGTGTATCTACCACACACATTCACTTTTTGTATCTATCACATGCTCCCTTTGTATATCCACCACACACATTCGCTTAGTGTATCTATCACATATTTGCTTAGTGTATCCATCACACTTGTTCCGCTTAGTGTATCTGTCACACTTTGCTTCACTTAGTGTATCAATCACATTTTATTCATATAGTGTATCCATCACACTCTCTTCACTTTGGTGTATCCATCACACATGCTTGTCCACTTAGTGTATCCATTACACTTTGTTCACTTTTGTGTATCTAACGCACATGTTCGTAAGAATTGCATAATTCTCTTACATCCTTTCTGCATGAGATGTAGGTTGGTTCACGTTTACTTGCTTGCATAGCATTCGCTTAAAATGTTGCATTTATTTTGCATAATTGCTTCATTACAGCATCCTTTGCATGATCATAAGTTATGCACTTGCATTGTGCATCACTTTGCATCCTGCCCCTGAACTACGCTGGTTTGATTCCTTGCAAAAGGATACGTAGGCAGCCTACGGGCACAACCATTTATCTATCTATATTTTGTTTGTTTGTCCAAGTCTTCGGCCCTGTCAAAAATGGGTCGTCTCGGGGCTTTGACATTCACTCCCGTCATTGTTATGACTTTCGAGTTCTGTCAAAGAGGGGCAACTGTAGACACCCCATTTTTGACCGCCCTCAAGACTTGGGCATTACTGATGGTTTGCTCGGTGTTGAGAGATGTGCAGGGCACAGGTTCAGTTTCTTCGACAAGGAGAGAGGCAAACCCTTCAAAACACTTTGTTTAGGGGTTTGGAGTTGAAGAAAAGAGGAGAGGAGGGGAGAAAATAGGTTGGAGAAGAGGTTCGGCATGAATTCGGGTAGAAGAGGGTCGAGCAGCCCTCGCTGAATCGAGCTTATTCACCGGCACACTTGGAGTTAAGCTATGAGGCCATAACCATTGGAAAGAAGACTTCCGGGGGTTCATTCTGCACTCAAGAATCTCTCAAAACCAAGTCCGGGTGGGGGAGGTATGATTGGTTGAAGTTGGGCATCATCCCGGTTGGATCGAGTCTGCGCGGCTTCACGGAAAAGGGCATAACTTCTTGCACAGGAGGAATTTTGATGCAAGGTTTGCGCCATTGGAAAGCTAACTTCCGGGGCTTCAATTTGCATACCCACCGGCCGTGTTTTGACCAAGGAATCATCCATCGGCACTCTATTTAGCCGACCGGCAGAAAAGAGTGCCGACCGGCACTTTATTTTGGACAATGATCGAATCTTCTGGCCGGTTTGAACCCTTTGCATCCTCCAAGCCTGGTGCATACCAGCTGTGCCAGCTGGGATGCACAGAACCAGATCCACGTGCATACATGTGCATATTTTGCACCCTTTAACCACCTTTGGACCCTTTTTGTGCACCCTTTGCTCATGGCTTCTTGAGGAAGCCTTGACCCCTTGTCTTGGCTTCCTCAAGAAGCCTACCAGCTGTCCAAGCTTCTAAAACAAGCCTTGACCCCCCTTGACCCTTTTTGAATTACTTAGCTTCTAAGTCTTGGCTTATACTTGCCTATATAAGCATGCCCCCTCTCCATTGCTCAAGGTTGGATGGTTTGAACAAAAAACCAGAGATTTATATATGCATATATGATATATAGATATATATCTCACCTCCCTCTCTATATCTATCTCATTTTCACCTCCAACCAACCTTGTTCTTGGGCCATTTCCCCTACACCACCTAGCACCACCACCACCACTCCATTTCCAGCACATTGGAGGTCATTTGCAGAGGCTAGGAATTCATTTTCTTGGATCAAAACCTGCTGGTTCATTGGTCTTCAAGGGTAAGTGTCTATTTCCCTCAAACTAGCATTTTCTTGGTTCATATCTAAGCCATAGTTGCATGTATTTTTGAGCTTCGATGTAAACTACAAAGTTGTTTGTTTTGAGCCCTTCTTCAACATTGAAGAAGGGCTCAACACTGTTGGGGGTCTCCATGTAGTACTTACCATTATACCCCCTCTTTGGCCCCCATTTTTGCATGCTTTGTTAGCCTACCATGCTTCTGTTTTTGGGCCTTCAACAGGCCTGAAAAGTGGCTTATTTTCCCCCCCTCTACATGTCTCATGAAGGGTATTTGGCTGTTTGAGGATTGCATATAGCACCTATCTCAATATCCTCTTGTGTGCCATGTTTCTTGCATAGAATATTTGGCTGATGTATGATCTGTTTTGGGGCTTGATGTAAGCTGTAAGTAGGCTTATTTTGAGCCCTTCTTCAACATTGTTGAAGGGCTCAACATTGTTTGGATGATCCTTATGCTACTTGCTTTGAAATCCTTGTTTTAGCCTCATTTTTGCATGGTTTGTTAGCCTTGTATGCTTACTGATTTTGGGGCTGTCTTATACTGAAAATGTGCTTATATTTGGGCTGTCTAGCTGCTGTCTATTCATACCATGTTCATATAATGCATGTTTAGCATAGCTATAGGCCATTTCGGAGGCCTAGTTTTGCATTTCGGGAGTGATTCCATGCATCGGGTGTCATTTCGCCTTGTTTCGGGGCTGTTTTGCCCCTCATTTAGCTACTGAAATTTGTATGTGTAGTATGCCATGCTTCATGTTTCATTAGAGTGCCATTTCATGCTTGTATGCCATCGCCCCGGTTTGCGTGCCCGTGTGCACGCATTTCGAGGCATCCCATTTTCACCCATCGGCCTCTTATGTGAGTGTGGCTGAGGCTCTCATGTTACGTATAAGTCCATTTTGTATCTTGTATACTATTTCATGCTTGCATGCCATCGCCTCGATTTGCGTGCCCGTATGCACGCATTTCGAGGCATCTCTTTTTCGTCTTATGGCTGCTGATTTTGGCATGCTTGTGAGCTATCCATGTTAGTTTAAGTCCATTGTTGCATGTTTGTTGCATGCCATGCTTGTTGGTTTAGGTTGTGTGCCTAATACATGTTGCATGTTTGCATACTTGCCTTTATGCTCATATTGCATACTTAGCTCACATGTTTAGGTTGCATTTGGCATGCATACCCTGCCTCTTGAATCACCATGATAGAGGTTGGGCCTCTTGTTTGTTTGTGCTTGCATTCCATTCCATTGAAAGTCGCTAACTTGGCTTTCGGGCCATCATGCATTGAAATGCGTGATTGATGGCCCGGGGGTCGAGGGCCATGCTCCCTTGAGTCCATTGCATGATAGGGAGTGTGTCCGTGCATACATTTGTCCCAAAATTCCATACCATGCTCTGTTGCTGTCTGCTGCTGTCAAAACTGTCTCCTGCAGGAATTTAGTGCCGACCGGCACTCTTTAGTGCCGACCGGCAATCTTTTTGTGCCGATAACTATCAATTGCAGCCGGTGGTCAAACCCCGCAGCCGGTGGCAAAACCCTCCAGCCGGTGGTGATCTTCAGAATATGTGAAAGGCTTCCCAGGACTTTGGCAATTTTTTGGAGACAGGGCAGTGCAAAACAGAGGCAACAGTGGCATGGTGCGGGTTCCCGGGCAAGGCGGACATCGAGCATGCATCATTCGCACATCCCGAGGCGAGGGGCTGTGGCCCCCTTTTATTTCACATTTATTTATTCAGTAATTAGAATTTGTAATATTTATTCATTTATTTTTGGACTGTATTATTATTTTGGTCCCTCCGAGTGAGGGCGCAAGTGTAATAAGTGTGGGTGAGTGTGTGTATGTCTTCCAACCCCAACTTCTTTCTTCCCTTTTATTTACCTGCTTATGATGGTAGATTAGGGCACATCTAAATTAGCATACCTTATGCAATGCATGCGTGCATTCATGCATTTGTCTACATACATCGGGCTCGGTACATCATACAAACTGCATCGTACCTTCAATTCCAAATTGAATACGTGATAGTTGTTGCATTTCATGTGCCATGATTAGGATAGCCGAGCCTGTCTAGATTACATCCCGTATGCGATGCATTAGTCACTTAACATAAACTAGGTCATGCATGTTTGCCAACTAGTTTACTGTTTTGGCACGGAGTACGATGTAAGTATTTACGCTTTAGCATACCACATGCGTGTGAATGTTGCCATGACAGTATGCTTACCATGCGGCTAAATGCTTACATGAGATAAACTGTTTGAATGCCTGTGGGTGGAGGTTGGATTGCGTGAGTTGGAACAATTCATTGAAATCCGTATTTTAGCCTACTTGCGAGTAGCAAAAACCAACACGTTTTTTGAGACAAAACGGATATGCAATGTTTATTTCCGAGTTAGGCAATCTAGTCTATACTTTTGTGTTGTGCGCATCACATAGTAATTCTAGGTTAATAATCGGAATAAGAACGCATAAAGTTTTCAAAATTGGATATCACGGTTAGTAGAGGCCGGTCTTCGGACCGGGCGAAAGGGGGTGCTCATAGCGACCTTCCCCGATCGTACCTAAGCTCCCGAGCCAAGTCACTTTGGTGATGACGGACACGTGGCCTTCGGCACCGAGTCAGGGTTTCCTAAATTCCCCATTTTAAAAATATCTAGGTGGCGACTCTGTAATCTGGCAAAGCAGTCCATGTTTGGCACTACTTTTTCAAAAATCTGTTTTTCTTCAAAACGATTTGCCGGATTTGGACTCTTTGGTTCAGATTTAGAACCACGACACAAATCGAGTCCGAACTGTAGCCGAGGTCCCCCGCGGACGTGCTACAAATATCATCAACATAAATCTGAGCAACAAGAATATGAGACTTAGTATATTTCACAAATAAAGTCTTATCCACACTACTCTTTTGAAAATCATTATCAAGAAGAAAGGTAGTAAGTCTATCATACCAAGCTCGAGGGGCTTGTTTCAACCCATACAAAGCCTTGTCTAACTTGTAGACATGATTTGGACATTTAGGGTTCTCAAACCCTTTTGGTTGCTCAACATATGCCTCTTCTTTCAAGTACCCATTCAGAAAGGCACTTTTCACATCCATTTGAAACAATTTAAAACCAAGAAAACAAGCACACCAAGTAAAATACGAATAGATTCGAGACGTGTAACTGGGGCAAACGTCTCATCATAGTCAACACCCTCTACTTGTGTGTAATCTTGAGCAACCAACCTGGCTTTATTTCTAACCACAGTACCATTCTCATCAGATTTATTTTTAAAGATCCACTTGGTACCTATCACATTCATGTCTCTAGGTCTGGGAACAAGAGTCCAAACATTGTTACGTTCAAATTGACCTAATTCTTCATGCATAGCATTGACCCAACTATCATCTAGCAAGGCCTCTTTAAAATTTTTAGGTTCAATTAATGAAACATAACACATATGTGATACCTCATCCTAAATCTATCTTCGGGTTTTCATTTGATCCGATACACTTCCAATCACCTATTGAGCTGGATGATTCAGTTTCACCCTTGCTGATGGTTTGAACTCAGGACTTACGGTGACAGAAGCATCAGGAGTGATGTCTCTTTGTGCACTTTTTGGACTTTGACTTACCTGAGAGGATGGTACTGTCTCAACTTCTTGGGCTTGGACCTCAGATTCTCTTTGACTTTATGGTTCAGTATCCAAGATTGGAGACTCACCATTGTCATCTTCATTTGTTGCTGGAGTAGGTGAACCTGTGTCATCTATAACCACATTGATAGATTCTATTAAAGAAGAAGTTCGCAGGTTATAGACTCGAAAAGCCCTACTAGTGGTTGAATACCCTAGAAAAATACCTTCATCACTTCGGGAGTCAAATTTGCCCAAAGGCTCTCTATCTTTGAAAATGTAACACTTACTCCCAAAAATTTTGAAGTATTTTACATTAGGTTTCAAACCCTTCCACAATTCATATGGAGTTTGTAAAGTGCCAGGCCTTAAATACACACGATTTATGACATAAACAGCAGTATTTAGGGCTTCAGCCCAAAACTTTGGAGGAAGATTCTTATGAAGGAGCATGACCCTAGCCATTTCTTGAACAACCCTATTCCTCCTCTCAACCACTCCATTTTTTTGTGGAGTAGTAGGTGCAGAAAATTCATACTTAATTCCATGCATATCACAAAAATCTGAAAACGAACTATTTTCAAATTCACGACCATAATCAGTTCAGATTCTTATGATACGCCCAATAGAAACACCCTGTTCATTTTGGATTTTAAGGACTAAGGCCTGGAAAGCATCAAACGTATCAGATTTTTCCCTTAGAAAATTTACTCACGAAAAACGAGTAAAATCATCAACAGTTAAAAAAAAAAAATCTTTTACCTCCAATGTTTTCAGTGCGAGTAGGACCCATTAAATCCATGTGAACCAATTCAAGAGGACGTTTGGTTGTAAAGTTGTTCACCTTTTTATGAGGGGCACGGGTTTGCTTTCCAAGTTGACATGGTCCACACACATGGTTCAGATTCTTACCCAGTTTAGGTACTCCTTTCACAAGTTCTTTGTTGGCTATCTTAGTTAGGTCTTTGAAATTCATATGACCTAATCTTTGATGCCGCAAATCAATGTTACTTATGATGGCAGAGTGCCAAGTGAGATCATTGGTAGTAACAATCCCATAGCAGTTATCAGATGTGCGAACCCCATGCAAGACAATATTTCCCTTTTTATCCAAAATTTCACATTTATTTTTTGAAATAATACTTCATGATAGGAATCACACATTTGACTAATGCTCAAAAGATTTGCTCTAAGACCATCAACAAGTAGAGCATTTTCCATCTTGGGAAGACCAGCAACACTTATAGAGCCCTTATCAATGACTCTAGAAGTGCCGCCATCTCCAAAGGTAACAATTCCTCCTTCATATTTTTCAAGGAAGGTGAAGTAGGATTTGTTCCCAGACATGTGACGAGAGCACCCACTATCAAGATACCACATGTGTGAGTCACGTGCTTTTAGAGCAGTATGAACAACTAAACAAGTCAAATCATCTTTTCTCATCCAAATCTTTTTGCTCTTAGTAAATGTCTTGGCGTTGTGAACACCCTCATGAATCTTGGTATTCCGCCTAGACATGTAAGGTTGTCTCCTAACCCAAAAAGTATTCGAATTTCCACCCTTTTGAGACACCTTACCAAACAATTCAAAGCAATAAGGACGAATGTGGCCATACCTACCATAGTGATGACCAATAAAAACAGGTTTTACCTCCCTTTTGTTGATCTTACCCCATTTAGGTAGATGAAGAGAGGGATCACCCTAGTCTACCTTCAACTTTCCTTTTGCTTGAGTCTTCAGGTCATGTGAAGTAGAGGCCTGTCCCTTATGAGCTGTCGTACCATAGCCTAGCCCACTTTTGTCACAACCCATTTGTTAAGATCTGAGGATGTCTTCTAATGATTTGGAACCTTTGTTCCACATGGAAATTGTGGCTCTAGCAATACGGAGTTCTTCATCTTTCTGACAGACTATCTCTTCCAATGTAGCTTGTGACATCTCAAGACTTTCAAGCTTCTCTTCATATGTGGAATGCACTTTCAAAAGTTCATTCCTTTCAGTTTCATAGGATAGAAGTTTTCCACATAGGTCTTGCCTGTCACTTGAGATCTTGATGATATTCTGCTTTGCTGCTACAAGTTCTCCTTTTAGCTTGACATTCTCGCTTTCACATGCTTTAAGCTTGAGAGAGAGTTTGTCATTGATTTTGGACAAATTCAGAGATTCCTCGTAAAGCTTTTCGTAAGCTTGTTGTAGTTCATCGCCATTAATCTCATCATTATCTTCTGATGTTTCATCATCCTCTTTTTGCTCTTCATTCTCCTTGACCTTATCCAATCTAGCAACTAAGGCAGGAAAGTTGCTGGATGGTGGTGAAGGTGAATCTCCTCTTTCATGAAATTGGCTCAGAATTTCCTATGCATCTTTAGCCTTTGTGCAGTGAGCAACTCATTGCTGTTCTTCATCAGAAATTGCTCCACGAATAGTAATCAGGGCTCTCTGATTGCTCGGATTGTTAGCACTTTCTGTATCTTCTTCAATGGCTTGCCAGCCTTCTTGGTCAAAAGCTCTCAGGAATGCCCTTATTCTAATCTTCCAATACACGTAGTTACTCCCATCAAAGGTGGGAGCATGATGCAGGTTCTAACCATGAGCTAATTCCGCTGGCTTTGGAAGAGGTTGAGTGAAAGTGGACCAAAATGCCATGAAAGCACTATCCCCATCTTCACCGGATTCAGGTTCTTCGGGTTCTTGCTCCGACCCGCTTTCATCATCCCAAGTCGCAGTGTAGACTTTCTTTCGATTCTTTTTCGAAGGACATTCAAGGGCAATATGGCCAAACCCTTGACATTCATAGCACTTGATCCCTTGCCCATTTACAATCTTCTTTTCAGTTTTTGGAGCAAGTTTTGGTGAAAAGTTTTGGGTTTTTCATTACTCTTGTCTTTTTGAAATAGGGTCTCTGAAATTAGGCTTCTTTTTCTTCAAAATTTTTTTAAATTGTTTAGTAAACATAGCCGTCATCTCAGACTCTAAATCAAACTCAGTCTCCGGAGTTTTTGCAGTCTCATGAGCATAGTGAAAGCCACACTATCTTTTTGTTTTTTCTTAGAAATCTGGTGGGCTTTATAAGTCTGCAAATTTCCAACCAACTGATCAAGCTTGAGGGTATCGACATTCTGAGCCTCCTCAATGGCTGTCACTTTTGATTGGAACCTCTCCGGTAAAGATCTCAAAATTTTTCCAACAACTTTAGCTTCAGGGATTTTCTCACCGAGTGTGAAACAGGAATTCACAATGTCACTAAGTTTTGCATAGAAATCATCAAACGTCTCATCATCACGCATAAAAAGGGTTTCAAAGGCAGATGTGAGACGTTGAAGTTTTGACCTTTTAACAGAAGTAGTACCTTCGTGAATTGTTTCAAGAATGTCCCAAGCCTCTTTTGCTACCTCACACGTGCAGATACAACGAAACTCTTCAGGTGTGACGGAGCAAAAAAGGGAATTGAGAGCCTTGCTGTTCCAACTCGAGTTTTGATAATCGGTTGTGTCCCATTTATCAAGGGGTTTGGGAATCTCAACACCATCAATGGTGACAGTAGGTTCACTCCACCCATAGAGCACACAGTGCCAAACTTTCTCATCGATGGATTTTAAAAACGCTCTCATACGAGCTTTCCAATAAGAATAGTTTGTACCATCGAGTAAAGGAGGTCTATGGGTTGAGTTACCTTCACGAATTGAATCCATATCACTTAATCACACAAAATCACACTTCTATAGTTTTGATAAAAACAAAGAGTGACCTGCTCTGATACCAATTGAAAATCCTAAGTGATTCGTGATTAGATCATGATTAAAATATTTCAATTCCTAATTATTCAAAACACACAATCTAAATCATCAAGCACTTACGAAAGTGATTTAAATTGTTGTTTTCAGAATAAACAATAAATCAACACAAACTATTTTTACGTGGAAAAAACACAATTGAAGAATCTTCAATCGTAATAAAAAACCACGGGCGAAACGCCACTAATCAAACCACTACTGAAGAAAGAAAGATTACAAAGATAACACACAAATTACCCAACTCAGTCAATTTGTCTTCAAACCTTCTGTAACTCTTTCACCAAGCCTTCGTCTCGGAACTGATTAATCTGAAGTTGAATCCACAACCTCACTTGTCGAATCAACGACTACGTACAGAATCAAACTCCTTTGAAACTCCACGTTTGAATCTTTAGAATCCACTGAAGAATAACACTCTTGTATGTATTCAATCAACCTCCTTGATATGTGCTTGTCAATTCATGAGTTTAATACTCAACCAATTTATCAAGAAAAAAACTCACAAAAATACTCCAGAAGAAAACCTTAGAAAACCTCAAAGTAGATATAAAAACCTTAGTCCTAGTTTTGGAGTAAAACAACTACTTATAGAAATCCTGGATTTTGAAGCTCGCTCGAGCGAAGCTTCTCTCGCTCGAGCGAGAAACTTAACACGCTTGATTTCCATAAGTGGCTTCACTCGAGCCACGCATATTTCGCTCGAGTGAACAAACAACTCTTTCAGGTCTTTATGCAGACGCAGTTCTTCGCTCGAGCCACACATGCTTCGCTCGAGTGCACATTCATCTCTTTCAAGTTTTTGCCAGACGCAGTCCTTCGCTTGAGCGAGGACTCCTTCGCTAGAGCGAGGAAGACAAAACAGTAAGGAAACTTTACAACTCAATTACACAAGTTGTTCGCGGGATTGACAAGACTAAGGGACCTAACAATCATCACTTGAAACTAATCCAAATCAACAATCATTCTCAGTGACTTACTTCATAAAAATTTAAATAAATTTATTAAGAGAAGAAAAGGCATTGGATCACCTCCAGATCCACAGAAAACAATTGATGTAGAGCATTTTCTTAAAAAAAAAAAAAAAAAAAAGAGAAAAAAACATCTACTACGATTGGGTTTTGTATGTATTATAGAAAGAGAATAAAAAAAATAAAAAGGTGAACAAATGAGAAACAATAAACACTAAATCTTAAACCTACAAAAATTTGATTCAATCCGAAAAGTAAATGGTATCCACTGTTAAATACTATGTGAGGCTTCTTTTGGTTGATCTTCTTTTGGTTGATCTTCAAGCTTGTGTGGTATCGAATGTTGATTTGTTTATTATTTGGGTGTAGCACGAATTATAATTTTATATTGAAGATTTATTTGTGAAAATAAATATAAAGTGTATTGAGAGTAAATTATAATCCTAAATAATTTAATAGTGAATACCAAAAAAGTGAGCGTACTGAATGTTTTGAGTACAAATAGAATCCCCCTTTTAATTCAGAAAGCCACTCTAACCTTAATCAGTTGTTGCAACTCCCCAAACTTTGGCTGAGCATTATTGAATTTGATTTTTACTTAATAACTAAAGTTTTAACTGTTTAATTAAATTATCAAATGTCACCTAATTAAATCTATATTACACGTTATTTTTAAGTAACCTTTTTAGCTTTTTTGAGATCCACGACAATGGTAATTGAAAGCACTTGTATCAGTTGTCTGTTGTATGTTTAGAAAATTCAAGGGTAAATTACACTTATCTCCCCTGAGATTTCTGACAAATATAGAAACCTATATTGTTATTTCAATAATTACAGTAATCTCCCCTACTTTATTTGACAATATCTAGATTCTCCCATTTTTTCACTGCCGTTTACACACTTCACAGAATCTACTAATGTCATGAAAGCTAAACACTAAAATGCCAATAATGCCCTCAAGTATCCTCAACCCATCTATATATACCAATACCAAATGTTGGGTTCTCCAGATTCAGAAAATCAAAGTCAAAGAGTGAAAATTACAGAGGTAGTAAAAATTGTAGAACACAGAGTGTCTAACATATGATCGTTTATTTACCAAAAAAAGAAAGAAAGAAAGACTTGGGACTTTTTGATAAGCATTATAACAGTGGCGAAAGAGACTAAAATGGTGAGGAACTTGAAAATGGTGAGAGCTAGCATTAGCTAAAATGAGTGCGGACCCTAAGTCTAGCCATTGAGGAAATGGGTCATTCCACATAGAACAATGAAGGCAATGAATTCAAAGAGCACCCATTTGAACGAAAGGTTTTAGTAGCTAATGAAGTAAATAAGCTTAATTGGGATAGAGAAATAGGCAACTGCAATCAAGAAGTCAGTCACTTTTTGACATTCCAAAATGGTTTTTGTGCTCCTAAACCCTTTCTCATTTCAGTCATATTGGGGTAAATCATTATCAACAACAGTAATAGAAAAGAGAAACAGTGAATTTAATAATCCAAATGCTAATGCCTTTAGCATTGCATCCAATGGATTGTTTCTTCAATCCATTTACAGATAAATTATGAATCTTTTTATGCCCCAAGATTGAATTAAAGGTCAAGATAGAGAACCCTCTTGAATTAAAAACTTAGAACTCAAATTTCCAATACTCATTCCCTGTACAACAAAGTTCAACAAAATCAAAAATCCATTTCAAATTAAGAAATAGATTGAGTAGAAATAATATAGAAAGCATTTTGCACAACACCTGCTTGCAATAATTTTATACCTACCATTATCAAACTCATGCCATAAAAGATTTACCATTCCAACTAGCTCAAGAAAACAAAGAATAAATAAACAAAATATTTTGGTTTAAAATAATCGAAAACATAAAAATTAAGAATTTAAAAAGAAAAATTGAAAACTCACCAACCTAGAACCAACCAGCCCAACCAGATTAAGAATATACACAACACAAATTCCCAACCAACCTATCTTTCAGATCTTATCTCTCATTCGATTTTTCATTTTTTTTTTCTAATCAAAATTAAATCTTTGTAATCAAAATGAAAAGTCAAAATCGAACCCTAAAAAAGCAAAAAAATGAAGAGAAGAGAGAAAGAGGGGGCAAGAAATCGAAAATCTACCCTTTGTTATTGGTGGGGCCTTTTCTTCTCAGTTTCGTCAGGGACCTCTTGGCTCTCTCCGTAACCGTAAACGACGTCTAATGTTTCTATGAGTACGTTCTCTACAAAGGCGACTCTGTCACCGGCAACTTTCGTCGATTACAACATTTTCTAGAGCTTCGATCACTCCAGCATTGACTTTTTTGTAATCTGTTTCTTCGTTGTTTGTTTTTTCTACATTTTAAATTGATGCTAGGGTAAGAAATACCCATAGCATCAGAAATATCTTCTTCTTCACATTGACTTTGTGGACGAAGGGCATTTTCATCTTTTCGCATGCAAAATCAAGGTTAGTATGGTCATTTCGTATAGGCTACTAACGTCGTTTGTGCAAATTTGACAGAATGAGAGAATCTTGATATTGTTAGGTAAAGTAAGAGAGGCTACTGTAATTATTGAAACTATAAGAAAGATTCCTGTATAAATGTAATTTACCCAAAGTTCAATGATACACTTTTATGTAAAAGGTACATATCATAATATAGGCTTTGTTATGCTTAATTACAAAATTTTAATAGTGGTCATATTTACAATGATTTTGGTTACAAATCTTTGAGGTGATTGATTATGAAATTTTTGCAATATTTTTAGGGGTATTTACACACAAGTTCTAATTTATGAACTTACACTCTATTAAGTCATAACTAAGATTTTTTAGACCTTCAAATTTCACTAAATTTTTAATAGTTGGAATTGCCCTTCAAAAGGAACATAATGATTTGACATTTATTTTTTCAAAACTTTAAAACATTAACTTTCAAATTGAAGAAACTAAAAAAAAATTATGTGCCAAAAAAATAAAAACTATGTTTTTTTTTTTTTGGTGAAAAAATTGAATTATTTTGTTGTGCAAAACTAAAAACGTTGTATCTATAAAGGAGTATGATGATGGAACATTGACGTGCAAAAGTGAAACAAAAATTAAAAAAACTGATAATGTTCTCAGTTTTAAAAATGAAAAAAACTGATAATGTTATCGATTTTATTAGATAGTTGAATCAAACCAATAAGTAGAAGGGTAAAAACGTTTAATCTCATATTCTGTTTTTTATTTATTTATTAGTTAGTGAAATAATTATCTGTAATATTACTATACAAAATTGATAATATTTTTAGTTTTAAAAATTAAGAAAAAGTGATAATATTATCAATTTTTACTAAATAGGACTTATTAATTCAAAAAATTTTAAATAAAATTTGAGCTATCATAAAATTTGTAAATAGAACTTTTAAATAATTAACTCTATTTTTTATTATGTCCCAAATTGATTTTGATTATAGGACTTTGAGGTGGTTAGTTACCAAAAGAAAAGATCTTTTTTTCGTTATGAACCAAAGTGATATATATATATATATATATATGTATATTTTGTTTGGGTCAACAAAGAAGAAAAAATATCATTGAAGTAAAGGCAAGGTACAACACAATACACAAAAATTATATCAATAAAATACTCGGACCAAAGCATCGCAACGAAGGAACTCATTCCAACTAGGTTGATTATTAGAATCCTATGTTCTTTTTATTATGAATCAATTTACTTTTGCTATGACTCAAATTGATAAAGTTATATTAAAATTTTAGATACTGTAGGGGTTGGTTTTAGAATACTTCTTTCATCTAGATAAATTTTCGAAAGATCCTTGAGATGTCACCTGAAACAGAAAAATAACTCTGATCGGTAGTGCCAGAATTAGCACTCTGACGAAGAAGTTAGCTTTTGTATAAAGAAGAGTATTTTGTTTCTTTAAGTACAAGTAATTGTGGAGGGTGGTTTTGGAATACTTCTTTAATCTAGACAAATCCTCGAAAGATCCTTGAGATGTCACTTGTGAAACAGAAAAACAACTTCGGTTGGTGGTGCCAAAATTAACACTCTGATGAGCAAGTTAGCTTTTGAATGAAGAATAGTCCTTTATTTTTTTAAGTGCAAGTTTTGTGGAACATACCTTTCCCTCTAACCTCTTCCTTCTTTTATAGAGTCCTTATTCTTGATCTTTTCTCTTGTAGTGTAAGTCCTCATCTTCTCTTTGTCAAGACCCATCCCCCTATTGTATTCTTTAGAAAGGGATAGCCTGGGTTCATTTAACGGGATCGTGCCGACTTATCCGATGGACTCGATTAAGATGTGTGGCCTTGGTATCCTTAACTTGGTACGTTGCTCATCTTATTTCTTGTATCTATTCGGTAGTGACTTTGAGTGCAGTGGACTTTGGCTGCATTTAGGGATGGCAATTTGAAACCGACCTGACGGGGATCCCCGACCTCGATCCCGATTTACGCGATTTTTTCCCGAAAAATACCTTCGACGGGGAGAAGACGGTATTTGAAAATCAATCCCCGATCTGTTTCGGGCCAGGGACGGTGATCAGTGTTCAAGCCCCGGCCCCGTCCCCGTCTCCGTCTCCAGCCCCATCCTCAAATTTCCCTGAAATAAAATTACATTTATACCCTTTATATGTATATATATATAATAAACCAAACCCCTTATATTATATGCATATATATATATATATATAATATTTGTGTTGTTTTATATCTCTCACTCTCTAATCTCTTTCTGACTCTCATCTTAACTCTCTCTCTTACTCTCTTTTTGACTCTTATCTCAACTCTTACTCTCACTCTTAACTCTCTCGTTCTTCTCTCTGTGTTAACTCTCTCAACTCTTGTAGTCACCGACGGCGACATCACCACTACCGTTGGCCCCGATCCCCTCTCTCTCTCCACTTCGTCTCTCTATTCTCTCTTCCCTCTCTCTTTTTCAGTAGATCGAAGGGACAGTCGGCGTCGGAGGCGGTCGACGTCGGAGGGAAGCAGTCGTAGTCTCCGATCGTGTACAGGGGAAAGCAGTCGGCGTCGGAGGCAGATCTCAGATCTGTTTGTGACACAGATCTCTTTCTTTCTCTCGTCCTCTCTCTCTCTCTCTCTGTGACACAAATCTCAGATCTGTTTGTGTCTATTTTTTAATCTGTTTGTGTATCTGTCCATTTTTTTTTATTTTTTGGTTTATAATTTGTTCATATTTTTGTTGATATGTTGATGATTCGGTTGATGATGTTGATGATGATGATTCTGTTGTTGTTGTTGTTGTTGTTGATGATGGGGTGTTGAAACAGATTTGGGGGGCGGGGAATTTTCGGGATTGGGGACACCCGATCCCCGTTAGGGGCGCGGGGATGGAGAGGGTGGTAGGTTCCCCGTTGGGGATCGGGGTCGGGACCGGGGAGATTTTTACAATCGGGGATCGGGGACGGGGAGTGTGATCCCCGGCCCCACCCTACCCCGTTGCCATTCCTAGCTGCATTTGGCCCATCAAAGATGGACTTAGATGTACTTTGTTTGCCGATGTAAGGTTATTTTTACTTGGCTCCCACAGGTACCATACGTATCTTTTTAGAGTGTGTATAGTAATATTTTTATAAATAATTTTTTATAGTTAAAGATTATAGAGATTTGGATCCTCTATATCACAATCATATAATGGTGATCTTTATTATATTATCAATAATTGTGAAAAAGCCGCATCAATATATTTTTATTTTAAATTAAAAATAGAAATAACAAATTTTACTATTGAAAATTACGTTACAATTATCGAAATTTTTTGAATTTTTATAACATGCAAACTTTATTTATTTAATTATTTTAAGTATATAGAGTATTCTATTTTGATTTTGATTTTGATTTTGGGTTGGGGCTATAGAGCGTTGAGGTACTGCTAGTTGAGACTGAACGAAACAAATTGGATTGGACTAACTAGAATGCTTGGCAGTTGGGCTTAAACCAAGCCCAATTAAACCCTTCTTCCACTATTGCTTCATTTATTTGTGTATTTTCTTTTCAGGAGCTTCTTCTTCTTTTATTTTTTATTTTTAAATATAAGTTAGTAAAATTAAATTATCATAGCAGATTAGGTTGACACCACTCTATTGACTTAAATCTATAATCAAGGCCGGCTTTGACCCTATGCCGGCGAAACTGTTGCTTTGAGTCCCAGAAATTTGACTAAAAAAAAAAGGCTTTGAATTTTTGTTAATTATTATAATAGTTTATAAAAAAAAATCTCATTTAAATTTAAAGGACATTAACAAAATTCATTTATGATTTAAAATTAATAGATGGTTCATATGTGGTTTGGTTTGATTGTAGTTGTTTTTTATCATAAGAAACCAAAAAACTTATTAATATGGTGAATTGTTTGAAATTATTGAATGGTTACTTTCTAAACGTATAGATTATATATACAATACGATTAATTATACTACTTGCAGTTACTCTTTTCAAATTAAAATTGATTAAATCTTATCTTTAAATCTTACCTTTACCCTCGATTAGCAATTTTATCCATCGAAAAGATTTAGCTTATAATTTGGATTATGCAAACTAGATTAGTAATTTTATAACTAAAAATGCCAGAAGAATGTTTTTTAAGTGATTTTTGTTACAGTTTACTTACTTTTTATTTGATACTTCAATTTAGATTATTTTTGTCATTTTTCTTATTGTAAACTTTAATGTACATTTAAGCAAATTTTAATAGATATATATACTGGAAGCAATATTTTTAAGAGTACTGTTAAATACAAATAAAATAAAAATTTAGATATGTAATTATTTTTTTCAAAAAAAATTATGTATAAACGGCCCCATATTAAAAGTTTGCTTTAGGCTTTGAAAAAGTCAAAACTGCCCGTGTTTATAATCTCACCCTACTAGCATTTGAGTTGTTCAAGAGCTTACCCATCATGCTAATTAAACCTTACTTCACTCTAATCTATTAGGTAGCATTTGATTCATTGGAATGAAATAGAATATCATGATCATTTTATCAAAATATTCATTCACATATTTGGTATAGACTAAAAAAATAATGACATATGCATTACAAACAAAATCATCTTCCATCAATTTAAGAAAATGGTCATTTGATTGGAAAGTTTAAGAAATTACGATTCTATTCGGCAGTGACTTTGAGTGCAATGGACTTTGACTGCATTTGGCCCATCAAAGATGGACTTAGATGTACTTTGTTTATTGATTTAAGGTTATTTTTACTTGGCTCCCACAGGTACATATATCTTTTTAGAGTGTGTATAGCAATATTTTCTTAAATAATTTTTTTATAGCAAAAGATTATAGAGATCTGGATCCTCTATATTACAATTATATAATGACAATCTTTATTATATTATCAATGATTGTGAAAGAGCACGTCAATATATTTTTATTTCAAATTAAAAACAGAAATAAGAAATTTTACTATTGAAAATGACATTACAAATTATCGAATTTTTTTGAATTTTAATATTTAATTATTTTACGTATATAGAGTATTTTATTTTGATTTTGATTTTGGGTTGGGGCTATAGAGCGTTGAGGCACTGCTAGTTGAGAGGAAACGAAACAAATTGGATTGGACTAACTAGAATGCTTGGCAGTTGGGCCTAAAGCAAGCCCAATTAAACCCTTCTTCCACTTCATTTGTTTGTGTTTCTTTTCAGGAGCTTCGTCTTCTTCTTCTTTTATTTTTATTTTTAAATATAGGTCAGTAAAATTAAATTATCATAGCAGATTAGGTTTTTTTTTTTTTTTTTGAACACCATAGCAGATTAGGTTGACACCACTCTATTGACTTAAATCTATAATCAAGGACCACATGCCGGCGAAGCCGTTGCTTTGAGCCCAGAAAATTGACTAAAAAAAAGGTTCTAAAATTTTATTAATTATTATATTAGTCTATAAAAAAAAATCGCATTGAAATTTAAAGGGCACCAACAAAATTCATTTATGATTTAAACTAATAGATGGTTCAATGATAAATTATTTAAAAATAATAGATGGTTGTTTTTATGAGACTTAAGACTTGTTTTGATTTGGTTTGGTTTGATTTAGTTGTTTTTCATTAGAAGAAACTAAAAAACTTATTATTGTGGTGAATTGTTTGAAATTATTGAATGATAATTTTGTAAATGTATAGATTATATATAGAATATGATTAATTATACTATTTGTAGTTACTCTTTTTAAAATAAAGTTGATTAAATCTTACATTTACTCAACTATGTCCAATGAAAGATTAAATCGATTAGCATCCATCAAAAATGATTTAGCTTATAAGTTGGATTATGCGAACTAGATTAGTAATTTTACAGCTAAAAATGCCTGAAGAATGATTTTTAAGTGATTTTTGTTACAGTTTGCTTACTTTTTATTTGATACTTCAATTTTGATTATTTTAATCATTTTTCTTATTGTAAACTTTAATGTATATTTAAGTAAATTTTAATAGATATATATACTGGAAGTAATATTTTTAAGAGTACTGTCAAATACAAATAAAATAAAAATTTAGATACGTAATTATTTTTTTTTTAAAAAAATTATGTATAAACGGCCCCATATTAAAAGTTTGCTTTGGGCTTTGAAAAAGTCAGAACCACCCCCGCCTATAATCTGACCATACTAGCACTTAAGTTGTTCAAGAGCTTACCCATCATGCTATTAAACCTTACTTCACTCTAATGTATTAGGTATCGTTTGATTCATTGGAATAAAATGGAATATAATGATCATTTTATCAAAATATTCATTCACATATTTCGTATAGACTAAAAAAATAATGACATATGCATTACAAACAGAATCATCTTCCACCAATTTAAGAAAATGATCATTCTATTAGAAAGCTTAAGAAATTACGATTTTATTATTTTTCATCTCAATTCAATCAATCAAATAGAGCATTAAATATTGTATTCGCTTTAATACATGGTTTGTTATTTATGGTGTATAAGTTTCACTAATATTTTTACATTTCATGAATTCATTAGTATGAGACTTTATTCAAAAGAAAATAAGGCAATGATTTGCATTCAACAATTAATATGATAGTTAAGTATATTTAAATTTAATTTAATATTACATTAAAGTTTTTTTTAAATAAAAAATAAAATAAATAAAAAAACCTATTGGAACAGATCTATCCACCAGAGACTATTCTCCAAATAACAAAACATAGGAAACTAATCTCTTTTTTTTTTTTTTTTGGATCAGCAAAAGAAATAGCTTTACTGATAATAATACGAAGATATACATAAATAAAGGAAAATATGAGTGCAAAGAGCATTAAAGCGGAACAATTCAATCCCAACTATATTGACACCAAAACATCCACCTAATCATATGCAAACACACTATCGAAAGTTGGTGAGAGACCAAAAAAAATAAAAATAAACCACAACCAGGACCAAACAAAATACACAAGAAAAGCACCCACTATCCACCCAAATAAGTTAACTTAGCAGCCCACATAAGTCCAACAATGCCCCACAAAATACACCAGAAGATAAACCCAAAAGCCACCTAAATAAGCACGCAAGAACAAAACAAACAGGCAATAGACACAAGGACAAAATAGAGCACCGACAGGCACCAAAGCAGGGCACCTCCAGAACAACCACCAACCAAACAGACAACCCAGAAGCAGAACTCTAATCAAAGCCCAAAACTACTGTGATACCCTTTTGAACTCCAACGTGCAACCCTCCAATAAACACCTCGATATACCTGATTGAATGCTCAGTTACTGGTTTAAAGAAAAACCTCTACATTCCCATTTCAACGAGGCCCAAAACAAAATGCGAAACTTGATTGAATCCAACAGCTCCTCCCAATTCGGTTGGGTGCTCTCAAAGATGCATTGATTTCTCAACCTCCAGATTGACCACAAGACAGCAAAAGGAATAGTCTCCCATACTGTTTTTCTTTTCCTCCTAAATTTCCAACTCATCCACCATTCAAGCAAAATATTCACTGAACCAGGAACCACCCACGATAGCCCCCACCATCGCAAAACTGTGGTCCAGATCCTCCAAACTTTATAGCACCAGATTAAGACATGTTCGGCAGTTTCTTTTGCAAATTGTATCAATAAATTTTCTTCCAAAAAAAAAAAGAAAAAGAAAATTTAGTATCTTAATTTCAATATTAGACACTATTGGCAGATAATTTTGTTGTTTCCATCTACAAACCTTTTAAAAAATTCCCTTTTTAATTCTTTACACTCGGAAAAATTAGCTTCTATTAGATTTGATTTTCCCTCTACTTTTCCCATTGCAAACCCCACTCCAAATAAAAATACCGTAGTTATATGGGGAGATTGACCAAGCCATTGCAAATCCCACTCCAAATAGAAATACCACAGTTATATAGATTGACCCAACTACCCATCTTGTAATTATTTGATGGTCTTCAAATAATATTTTATACCATTTATGTTTTGATCTGAAACTTGGCTAGTTTCTCAAAAATAATATAAAAGTAATGAATTCAATTATTTAAACCAATAAGAATAAAATTAGAACTCTCACATGTGAATCTTCACCCATTTCTCAACACTAATCTTCACAAAACAAAGGATGTAGACTAATAAACTGTTAGAACCCATTGGTCTTCTGTGTAATGTGTGTGTATTTTAAATGTATAAATAAAATAACAAGAAGTAAATAATTTAGAAAATAATTATGAAAATTAAATTTTGAATTTAACACTTACAATGTTTTAAAATTGCAGAACTATAAGTCGAAACTTGTGTGGGACATAATCTCCTTAAAGTAGATTTCGCTCTCATTTTGGTGTTTTGAGATTAATCGGCGTTTACTTCTCGGGATGCAACAACTATATCTTGATTTTGCAGCACTACAAAATCAAGCTTGGCGAACCAAACCAGTGTTGTAATTCTCTCTTTCTCATAGACTCTTCTTAAAACTATTTACAGAAAAATGTAGGAAGGAATGGAGAGCGAAAACCAGAGATGGAAGAATGAGAAACGAAAGGAAAAAATTGAATGAATAAATTACTGGAATGAAGAGGCTATTTATAGCCCCAAAGGTGCCTGTTCAGATAGACCTTCATGGTTGTTTGGAAATGGTCATAAAGGTATGATCGGAAAAGGCAACCGGTCGAAAGGGAGGCGATTGGAAAAATTTAAATTTGAATTTTTTCGCAAGAAATTTTGAAAAAATTCAAACAAATTTTTCCTAAAAAATATAGTATGGACCAACCTGACCCACATCCCATAACCTGCACCCGAACTCGGACCGACTTGGCTTTACCTACTGGTCGGACGGACGACAGTGGCAGCGTATGCGCATGTGTTGTAGATTTGGGTCAAATTCACTTTGTCCATAACTTCATTTCTTACAAAACTTGGGGTGCCCATTGGGGCCCATCCCAAGTGTGTCCACTGAAGGGGTGTTTGATTCAAGGGATTAGGGGGGGAATTATTTACTGTTCGGATTGCTTTTCTAATAGAGGGGGATGTCCATCGTTTGGTGTCCATTTTAGTTCACCGGTCATGAAGTCCAGCTGGACTCCATATCCCTCATATGAGGGACTAAACAATCCTAGAGGGGGAGGGGGGGGTGAGATTATTTCCATGTGATTGGTATCCTATGGGACTAATGTGTAAAATGTCCATTTTACCCTTATGCCATTACTTAGTAAATAATTGAAAAGGGTAAAATAGTCTTTTGAACATTTACAAATTATTTTTTTAGTGTTGTTAATTTAAAATTATATATTAAATAAAAAATATAAATTATAAATTATAAATTAAATTTGATTAAAAATAATAACTTATAAATTATGACCTTATAAATTAAATTTTTTTAGTGTTGTTAAAAAATTAAATTTATATATTAAATAAAATTATTTTTTTAGCGTTGTTAATTTAAAATTATATATTAAATAGAAAATATAAAATATAAAATATAAAAATTATGGCTTTATAAATTAAAAATTTTTAGTGTTGTTAAATTATAAATTATAAATTATAGATTAAAAATTAAAAATTATATATTAAATAAAAAATATAAATTACAAATTACAAGGGTAAAATAGACTTTTGAACATTTATCCTTATCTAGTCTATTCAACCAAACATTGAATTCACTAAAAATAGTCATTTCTAGACATCTAATCCCATGAGAAAACAAACATGGGATATACATCCAATCCAACCACATAGTCTAGGGGATTCACAGTTCCAGGATTCAAGTCTGATAGATTCTAATTCCCTCTTCTCCAGTCTGTCCAAACAAACAGACCCTTAGGCCCCGTCTATTTGGAGAGTTAGAGGGGGATTTGGATTGGTAGTGAGGTGAGACCTACTAATATTGTGTTTGTTTTACGAGATGAGGAGGGAATTGATAGTGAGCTCCAGATTACGATGGGCCACCCTAAGGGGATTTGGATGGGCCTCCAGGACTTGGTATTAGAAAAATAGTTCGGCGGATTAGAAATTTTTTATTTTTATTTATTTATTATTTTATTTTTTACATGTTGGGCATTGTTTTTTAACATTAATGTTTAATTTTTTGTATTTTTTGTTAAGTAAAAATTATTATTTTATTTGTTTTATTTTTTTTTGAAATTTTTTTATTTTTATTTTTATTTTTTAAAATTTTTTTAGATGCTAGGCATTTGTTTTAAAACATTAATGTTTAATGTTTTTGTATTTTTTTTATTTGTTTTATTATTTTATATAAAAATAATTTAACAATTCCTACACTAACAACTATCATCAAAACAAATACAATTTTACTTAATCCCCTCACTATCAATCTCCTCTATTCTACCTCTGAAAACAAATGGGGCCTTAGAGTTTATATACTCATAAGAAACCTTAAGCCTTTCCTATGTGTAGGAACCCACTTCCATTTTCACGAAGCTCGAATGCACGCTAAATTCTCATTTATCTGGAAATGGGTTTGAGCAATCAAATACATGATATTATTTACTATGCGACATTAAACATGAACATACTTGGACTTGTCAAAATTAACGTTTGGGTCCCACCTTAATTAATGTTCAAAAATAGCAAAAAAAAAAAAAAAAAGGTTTATAAAATCATTTTCCAACAATCCCCCATATGAATGGAATTCATTATAACCGGACACGTAACAAAATGCAGACAAAGAAAGAGTACACTAAAAAGATACACCGTATCGAGATAGCTAGCTTTTGGTTTTGAACCTCTAGTGAAAGCTTATCGGACCAACTAGCTTACCTGTCACGCCCCGAATTTACAAGGCCTGGCTCACGCAAATAAACCACCGACGATGAACAATAGATAACAACTCTCATGTAAATAAATATTATTTAGTCACACAATATATGTGTTTTATCAGATTTTATACATTCCTGAATATAACATCTAATAAGTCGAATGGATGCTCTGTAACTAAAACATGCATAGATGTTATAAAATCAAATTAAACGCTCTGAGACTTACATCATACACAAGGGTGTAACCCTTACAAGAATGGCAAACGACCAACAAATAACAAAATGGCCCTTAGCCTACAAATAATAGAACCACCCTACACGGTTCCGAACACAGCTTCACGCCTCAATCCACATCCACACATGTACACCTGAAAAACATTTTCAGCCACGTAGGGTGAACATAAAGCTCAGTAGAGAATATTTCAAAAACTAAACATGCTCCATCAGCATAAATTATCATGATGCAATACATATATATATATATATATATACAATATGCCCAAATGCAATTTCAAATCCCTTTGATTTCTCAACAAAATCCTTTCTTTTCCAATTACCAAAACCTTACGTTTAACCAAAACATTTTCCGAGTTCAAAATATCGGTTTGATATAAAATCCCTTTCCAAAAAAAATTTAAAAAAATAAAAATAAAAATAAAATAAAATCCATATACGTTGTTAAAATGCGAATACATCACTAGACAATAGCAAATACGTTGTTAAACCATTTTCTAAACATCTTGTTCCAAACCAACATGATAGTATAGGTAAATCTTAGGGCTAGTGTTCATATGAGTAACTATACAAGTCACAAGGTCATTTTTACCGGTGCTAACCGGAAGGCTCGACACCTACTGCGTGGGTTTAGGTCTTTCACCATGAACAAACAGGCTAACTTAATTCTACTTTAACACCCCCTCGTAGCTTTACCACTTTGTTTACCTTTTTGTCCAATAGCACAACATGTGTAGTTCAAAATATTGTTTTCCAAAATAATGCAAATGTTCCAAAACATAATGTAAGAATTTTCAAAACCTCTTTTCAAAACATATACCTTCAATTTCCAAAATCCATTGCATGCTTCATGATATGAATGATTTCAAATTGCCTAGTTCACATGCAATTCCTAACACACGACAATGCTATCGTCCACCGATAGCCAAAACAGTTATCTGTAATACAATAATAAAAAGATATCAATATAGATATATTTTTCAAAAGAGTAACAATAACTATTTTCAAAATCCCACATCCATTTTCTTCCTATCTCTTACAAAATCAACATCATTTTTCATTGTTTTCCAACACAAGCTAAAACCCAAGTTTTTAGAAAAAAAACCTCATTTTCTTTCAAAATCAGTTTGAGTAGAGGAAAGCCACTATGTCAACATATCTTTATCACCAATACAAATTCATTACCTTGTTCAAAAACTCATTTGAAAAATCTATCTTTTTCATATCAAAACCAAACTCTAAGTTTAACCCAAAACACCCAAATCCATAGATCTTTTGAAGTAACAAATAACAAGGGTAAAATCATACCAAATGATTACCAAATATACATAACAAAATACATCACAAATATGCTATCGAACTCATATTGAGTTTAGGAAATAGACCATACCTCTTGAAGCGAAGATGAGAACTCTGAAAAACTCAAAGTTGATGAAACCGCGAAACTCTTGGATAAAAAAAAAGTCCTTGACGAGATCTACAACTTTTCTCAAAGGACCAATGTGAAAAGATGTCTCTACATGAGTAGATCTAGAGATCTAAGTGAAAAAAAGTGAGTTTCAAACAGAGAGAGAGAGAAAGAAAGAGGTAAAAAAAGTGAATGGGAAAAGTGTGTTTAGGGCTTATTTATAGTGGTAGAATAATAGCCTTAAAGTCAAAGGAAAGAATAAGGCAAACCTTCAAAAGTGAAGCCCAAAACTGAACCAAAAATCTGGAATTTTACTCACAAGGGTCGACCCTTCCGATAAAGGTGTCGACCCTTAGGAAGAAAAGTTGAGACACTAATGTGTGCAGAGGGCAAGGGTCGACCCTTGGAACCAGAGGTATCGATCCTAAATTTCAGAATGTAACCCAGAACAACACAGCAAGGGAATGGTTGACCCTTAGAACTCAGGTGTTGACCCCAAAAACTAGCAGAGGCACTAAGAGTAAGGCAACAAGGTGGTGTCGACCCTTAGGAAGGCAAGTGTCGACCCCGAACAAATTTTCCAAGTTTCCAAAGAACTTTTCGACGTAAACAAGCGTGAACGAACAATCCGAATTGTACTCCTCCAAAACCAAGGTATAACAACTCCAAAGACTCCCAAAATGAAAATAAAAGAATTAAATACGCTCTCCAATAGTTTAAAGGATACAAGTGCTACATTACTAGTGGACGTGATGCTTTGAACTGTTCTGCTATTTGTGTAAAGCAAGACAATAGACTACACACAGTGTATCCCTAGACACAGTTTGGTTCTCACAGTTGTGTTAATTTTGGCCTTGAATAATGACTGGTAATTCATGAGTGCTCTAGAGAATTTAGCTTTCTTAATTCTCACAAAACCGACCTAGTTCACACTCATATAGGTGACCTCTAATTAAGAGTATCTCGCCGAGAATTTAGCTTTCTTAATTCTCATAAAACCGACCTAGTTCACACTCATATAGGTGACTTCTAATTAAGAGTATCTCGCCATACTCCATTTGGATGCCCAAGGTATAAAAATCATTAAAAACAAAACTTATCCTACTAATGTTGCAGATATCACTCTTCTTATCATAAAAATGGATAGGAGTAAATCTCTTTAGTGATACGTAAAGTCATCCATAATTTGGTTGTTCTTTTAAACCTAGATCTTGGGATTTGCAGTCAGTTAGGTTGGGTTTCCATTATGGCGACTTTTAAGTAATAGGCTTTAATTCCATTTCTCTCGATAAATGGTACACTTGCTCTCTAGCTAGCTGTAGACGTCTCCGAACGTCCCAGGAAAATCCCGTTTTGTTCATTGGGCTCACTACAGTTCGGACTCAAATGTCACGGTTCTGAATCTAATTTCGCAAAATGCAATGCAAGATCGATAAATCACCAAAGAGTCCAAATCCGGCAAATCGTTTTGAAAAATTGATTTTAGAAAGAAGTGCCAAACATGGACTGCTTTGCCAGATACAAAGTCGCCACCTAAATATTTTATTTTGGGGGAATTTAGGAAACCCTGACTCGTGCCTAAGGCCATGTGTCCGTCATCACCAAAGTTGCCTCGGCTCGGGAACTTTGGTATGATTGGGGAAGGTTATTTCATGAGCACCCCCGCTCACCCGATCAAAGATCGGCCACTACTAAGCATGATATCTTGTTTTTGAAAACACATGTGCTTTTATTCCGGTTTTTAACCTAGAATTACTATGTGATGCGCACAGCATACAAGTATAGACTAGATTGCCTGAGTTGGAACAAAGCATCGCATATCCGTTTGTTTTGAAAATGGATTGAAGTTTGCTACTCGCAAGCAGGCTAAAACACGGGTTTCGACGAATTATTCCAATTCAAGCAACCCCACCTTCACCCACAGGAATTCAGGCAGTTATATCACATAAGCACATAGCCTCATGGTAAGCATGCTATCATGGCAGTCACTCACACGCATGCAAGGATGCTAAAGCATAAACACTTACCGAGTACTCCGAGCCAAAGAAAGAAGCTAATTAGAAAACATGCATGAATCCTAACTATGTTGAGATGCCTAATGCAACACATGCAAGAATGCAACTAAGATAGGCTCAGCTATTCTAAGATGGCATATGAGATGCTACAGATAACATGCATTCAACTCAGAATTGAAATACAATGTAGTTAGTATGATGCGCCGAGCTCGGTGCATGCAAGACAGATGAATGAATGCAAACATGAGAAGCATAAGGATGCTAATTGAAACATGTCCTAAAACTAACCATCGTAAGCTGGTAAATAAAAGGGAGAACGACGTGGGGTTAGAAGACATGCATCACACACACGCACACTTATTACAACAGTTGGCCCACTCGACGGAGGGTCCGAATAAATAATACAACACCAACTAGCTAATCTAAGCTAATCTAATTAAGCTAGTTATTACACAACCAAAATGAATAATAAATTACAGCTAATTATTACACAACTCTAATTAATTAACAAATTAACTAAGTAGGCAATTAAACTAGCATGCAAACTACATAGAATGGGCTGCCTCAGCTCTGCTTTGAATGATAAAGGATGCATGCATGCTCGAGTCGCCTTGTCAGGAAATCCATCGCGATGCCCCGGCTCGCCTCTGTTTGCAATTGATCTCAGAACACTGCACATGGCTCCAAAAGTCTGAAACTCCACCCTGGGAATCTGTGGGAAGGCTGCCGACTAGCTATTGGCCTTGGAGACCACCTGCCGACCACCTTTTGTGGGAGAAACCAAAAGGGGTGGTCGACCTGCCAGAAAAGCTGGTCGGCCGACCAGTTTCTGCCTCTAGTTTCTGATTTTCTACAACAAGGAGCAAGAGAGAGGCGTGGCAAGGTATTTTCAACATATGTGTGCACGACCACTCTCCCCATCATTGTACAAGCTCAAGGGAGTGTAGGTCTCGATCCTCGGGCCACCAATCACGCATCTCGATGCATGATGGCCGAGGAATCGAATTGCACAACTTAATATAGAATGAATGCACATATAAGCAACTAAAACCAACAACTCCATCATGGGTGGTCAAGAGTGTCGGCGACCGGAAATTGAGACACGTTTCATCACTTGGAGTATGAAACGTTCCTCGTTTCCCGTGTTTGGACTAACTCCTATTCCAAATACAATGCAACAAGTAGAATGGCATGGTATGTACAAATGCAACTCTAGTATGCAATCCTAAATGTAATGCGACTAAGTGATGTAAACATGCAGAGGATGACATGCAAGCATGCAACTAGCATACACAATGCTATGGACTAATCAAGGGCACACTCAATGCACGTGGATTATATGGCATGCATACACAATGCACTAACATGCGCAATGTTATGAACGAGGCATACGCAATACAATGATCGAACATGCGATAACATGGACTATATGGCATACACAATGCAAGATGGACTTAAACCAAGATGGATGGACCTCAGCCGCACCCAAATCAGTGGCCAAACATGTGAAACCCCGTATTTTTTTTGTATATATATAAAATATATATATATATTTTTAATTTTCTTAAATAATTATTCACAGTATTTTGAATTTAATAGCCTGTATATTTTTACACTGAAAACTTATTCAAAATAAAATAAAATAAAATATTTTTGACTTTATATTAATTTCTGAACCGTATGATATTTTTACTATATTTTTCTCTATATTTTTTTGTAATCAAATTACATTAAAATCTAATATTTTTGTACTAAAACCCAATCAAAAACCATGAGTCAGAAACCATGGGTTTGCTCCCCAGGTTTTCTTACTATCCACTTTCAACGTGCCCCAAAAGAAACTGTGGTGGACATGCAATCCCACCAGGTGTTGCATTCATTTTATCCTTTCTTTTAATTTCTTCTCAATTTTATATTCTTTTGCTCTTCCTCATCTTTCCCATAAACTGAGCTTCTCTTCCAATTTCATATTTCTCTCCCTCTCGGTTCTCCCTCTCCCTCCACCTCTTATTCTCAAAACTCTCTTTTCTCCTTCTTTATCTATGTTTTCCTCCTCCCCCGACCTCCATAGCCATGGCTTCAACCAATACTATCACCGTCCGAACCACCAACCCGTGAACTTCACCACCATTGGCGCACCGTCGGACTGCCACCACCATCACCTATTTCCATTATCATCTAGAACCACCATTCACAAAGTGTTGTAGGTGAAGAAAGAGAAGAAGAAGGAAGATGGAGGAGAAAGAAACAAAGTTAGAGAAGTTTATTTTGAAGTTCGAAAGTTGGTTTTCGACTTACTTTCGGCATGCCAAAACCATCAATTCTGGGAAGAAGTGAGAAAAATAGGCCATGTAAGATGAAGTATGAAGTAAGTTGAAGAGATTGGCGAAAGAATGAAGTAAAACCGTTAAGAATTAAGAAAGTTATGGAGTCCGAAAGATGGTTCGAAGAAATGTCCGAGATGGTAGGAAAATAATCTTATTTTTCGTCAAATTTTGGAGATCCGACGGCATGCAAAAAGAGACGGAATGAGGCGTGTGAGTAGTGAACCAAAAACTAGGCCGTGAGGTGAATCCAATGAAAGAAAAATAAGATAAAACAGAGTTACGATGAAGAAGATACAAGCATTTGAAGTGGTGACATTGAAACTAAATTTCTGGGTCTTCTGTTCATGCATGCTACGGGTGTTGGAGAGGATGAACTAAATGTTATCCAGTGTTTCTCGGCCCATGGTGCTACGGTGCATCTTAGTACATTTAAGTTAATCGAGTGGTCCTATGACTTTGGGGATGACCACCCTTAGGTTTTTCGACGTGTAGAATCCATTTTTGGGGTTACATCTTGCAAATTCTAAGTCTAAGATGATGATCAACAACTAAAAGTTCTAAGAGAATCCAATGGAAGATCAACGGTGAGATTGCATCCGATTAATGTGAAATTTCAGCAAGACGATCATGGAGCCAGGACGGTCATATCTTACGATCAGAATCATAAATCAAATTCGGACAATAAATCGTTAGCAACCTAACATAGTAAGAAAACCATCTCAACCCTCTCATTCTTTATATATTTGAAATTTCAGATTATATACATATGATAAAATGTTTAAACTTGTAAATAGAATTTTATTTATAATTGTATGAAAATTTATGATGGTATATCAAATATTGGTAGTCTGAAAATCATGATAATATTGTGGAGTTGGACTTGCATGTGTAGTTATGCCATTAAAAAGATTATTGAAGATGTTAATTGGCCCTTTAAATATGTCAGAAAGTTGTACGAATTTTAGACAATTTTATACTCAAAATTCGAAGATGATTTATTCTACAAAGTTGTTGATAATGATGTCTAGTTCATCCACAAAATTTTTCAAAAATTATTGAGTTTTGTATGAATTTATAAAAAAGTTTTAACCAAATCTGGGGCTATAGGCAGATTTTATTATGTGTTTGAAAAATCATTAAAAATTTTATATTAAACCAAATCTAATAATTCCTAAGCAAAATATGAAATTTGAGAAGTCTATTTTCATAATAAATTTTTAGATTATGTAATTGATTTATAAATTTAAGTATGAAATTAATTTAAGAAAATGTGATAAATCTGTGTCATGAACATTCTTGGAATTTTTAAGAATTATTTATAATTTATTTTTGGAAACGGCTTTCTGAAAAATGACCATAACATGTTTATTGAGTATTCTGTAGAGTTATATGAATTTTAGAGTTGTATAAGTAATTTATTTATAATTTCATTTGCAAGATATACATTTTGAAAATTTTGGCAGATTAAGGAGGAATCAAAAAAAGAAAAAAATAAAATAATTTCTTCAATTGTTTTCTTTGGACTAAAATTTAATATGGTGCTAATATAATCTTGTAGATTAAAAATCCATGCACGTGTGTGATAATGATTTATTTCTTCTTTTTGGTATCTACATCATTATTTTATACCATGGTTTAAATAAATTGTTTATTTAAATTTTGTACATTGTTTACTATCGTGTGACATGTGTAATATTTTATGTTGGAAATTTTAATGAGTTGGTAAACCATCATTTGTGATTAAAAATTGGAATTATTGGTGATTAATATCAAAATTAACTGAAATGATTAACGACATACACAAAGTTAATAATTGACGGTCAATACTAGTTGTTCAGGGTGAGCCCTGGTTTTGAGAATTCACGGTTGTTCAGGGTGAGCCCTGGTTTTGAGAATTCTCATGTAAATTGTGTTGCGAAACTCTAAGATGGCACGGGACTTATTTGAACCCTTTTCGGTATTCGGTTTTGGAATAAGGGTGGATGTGCAGGTGGCACACAGGGAGGTTACGTACCCCTGGCAGACCGTTTCCTTGGGGCAGACCACGGATGCCACTGCTTGGGTATATAACTCCGGACGTGGGCATCCCTGGTAGTTACGGTTGGTAACACTTAAATATTTGACCAAGGGAGGGTTTCAAATTAACCGTTGCCATGCTTAGTGGTTGGTAAGTTAAATCTCTTTGGTGAGATTTCGAGTGTCACCTAATTTATTAAAATTATTGAAATTATCTTAATGGTTGTAATTTATGTTTACAATTATATTGTTATCTCATGTGTATAATCTCATTATTTTTCTCTTAAAAAGAATGGTAGGTTTGTTACGTTTTCTTACTGTGTTGGAAAACTCATGGCATATATTTTTGTTGCCCTGGCGTTTTATGCCAGGTTTTGGCGAGGAAATAATTGAAGCTGAGATGGAGTTTACGCTAACGGAGAGCCTTGGCTGACTTGAAATCATAGTTAAAGTCGAATAACTTTATTATCCTATATATTAGCTATTAAGGATCTTATAATTTCATTGATGTTGTATTTGGATAAATTTTAAGCTTTTATTTAATATTATTTGAACCTTTGGTTATGTACGAGAGTTGGAATGCCCTATTAAGATGTCAACTTTTTAGTTTATTAAGTCATTTTGTTTATTTTAATTTCCCTTGATGTTAAAAAAAAAAATTTGGGGCGTCACAAAACATGATGAAAACAAGGCGATGACACACACACACAAGCATGCACAATGCAAGGGATCAAAGCCTAAGGTACGAGATACAACTCTACAAAAGCATTGAAAGGATGAAATATTGCATACAATGGCACAAGTTCCAGCTCTGAAATAACATACAACATGGTTCCGAATCACGCAAACAACTCACACAATGCATATTGGGAAGCTCAAATACCGAAACTAGTGAAGCACATTACACTAGAGGTATGCAAAGCGATGCTCAAATGATCAAACCAACCCCAAACAGTCCCTATGCAGGCCCAAAACAGTAGTAAAATGGACTAAGATGATGGTTTGAAAGGTACAAAAATGAAGCTCATGCAATGGTCCATAAATGAGGCATACAAGCACAACTCTCAAACGCATTTAAAGAGTGATAAACATGGGAATATGGAAACCTTATACGCTCTGAAATATCATGCTCAATGATGCCAAAACATAGAAACACCTCAAGTTAAGCATGCAAGGGGGTTCAAAACTCAAGGCTAGGCAAGGGTATTACACTACAACCATGCATGGTAAGCATCATTTGACCAAGAGGCCTAAAAAAAGAGCTGAGGCAGCCCAAAATATGAACAAAATCAGTTTGAAGTATGGCCAAAATATGCTAGAATCAATGGCCAAAACAACATGCAATGTAAGCTAGTGAGCATGGTTTACACTACAAGCATGTGAAGCATTCAAGAGGTCACTAAACCAGCCAAAGATAGAGCTGTGATATGCCAAAGAATGACCAAAAACCCACTGAAACATAACCAATACATGCAAGAATGACATGCTACTTTGATAAGCCATTAAAGGGATTACTTTACACATGTAAGAAGCAAGCAAAAGGGGACCAAACCAGCCATGGTCAGAGCCTAGGCAGATCCTAGAAGTCACCAAAAAGTGCCTGAACTAGGCCTCCAAATGGTATAAACATATGCTCCTTTGGTAGGCCAAAAATGCTAGTAAACAAGACAACAAGAGAGAGGGTCACCCCTCTCTGATTTAGGCCCTCAAAGCCACATTCTCACCACTGAAAATCCGCTGGATTTCAGTGGTAGGAAGGCCAAGCAAAGACTAGCTCGAATGCCTTATGGCATGGCACAAAACAAGGCTTAAAAGAGCATGCAAGAGGGTAGATGACCCTCAACACCAAAAGAGCCTTAAACAAACATGAAACGGACCTCAAAATAAGACTTTTTTTAGTTGACAACAAAGCTCAAATAAGCATGCAAGTTTGGCTAAGAGAGTGATCAAGACAAAGCTTTAAAAGAGGGAAAAAAGATTACCCTTGAAGCTTAGCAAAACCAGCAACTTCTCCAGCCCAAAACCAACTCTTTAACCTTTGAAAATACCCTCAAAGAACCTCAGATCAATGGTGGAGGTGTGTGGCTATGTGGTGTGGTGCAATAGGCCAAGAACAACGCATTTTTGAACCCAAAATGTAGAGATATAGAGAGGGATATATATTTTGCCTTAAACAAAATTTTTTGGAACCTGGTATAAAGAGAGGGAGGCCCTCTCTTATAGAGGAGCAAGGGTTCAAGCTTCCTCAAGAAGCTAGAGCAAGGGTTCAAGTTTCCTCAAGAAGCTAGAACAAGGGTGCAAATCCTCCATATATGTATGGAGGATACAGTCTGTGCCTTCCAGTTGGCACAGCTGGCATCCACTCAGTCAGACAAAACAAGAGAAACCTGGCCGACCAGTTAAGGTGGTCAGCCGACCAGGGCAAGTGGTCTCCCAGATAAAAGGTGGTCGGTAGGCACAAATGGTGGTCTCCACTTTGAAAGCAAGCTAGTGGTGTGGTGGGAGACCAGCAAATGTGGCCCAAAGACCAAGAAAACCAGCTTCCTGAGCAGAAAATTGGCTGGCGGAGAGAGAAGTGGTTTTCATGGGAAATGTTGGTCTCCCACCCTTGTACCACCTTCTAAACAGGGAAAACAAGGGTTGTGCCAAAAAAGAACCAACACGGATGCAAAATGAGAGTTCGGGAGGCAAAGCGTGCAGCCTGGAGCCTCGAAAACCGGCTGTTGAGCACCAAAAGTGGCGTACGACCACAAAAGTGGTCTCCCGGGCCACAGTGTCCCTCTAGACAGAGGAAACAAGGTGTGTTCCAAAAACCGAGCCAAACGGAGAATGTTAAGCGGTCCGGAGCCGAGGCGCGCGGCCAACAGCTCCGAAAATCGGAAACAAGTCTCCAAACGGGAACAGTGGCCTACGACCACGAAAAGCAGCCTACGACCACTGAGAGATGGTCTACAAGACCTCTCCCTCCCTTCGGGAAGAGAAAACAAGACCTGGTCCGCAGACCGAGTCAAGGCACAAAAAGTTCCGAGGCTCGGAGGGTAAGGCTCTCAGCCAAAACTCCGAAACTTTAGAACGAGCACAACATGCACCATCACCAAGCGCTCAATCGATGACGTCTGAGTCTTAAGGTCGGTCAAAAATGGGGTGTCTACACTAGCCCTTTGGTCAATGGATCCACATTGTTCTCTCTTGACCTTACATACTCTATGGAAATTATTCCATATGAGAGAAAATGTTAAACGGTATTGTGTCTTCGATGGATGTGTCGAGATTTACCGTTATAGACATGACTCTGTGCACATCTTATTGCTGTTTCACTCTCACAGTGAATGCATATAGCTGGCACAGGTTTAGGCCACATTGGAATGTCTTCTATGAAATTATGAAGCCACTTTGCTTCTTTCCCTATTTTATCTAATGCGATAAACTCAAATTCCATTGTCGACTTTGCTATGAATGTCTGCTTATGGATTTTTAGTCTTTAGTATCCGATATCTGGTATAATGTAAGCCATAATTCCGGGTATGCCTTAGATACCTAAGTACCGTAATTGTTGCTTTCTAGTGATCTGTCCCTGGATTACTTGTGTACTTACTCAACTTGCTCACAGCATAGGCTATATCTAGCCTAGTGCAATTCATTAAGTACATCAAGATTCTAATTATCCGAGAGTACTTAATTATGATATGCCTACACTTGTACTCTTTGACAAATGTACACAAATGTCAATAGGTGTTTTTGCAGGACGTTCGTCATGTTTCCTAAACTTCTCTAGAATCTTCTTAACATAGTGAGACTGAGATAAAACATATCCTTCAGATGTTGTAGTGATTTTCATTCCAAGAATTACATCTACTACTCCCAAGTCTTTCATGTCAAATCTCTTGTTTAACATTTTCTTCATGGATTTAATCATGTCATTATTGCTTCCAATAATAAACATGTCATCCACATAAAGACAAACTATGACATGGCCTTTATCTGTATTTTTGACATAGACACACTTTTTGTTACATTCGTTTATCTTAAAACCATCCGAAATCATAGCACAATCAAACTTTTCATGCCATTGTTTCGGAGATTGTTTTAATCCATAAAGGGATTTGACAAGTTTACAAACCTTTTTCTCTTGGCTTGGAACTTTAAAACCTTCTGGTTGTTCAATATAGATTTCCTCATTTAACTTACTATTCAAAAAGGCTGTTATAACATCCATTTGATGTATCTCTAAATTATACACTATTACAATTGCTATTAGCATGCGAATGGATGTTATTCTTGTCATTAGTGAATATGTGTCAAAATAATCAAGGCCTTCATTCTGCCTGTATCCTTTAACAACAAGCCTTGCCTTGTATTTGTCTATTTAACAATCTATTTTTAGCTTTCTCTTGAATATCCACTTATATCCAAGAGGTTTACAACCTGGTAGAAGATTCATCAGTTTCCAAGTATGATTCTGCAAAATGGATTCAATTTCATTAACCTCTTTCCATAACGGAGCTTTAAGACCTGACATTACTTCTTTGAAGTTTTGAGGCTCATTTTCTAATAGGTATGTTAGAAAATTTGGACCAAATGATTTAGATGTTCTAGTCCTCTTGCTACGTCTAGGTTCATCTTCTTCAATATCATTTTGGTCTTAATTGCTCTATAGCAGTGTCAAGAGTTCTTTTATTTGAACTCGTCTCTTTAGCTTTAAGAGTTTTAAACTCTTCAGCTTTCTTGTAAGGAAAAATGTGTTCGAAGAACAATGCATTCCTTGACTCAATGATAGTATCCACATGCATATCAGGATTTTCAGATTTATGAACTAAGAATTTGTATGCACTACTATTATTTGCATAACCGATGAACACGCAATCAACGATTTTTGGTCTTACCTTAAGACTAGGGATTGCCATCTTGGCCAAACACTCCCACACTTTGAGATAATTTTAAGTAGGCCATCAACCTTTCTACAATTCATAAAGTGTTTGATTAGTTTTCTTGTGGGGTATCTTATGAAGAATAAAGTTGGTAGACAAGATCGCCTCCCCCCCCCACAAGTTCTGAGATAACCCTAAACTAATTAACATGACATTTATTATCTCTTTAAGAGTTTGATTATTTCTTTCAACAACTCCATTTGACTAAGGAGAATAGGGTGTAATGGTTTGGTAAATAGCACCATGTTAAGAACAAAATTTCTCAAATAGTGCATCATACTCACATCCTCTATTACTCCTTACTACTTTAATAGTCTTGCCAAGTTAATTTTCAACCTCATGTTGATATTGCTTAAAAGCTTCAAAAGTTTAATGTTTACTTCTTAATAAGTAAATATAGCAATATCGAGTGCAAACATTAATAAAAATAATAAAGTATTTTTTACCTCCTCTAGTTTGAACAATTTTCAAATCATAAACATCTGTGTGAATTAAAGTTAGAGGTTCAATACTTTTGTCTACTTTATTGACTAATGCCTTAGTGAGTTTTGCCTCAACACAAATCTCACACTTATAATTAGGATCAGATTTTAAGTTAGGTAAATATTTCAAAGAAACAAGTCTACGCAAAGAATTAAAATTAACATGTCCTAATCTACCATGCAATAAGTAAGAAGACTCATCAATGTAAATAGAAGATTTGTTCTTATTATTAATAGCCAAATTTGGTAAAACAGTTAATATAATGAACTTGAAAAACGTATCACTTATATACCCACTCATAGTGAGTATAACTTTGTCAGATTCAAAAACTAATTTAAACCCATTACTGATCAGCAATGACCCAGAAATCAAATTCTTGCAAATGTCTGGCATATGAAGTACATTGTTAAGAGTGAGTTCTTTTCCCAAAGTCATCTTGAGCACGACCTTTCCTTGTCCTTTAACTGTAGAGGTAGAAGAGTTTCTCATAAAGAGTTGTTCACCATTCTACGACTTTGTAGGTCGTGAACATTTTCTTGTCGACGCAGCTATGACGAGTAGCCCCAGTGTCCACCCACCAATCCTTAGTGTTGCCTACTAAGTTTGCCTTAGAAACCACAACAGAGAGACTAATGTCTCCTACTGCATCAGAGATGTAGTCAACTTCGATCATGTGTGCTTGTGCTAGCCTCTTCCTCGAGCTTCCGTTTTCCTTGCGAATATGACAATCCTTAGTGCGATGCCCGTCTTTGTCGCACACAAAGCATTTGCCTTTAAATTTCTTGTTGTCCCCACTTTGGAAGCCTTGTTTGGGACTTTTTCCACCATGCTTCCTTTTTTGTTATTAAAACGAGATCCTTGTCCTTGTTCGACAACATTGGCTTTTGGTTACATGATGTGACCACCGGATTTCTTCTCAGATCCACGGTTGTCTTCCTTAATATAGAGCCACACAATTAGTTCCTCCAAATTCATCTCCTTGGGTTTGTGAGCTTCAGGTAGTAGTTGAAATCTTTCCATGTTGGCGATAAATTTCCAATTATTGGTGCAACTTGGAAGGATTCACTAAGAACCATTCCTTGTAGATGAATGTCATGCAAGATAAGTTGGAGATCTTGAACTTGACTTATCATAGTCTTGGAGTCCACTATTTTAAAGTAAAAAATGACCGATGACAAATTTTTTTGTGCCGGCCTCTCCCGTCTTGTACTTTAATTCCAAGGATTCACACAGTTCTTTTGCGGTGTTTTTAGCACTATATACATTATACAGTGTATTGTCCAATCCGTTGAGGATGTAGTTCTGGCACAGGAAATCCCTATGTTTTTATGCCTCCATGGTGGCAACAACTTGCCAATCAGTTTCTCCCTCAATTAGTACTGGAGCAATTTCATGGGTGAAGCGAGCCAAGTTCAATGTGGTTAAGTAAAACATCATCTTTTGTTGCCCCCTTTTGAATTCAGTTCTATTGTACTTTTCTGCTTCTCTCCATGATTTATTGGTATTGACGGACTTACTGCTGACTTTGTAGGTCGTTATAGACACCCCATTTTTGATCGCCCGTAAGACTTTGATGCTTTATTCCGAGCACTTGATGATGAAGGTTACATTGTGTAAGTGGTTTGAATTCTCAATAAAAGAATCCGAATTGGAGCTCTAAACAATCCCAACCTGCCATATCCAAGGTGTTTTTACCTCAGAAACTCATTTTTGACCATTGTGCCAACTTGCATTGAACTTGAAACTGAAAGATAGGGAAGCCACATTGGGGCCCGGCCGTGTCTCATTTGGGCCTGGCCGTGGCCATTGGGACTCGGCCGTACTTTTGACTATTCTGGGTGGGAATCTACCAGTTGTCTAGGTCTGAAGATATTTTTGACCTATTTGTCTCAAATTCTATAAATACGAGCTCAGACCTTTGTTTTAAGGGTTAAAAAATAAAATAAAAATCCAAAGAGTTAAAGGACACTTGAGAGCTCCTTATTTTCTTGCAAATTGCCTTTGTACTCTCATATCCTTTGTACTCTCATGTAATCTTTGGACTATAGATACACACCATATACACAATTAGAGCTTGGACTTGGAGCTTTGGTTAAGACTTTGGTACCATAATTCAAACTTGAGAGTGCTTTGGGATCAAGTTTGGTTCAACAAGAGCACCCTCTCTACAAGAGGTATAAGCTTACCACCTTTTTCTTTCTTTCATTTCAATCTTTGCCTTTCGTTTTCTTACATTTTTATACTGTTTTGGATCAATTCCAAGTGCTAAAACTTGGGGTTAAAGAGCTACCAAAGGTGGAGGGGTTAATTACCCTTTCATGAACCTTATCTCATAGCTCATACCTTTTGTTTTTCCACTCTTTTCTTTGGTTTAAATACTGATTTTCAGAGTTCTAAAAGGTTGAAAAATATGATTTAGAAGTCCCAAAAGTGGAGGGGTTAGCCACCCCTCCTTAGTCTTGTTTACTAGCTTTGTATCCTCTTATTTTTGACTATCTTTTGTGCTCTTTTAAACATGATTTTAGGTACTGGTTTTTTCATTTTAGGGACTATTTAATTCATTGAAATAGTTTATGATTTGAATATCATGTTTGTTTTGCATAATCATCTCTGCAATTTCCCTCAATTCTTTACTTATTTTGATTAAAGAGTTGTGTTTAAACTAAAGATTGTCGTTCAAACATAAGAAAGAAACCTTCCATGCTTAATGGTTTAATCTCTTCAGAGATTCATTACCAAGCATTACATCTCTCTTATGCTAAGCACAATCTCTTGTTTGTCATTTCTCTTTATCACCGATGCATTTACTTCTAAGGGACTAATTTTCTAGTTAGACCCTTGGAAATCACCAAGGAAAGTGTCATTATAACTTATTATCAAGTTTGGATTTAGAGTCATTATCACTCACTTTGGCTTTGATTAGTCATTATCGCTCTTTTTGAGTTTGACTGGTCCTTATCGCTCATTTTGGGTTTGACTTAGAATCCCTTATTGCCTGTAAATGAGTTTGATTCCTCCTTTGTGATTTCCTAGAAGAAAAGGGCTAAAAAGCTCATTTCTCGGGTTAAGTCAATGCTTGTTTATCTTTATTGCTTTTTGGACTTAGTGGACATAACATCAATTTTGGATAAAATGGAATAAAAGATAAGAAATTGAGAGGTAAGATGGAAAAGGCTAATAAAATTTGTTTAAAATTGGATTAAAACCGACATAAAGAGCTAATACAACTGGTTGGATTTGGTAAGATGTTATACCAAATCCATCGCTTCTAAAGTCATCACATACTAATTCGTGATGTTTGATGATTCTTGAGGCGTGTCGACCTCCCTTATTGAATTAACTTCATGATAGAAGGATGTGTTATTTGTCTTTTATTACATTCATTAACCTTTTGTCCTATCATGTCCAAAACCATCACGCAATCAACTTGTGACCATTGATGGTTTGGGAACCAAACCCGCTCATCTCTTGAGTATTTCTATGATAGAGAAGGGAAGAAGAGACAAACATGGCTTAGGAACACTCTGTCTGCATTATTTTCACCTTAGAGCACAAAAAACAGTTTTTTGCAAAAACATAAGGCATGACCGGATTTGTTTGGGTTCGATCGGGTCTCATTGTGGGCCGGCCGAGCTCCAATGTATGGTAAACAAATCACTTTTGGTTGGAAGCAGTGGCTGAGGGTGAAACATAATAGTTTCCAGCAAGGATAGAGCAGTTTCTGAGGAACATTGTTATTAGTGCGTGTGCGATCATTGGTTTATTTTAAATGGATTAATATAATATCATTGTTGTAATAAATTAGATAATCCTTTATTTATTATTCATTTGGATTTGTAAATTCAAACATTCGAATACTCGGACACTCGGACCCTCTTGCATGAGGGCAAGTTTGTAATATTGTGTATGTCTTCTAACCCCCCTATTATTTCTCCTTTTTATTTACTTGCTTATGATGGATAACATCGTGTTTTTCTTAGCATTTTCCATGACTCGCATCTACTCATTTTGCATGCATAAAGGATTCGGCTTATCATACTAATCAAATGTCAATTTCAAATTCCTTACTTGAATACATGAGTTATCGCATGCCTTGAATTGACTCGCATGCCACGCTAGTAGCCGAGCCTATTAATTACACGTTGTATGTGTTGCATTGTTTAGGATCATGCATTTTTTTTTTTTTTGGCTCATCTCGAACATTTGGGGTAAGCATTTTGCTTTAGCATATTGCATGTGTGTGATAGCTACCATATTGAACATGTTTACTATGAGGCTAAATGCTTAGTTGATATACCTGTTTGAATGCCTATAGAAGAAGATAATTTGCTTAAATTGGGATAATTTGATTAATGTACATATGAGATCACTTTTTTAAGTGGTACATATCCAAAACATCTTTTCAAAAACAAACATGAAATCAAAACGTTCCAAATTTTGTGAAATTAGTCTATACTTGTGTGCATCACATAGTAAAGATAGCATAATAATCAGAACAAGAGCATATAATGTAAATAAGAATCACATCATGATTAGTAGAGGACGATCTTTGATCTAGTGAGTGGGGTGCTCAATTGATGACCTTCCCCTCTCATACTTAAGTTCCTGAGTTGAGACACTTTGGTGATGACGGACCAATAGCCGTTGGCACGAGTCACTAGTTTCCTAAATTTCCTAAAAATATTTAGGTGGCAACTCTGAAATTTGGCAAAGCAGTCCATTTTTTGCCTTAATTTTGATTCAGAATCGATTTCCAAAAGATTTTCTAGATTGGACTCATTTGTGTTTATCTATTTTACATTGCACTTGTGAAATCAGATTTAGAATCACGGGAGTCCAAACTGTAGGGCTATCGTATCCGGGAGACTAAACCCCTCCGAGGAGCACGAAAAGCTAGCTACAGTCGTGAACATTTTCTTATCGGCGCAGATATGATGAGTAGCCCCAGTGTCCACCCACCAATCCTTAGTGTTGCCAACTATGTTTGCCTTAAAAACCATAGCAAAAAGACTAATGTCTCCCACTTCATCAGAGATGTAGTCAACTTCGGTCATGTGTGCTTATGCTGGCCTCTTGTTCGAGCTTTCGCTTTCCTTGCAAATATGACAATCCTTAGCGCAATGCTCGTCTTTTCCGTATACAAAGCACTTGCCTTTGAACTTCTTATTGTCCTTGCTTTGGAAGCCTTGTTTGGGACTTTTTCCATCATGCTTTCTCTTTTTGTTATTAGAACGAGATCCTTGTCCTTGTTCCACAACATTAGCTTTCGCTTGCATGATGTGACCATCGGATTTCTTCTCAGATCCATAGCTGTCTTCTTCAATATGGAGCCGCATAATTAGTTCCTCCAAATTTATCTTCTTGCATTTCTGCTTTAGGTAATTCTTGAAATCTTTCCATGTTGATGGTAATTTTTCAATCATTGCTGGAAGTTGGAAGGATTCACTAAGAACTATTCCTTGTAGATGAATGTTATGCAAGATAAGTTGGAGATCTTGAACTTGACTTATCATATGCTTGGAGTCCAGCATTTTAAAGTCAAGAAAACAACTAACGAAAAATTTCTTTGTGCCGGTATCTTCTGTGTTGTACTTTAATTCCAAGGATTTCCATAGTTTTTTTGCCGTCTTTTTAACACTATACACATTGTATATTGTATTGTCTAATTTGTTGAGGATGCAGTTTCGACACAGGAAATCCCTATGTTTCTATGCTTCTATGGCAGCAACAACAGCTTGTCAATCAGTTTCTCCCTTATTTAGTATTGGAGCAATTTCATAGGTGAAGTGAGCCAAGTTCAATGTGGTTAAGTAAAACATCATCTTTTGTTGCCACATTTTGAACTCAGTTCTATTGTACTTTTTTGCTTCTCTCCATGATTTACTGGTACTGACAGACTTATTGTTGACTTTGTAAGTCGTGAACATTTTCTTGTCGACGCAGATATGATGAGTAGTTCCAGTGTCTACCCACCAATCCTTAGTGTTGGCCACTAAGTTCGCCTAAAAAACCATAGCAAAGAGACTAATGTCTCCTACTCGATCAGAGAAGTAGTTGACTTCGGTCATGTGTGTTTGTGTTAGCCTCTTGCTCAAGCTTTCACTTTCCTTGCAAATATGACAATCCTTAGCGGGATGCTTCTCTTTGCCGCACACAAAGCACTTCTTTTTGAACTTCTTGTTGTCCCTGCTTTGGAAGCCTTGGTTAGGACTTTTTCCATCATGCTTCCTTCTTTTGTTTTTACAATAAGATCCTTGTTCTTGGTCCACAACATTAGCTTTTTCTTGCATGATATGACCTCCAGATTTCTACACAGATCCACGGGTGTCTTCCTCAATACGGAGCCGCACAATTAGTTCCTCCAAATTCATCTTCTTGCATTTGTGCTTCCAGTGTTGGCAGTAATTTTTCAATCATTGCTGGAACTTGGAAGGATTCACTAAGAAACCATTCCTTCTAAATGAATGTCATGCAAGATAAATTGGAGATCTTGAACTTGACTTATCATAGTCTTAGAGTCCACCATTTTAAAGTCAAGAAAATGCCCGACGGCAAATTTCTTTCCATCGGCATCTTCTGTGTTGTACTTTAATTCTAAGGATTTTCACAGTTTTTTGGCAGTCTTTTTAACACTATACACATTGTACAGTGTATTGTCCAATCCGTTGAGGATGTAGTTTCGACATAGGAAATACTCATGTTTCTATGCTTCTATGGCGACAACAACTTGCCAATCAGTTTCTCCCTTATTTAGTATTAGAGCAATTTCATAGATGAAGCGAGCCAAGTTCAATGTGGTTCAGTAAAACATCATCTTTTGTTGCCACCTTTTGAACATAGTTCCATTGAACTTTTTTGGCTTCTCCCCATGATTTACTAGTACTAACGGAGTTACCACTAACTTTGTAGGTCGTGACCATTTTCTTGTCGGCACAGATATGATGAGTAACCCCAGTGTCAAATGAGCGTTGAATTCTCATTCATTCGGAAATGATTTTGAGTAACCAAATACACGATGTTATTCATCATGTGACATTAAACATGAACCCACTTGGACCTGTCAAAATTAACACTTTGGTTCCACTCTAATTAATACTCAAAGATAGCAAAAACTAAGGTTTATAAAACCATTTTCCAACATAAACAAACTACAACAAAAGTAATCTATGGTGACAAAAATTAGTGAAGAAAATAAATTTCGTTACTAAATAAGAATAATCCATGAGGAATTATAAAATTTTGTCACGTATAATAAAAAAAATAAAAATCATGGGTGACAAAATTTATTTTTGTCAATAACTACTTCTTTTTAGGTGCGGAAAAATTAAGTTTCATCACCAAAGGTTTTCTCGCTAATTTTTTTGGGTGGTGCCAAAATTTTGAGATTTTTAGTGAGAAAAAAATTTGTCACAAATTATAAAATTTTTAGTGAGGAATATATTTTCGTCACCAATAATTTGAAGTACTTTTTTTTTTGTTTTTTATTTTTTTGGAAAAACTTGATTGTAAATATTTTAAGACCATTTGGTGAGGAATATATTTTTGTCGCCAATAATTTTTAATATTTTGTCACCAATTTTGGAGGGAGAATTTTGAGAAATTGGGTGGTAATGATAAAAAAAATAGGTTACTAATTGCCCTTGTCTTTATTAGTTTTCCTCTCATCCCTCTCTTGCAAAACACAGTGCCCATTCTTCTCTTTCAGCGCATTCTCCTTTTTTAGCTCCGCCACCGACGTCACCTACGTTCTTCTCTAAGCAATCATCAGTGCTGTAGGCGTCGCTTCAAGTATTATTCGATTATTTTTTTATTTTTCTATTTTCAGGTATGTGTTCTCTCTCTCTCTCTCTCTCTCTCTCTCGATTATTTCTTTGTTGCTAATCTCCCTTGCTTATTGAACATTTGCTTTCATTAATTTTCATCAGAATTACAACTTTGAACATCTTAAAAAAGAAGTAAAATTTTCACTTCGTTATGGGTAATATTTGAAACAACAATGGAAGAACCTCATTGGAACCTTTAGTAGAGGCTGATCTTTTGATCGGGTGAGCGGGAGGTGGCCAATTAATGACCTTCCCCCCTTATACCTAAGGTTCCGAGTCAAGCATCCTTGGTTACGATGAACAGTGGCCTTGGCACAAGTCATGGATTTCCTAATTTTCTCAAAATATTAGATGACGACTATAAGATCTGGTGATATAGTCTATTTCTGGCAAAGGTTTTGCAAATAAAATGAATTTTCTATAAAGTTTCCAAATCTAGACTTTTATATATGTTTCACATTGCACTCGTGAGACTAGACAAAGAAATTGAGTGTTTGAACTTTTTAACGCGCGCGGGGTACCCTTGGGCAATGTTTAACTAATTTGCATTTCAATTCAATTGCCAAGGATCTGTGGTAGCAGTGAATGTATGAAGCTTAAGATTTATAAATATAGTAACGCAGATGAATTTATCTTAATGTTTAGGCCTTCCTTCTCTATCAAGACTACCATTGCTTCTTCTGATAGTGACTATGTGAGGCATCTAGAGATGGAAATACAAGAGCAAAAGAAGGAGATCCAATCGCAAAAGGAGGAAATTCAGTCACAAAAAAAGGAAATTACAGCACAGAAACATGAAATTCATGCACAAAATAATGTGGTAGCGAAGATGAATGAGTCGAGTGAAGAGCATTTGAAGATGACATCAAGCATCATGGAGTTTCTTAAGAAGCAAGGTTTCAAAAGACAATTTGGAGGAGGAGGAGGCATCCCCTGAACTCGTAGATCGCCTTTTTGATAAGTCTTGCTTGTTTTATCTTTTCATTTTTCTCATGTTAAAGCACAACATACTTGTAATATATTCACTAGCCATATCCAAAAACATTAAACATCAAAATTTGATATCTTAGAGAATAAAAGAAATTTCGAGATGTCATTATCCTCTAAGGACTAGGAAACATGATCCATATACATCCATACCTGAGAAGCATGTTGCGTCTGTTTCCACTACAATTGAGGTCACTCCACTACCACTGTGCTAGGCTTAGCAGAAGCTGTCTGTTGTCCTCTGAGCACATGCCACTGACTAACCTCTATTAGTTGGGAGTTAATTACACTGAGAGACCTCTTCAATTATTAGCGAATATCAACTTACCCTCCTCATCTACAAATCCATACATTTTGACCCCTTCAATTATAAAAATATATCACTTTCATCGCTCTAGACCACCATCAGAATGTGGGCATTTGTACAATTTTCAATAGTTGAGGAGATCAATATGTATGGGTTCATAGATGATGAGGGTAAGGTTATATTGGCTAATAGTTGAGGGAATCTTGGTGTAATTGACTCATTAGCTGGCCCTGCTATATATATAGAGGACCATGTCTCATTCTCTAAGGTAGTCATCTCCTACTTTCCTAGGCTAGAGGCATCATTTTTAATGTATCATACTTACCTGTAGACAACTTAAACAGTTAAAATTCCCCTTTTAAACTCTGATAACCAACCCAACTGTCCTTCCAGAACCTAATCCTGGTCCCATTCCCAATAACAATCTCAGTATTTGATAGATAAAAATCCTTTAACTAATGTTAATATACACCGTTGAGCCTCTGTTACCAATTCCTAGAAAGGTAACCATATGCCTCCTATCACATCATACTTTGAACAAATAATTCTTTTCCATAGAGCAAGATTTTCATTAGCATACCTCCACCATCACTTAGAAAGAAGATAGTTATTAACCTTTCTAATCCACCTTATTCCCAGCTCACCTCTCTATATTGTGTAGAGAAGGAAACATGGTAGAAGCTAGAAGGCTTTTTGATTCATTTTCCTAGAAGAATTGTGTTATGTGGACAACTATGTTTTCTTGGTATGTGAAATCTCATCAATGTGAGGCCATTTTTAATCTTTTAAATGAGTTTAAAGCAAAGAAATTGATTGTTCTTAATGCTTTGATCCTTATTAGTGTGTTTTGGTGCCTGCGTAATACAAGGGGTTATGGGTCCTGGCAAGCAAATTCATACTTACTGAAAAATCTAAAAATCTCCTAGATATTGATCTGTGATTATGTATCAATTTTAGCAGTAAATAACAATCCCAATCAAACAATCAAAACAAATCAACACAATGATTTTATGTGAAAAAACCACAATTGGAGCGCCTCCAATTGTGATAAAAAAAATCATGGGCAAAAGCTACAAAACAATCACTACGAAGACATAAAGGAATTACACAAGTATACTCTCAGTTACCTAGCAAATCCACGCTTGAATCGAATCGACCCTATGTGCCTCTTCTAGCCCCCGTCTTCACCTCGGAATTGTTTTGTACAACGTTGAATCCACAACGCCAATGTCGAATCCACGATGATAAGCTACTCTAGATTCCACCAAAGCTTCAGGCCCAAATTCCCCAGAATCTACCGAAGAACAACTCCCTCTTTTGTATTGAATAAATAAAACAAACAAACCCTTTAATATAATCCACTCAATTCATGATTGAAATTCTCATAAATATCAAAGGAAGCAAGCAAAGAAACTCCAGAAGAAAACCCTAATCCCCAAGAACAAGATCTGGAAGCAGTAACCCTAAAATCTGATAGAAGCTCGAGCGCAGGAATGGCCGCTCGAGCGGATTGACTAAAACACGTGTTTAGAACAAGGGTCTACGCTCGGGCATAGGAATGGCCACTCGAGCGAAAAAAACAACTCCCAGTACTTTTGCAAGCGAGTGAAACTTCTGAAAAGTCGCGATCTCCGCTTGAGTGCATGAATGGCCGCTCGAGCGGAAAAACAACTATGATTGCAAGGCACAATTTGGGTTGGATTCGCTTCTAAAACTCATAGCCTCATTGAAATAATCGAATAAAATTACAACTGAAAGGAGTTTTGTCAAACGGGATTGCCAAGAATAAAAACTAACACTTACATATTGCGAATAGGAACTGAAATGGAAGAGAAATTGATTAGTGCATTGGTTGATATGTACTCGAAATGTAGGAATATAACATATGCACAGAAAATGTTTAAAAGGGTTACTTTTAGAGATTCAATCCTTTACAATGTGATCATAGCTGGCTATGCTCATTGTGGATAAGAAAATGAAGCTATCTGGCTTTTTGAGGAAATGTTAAAGAGATAGTTCAGGCCTGATGAAGTCACCTTTCTTGCACTTTTGTCAGCGTGCCGTCACTGTGGTTTAGTGGAAAAAATGTGAGAAATATTTCCATTCCATGATAAAAGATTATGCCCTAACAACCGAAATTTATCACTATACGTGTATGATTGATTTGTATGGGAGGGCTAATCAACTGGAGAAGGCAGTCGGATTTATGAGAAGAATTCTATATAACGGGATGCGGTGCTTTTGGGTCAATGCGTCCTGTGATTCTCTCTGGTTCTTGTTGGCATTAGTGCTAGTGATACATGGTATTCTTGTAATCTTTTGACATCTTCTATTATTCGTGTTGCTTATCATCAAGGATTACCTTAATTCTTTGAAGTTTTGCATTGTTGTATTTATATATGAGTTTAGATGTAATTGTTAATATATTCATGTTTTCCTTTTTTTTTTTTTTTTTTTTACAGATTGGTTTTTAATGACGTTTGGAAGTATACTTGCAAATCAAGATCAAGTGTGGAATTTTCTTTTTATTCTTTTGAACTAATGCTTAATTCTAGTTGCAAATCAAGATCGAGTGTTGATTTTTTATTTATTTATTTTTGGACTCCACGTTGGTTCATTTTGGGATTTGCTATGATGGTTTTTTTTTTTTATTTTTATACTTAATGGATTATTATTAAATTTGTTTGATGAATATATTTTGATTTATAATATAAATTGTTTAGTGACTCTTTTTTTGTTTGTTTGTTTGTTTGTTTGTTTGTTTGTGTGGAGTGGTGTATAATAGCTAGTGGATTTCTTAGTACATGGATATTTGTGAAATAATAATTGAAATTGAAATATAAAATATGGAACAAGTTTAGTGATGATTTTTTTTTTTCATCTGTACTTGTTATTATGACAAACTAATTATTCGTTGCTAATAAATATTTTTTATGACAAAATTTATCGTATCTTATATATTTTCATTCGTTTTGTTGTTTAGTGACCAAAAATTTTGTCACATATACATATTTTCGCCACAAAATATATTTTGTCACCCATGTCTAACTTTTGGAGATGAAAAATTTCTTAAACTTTGTATCTTACTGTAACGAAATTATTTCCTTATCAATGATCAACATGTGTGACAAATATATTCGTCAACTAAAGTTATAAATATGGTACTAAATAACTATTTGATGACGAAAATGAGGATTTTTGGCAATAAATTGTTGTCTTATTGGTGACAAAAATTTTTGTTACTAAAGTAATTTCATTGGTGACGAAATTATTTTTCCTTATGACTATTTTTAGTGATAAACATTCAATGATGAAACCGGTGAGAAAAATATTTCATCACAAATATTTATAGTGACGAAATGAGTTCTTTGGGGACAAAAAAAAAAAAAAAATCGTCATTCAAATCCAGCTTCTTATAAAGAACAATTAATCCTTAGATTATTATGGAAAGTTTACATTCACCAATTCAATTGAATACACTATAGGCACGCTCAAACATAAGTCTTTTTGGACTTTGAAGAAACAAACTTCAATATAGGAACTAAATGTTGGTAATTTGAAAAATAATCCATTGATGTTTGGAACACAAAAATAAGGGAATTCCTGAACTTGGCCATGGATTTCTTTTGCTTTCCTCAATTGAAAGCCCTACAATTCTTTCTAATTTCACCTGCATTTCCGACAAGAACTTCAATTCCCCCCATCTTCACAATGGCCTTTGCAAAACCTTGTAGGAATCCAATCCCATTGCTCGCAAAACCCGACACAATAGGAGCACTAGCTTTATCCAAGGCAAGCTCTTGATCAATCTGCATTACACCTCTCTTCAACTTAATTTGATTGTAGAACTCATTATCGAATATGAAAGACGTGTTTTGATCTAAAAATGCAGTTGGGTCCTGACTCAAAGGCCTCGATTGGGTCCCACAAAGCTTGAACAACTTAGAAACTAGGGTTGGGTCCATTGTTGGGTCGGGTTTGCCTGTTCCTTGGAAATTAGAAAGCCGATTTTGGAAAAACCCACAATGAGCAACACCAACAGTGTGTGCACCTAAAAGAGTGACCATGTCATTGAGAGTGAGTTTTTTGGCTGTGAAGAATTGGAGTGCTTGTGAGACAGAAAGGGATGGTCCTGGCAAGTTCACGAGGTTCGGGTTGGAGACCAAACCGTCACGTCTTCCGGTTGGGACCGTGTAGTTGGGCCCACCGGCTAGGACTACCGAGTCTCGGGTTGCCAGGGTTATGATGTCGGCGCAGGAGACGGTTCCAGGGCAGGCAGCCTCAAGGTTTGACTTGGCCTCATCAATGAGGTCGAATCCTCGGACAGACTGGTTCGGGCCGGCATCTTTTTCCGATTGTGTAGTCTGTGTTGAGTCTATGAGTATGGATGCATCACAACCCTGTAAATAGGTTAACCACCCAAAAGAATTAGATCTTGCAATCATGCGTAAATGTGTAATTCATTTAAGATGGAACCCAATGGAACTTCATGGTAAAATTATCCCACCCAACTGTATTTGACCAAACTTGATTCTAATAGAAAAGGTTTTGGACACCATTAATAGGGTGCGATCAAGTATAAGAGTTGGTAGATCAAATGTCAAGATTAGCTTAAAGTTTGAAATTGTATCACTATAATAATTGAGTTTAGAATTAAGAACTCGTGCACAAAATTTGAGAAAATCAGACCTGCTGCCATCCTATAGAATCATAGATGAAAAATGATATGATTGTTGGATTTATGACAAGAAAGATACGATAGTTATATTATTGAAAATACAAGTCGTTTTGATGTTTTGTTTGATTTTGTTTTGTTTTGAATTGTTTTGTCTTATTAAGTAATAAAATTATGAAAAATGATATGCTTATAAAATTTTTATACATAATTTATGACAAGAATAATGTGATTTTGAAATTTGTAAAACAAAATGACCACCAAAAAGCCGAATTATTCTATATAAAATTTTGTACAATAATTATCTTTGTATGTCATTACTCTAAAATCAAAACTTCCTACATCCGTATGTATTAATTTTCTATTTGTATAACACTATAAATCTTTAATTAATATTGAAGGCTATGTTCTATGTTATGAGCCTCTCAATATCAATACACCCCAGTTCACTGATAAGAATGAAAATCAATGTGTATTCACCAGTTTATTATATCTATTAGTTCATAATCGATATATCGTTCATTGTCAATATGACTGATTTAGATGTTATAAAAGTTTTTATTTTTTTTATTGTTCTCCGTTGATAATTTTAGAAAATTATGTATCACTTACGTCTCATTTGGGAATATACTATTTTAATAATTTTTTAACTTTTTAACTAAAATAGAAGGTAAAAAAAACTAATATATTTTAGGTGACTTCAATTTTTTATGAAAGAATATGTAAAAAGTAGAGTGAAAAATAAATTTTTGATTTTTTTTTTAATTTATTATTTTTTAAAATTATGTTAGTGACTTTTGACTTTTAAGTTAAAAAATAGAGTTAGCAAAAGAGACATTAATATTCTTTTTTGGGTGAATAGACATTAATATTCTTGTCATTTATATTTTGACATATATCAATTCGTCTCAATAATTACCTTAACAAAGCAATCATGGAAGTGCATGCGAAGCAACGCCGGGGTGATGGAACGGTCAGTGTTGAACCGCTTCTGCACCGCTTGTAGAACAATCTGTTCGGCACGCGGGCAGGTAGAGCTGTAGAAGCCAACTTGAAGTTGGGCTGTGACAATGGGAACAAGAAGGCAAAGAAATATAAATGCGATCTTCATAGTATTTTCAAAGAAAATGAGCCAATCTATGCTTTGAATGATACGAACTTGAGGATATATGTACGGGGAGAGATGTTTGTTTGATTGGAAACAAAGGATCAGATTGATATTTATAATGTGTGGAGAGAGAGAGAGAGAGAGAGAGAGAGAGAGAGATGAAAAGCAGTAGCTGGCAAGTTGGCGACATGCATGGTCAAAACTTACCAAAGAGCATATGTATTTTGAACAATATCTTGGATGCTTCCTCTTTCTCTACTTTCTAATGATATGTATGAGTTAAAATATTGAAAGAAAGACTTATTATAATTATCAAGACTTATTATAGGTATATATTGGGTGATTGCTGTTCAATTTTTTTTTTTTTTTTTTATCAGCAAAAAAAACTTTATTAATATAATAGCACAAAACATGCATAAATTACATCAATAAAGTGGGGGAGTGCACAAAGTATCATAGCTAACCTTCACGATCCCAACTAGGTTGGCATCGCAAAGAAGGCACATTCATTTGCTAGCACTAGCCCAAGATTGGTGAGAAACCAATCAGAAGCAAACAAACAAGACAAAGAAAGAAAAAACAACAAGCATCCAACATAGCAACAACACCAGCAGCTTCCCCTGAGCTTCCCCTGCCACAGCAATACACCAGCAAATTGCCCAAATTTACTCTAGGCATCACAGCAGCAAGCACACCAGCAAATTAACTCTTAGCAACACAGCTAACACCAATACATTAACCTAGATTCACTCCATTTTCCAGCAGCAGCCAGAAGGGGATGAAGAAGCCACCAAACAGATCCACCATCAGACCACCTCTCACTTTCAACAGATCCACCATCAGACCCCCAATGAAGGAAAACCCTCCACAGAAACCAGCAACCATACAGGTACACCAATAATAGATGGAAAATGATTCACTCTTTTTTAAATGAACTAGTTTGCATTTAATTTTTATTTAATTTCTTAAATGATGTTATCAAATAGATTAACAAAGTGTGAAAATGACAAAAAACAAAAAATGATACAATCAAAACTTCAAGATTAATTTGATAGAAGAAGTAAATTATAATTAATTTATTTAGTTTTTATGTCAAATTTGGGTATTATCCCAGGTGACGTGGCACTACACTACATGGTGCACTATATGTAGTACACTACAAAGGATTAGAATTTGTTCATTTTTTTAATTTTATATCCCATGTTAAAATTTTGTTTTATATTGTCTCTTTAAACTATTTAAACTTGGTTGTTATCTTTGAAAAACCCCTCTACTCATTTCTAATTGGTTTGAATTGGATGTTTCAATGTATTTGAAAAGGTCACACATATCACTATAGTCGCAATTTGAAACAACATTGTGCAGGAAGGGTTGGTGGCAGCGAGGCAAGGGCAAATTAGGATTTACACTTGGAGAGAGAAGACAAGAGAGAAAAATTGAAAGGTAATTCAATAATTTTTTTTTTCCTCTCCATTTTAAACTAATTTATGTTTTTTCATGTTTATTTTATTTATTTAGATTCTCTACATTTTGTAATTCTCTTTGGTCAATCTATCTATTTTTGGGAAAATTACAAATTCATGAACGCTGTGTTTGGTTGGGGGATTTGAGAAGAGATTTGGAAAGGGAAAGAGAAAAATAAGTGAAATGAGAATAAAATATACCTATATTTCATCTAGTTTCACACACCTTTTTCCTTTCTATTTCCAAATTTCTCCCCAAATCCTCTAACTAAACGCACCAAAAAAACTTTTTAAAATAATTACATATTCATACATAAGTTTATAATTTTAATTATTTATCCTGAATTATTTTTTCAAACTTACACTAAACAATTATTTTTTCTTTATTTCATTTGTTATTTTTCCTTTTTTTTTTTTTTTTTTTTTGCAAACGAAAAATATATATATATTTTTCTGAGGTGACCAAAGTCTGCATTTACAGCCTGGAAAGTAGAACCATAATTTATACAACTTGTGACTCAGATCTATTTAGGATAAGATATATATATCCAATTGGCGGACAATTATTTGGGGTTTGTATTAGTAATTTTTTTATTTTTTATAAAAAAATATACAATAAATAAAAAGTTAAAATGATAACTTGTAATAAATAATTAAATAAGTTGTTTATTTAGATTGTTTCCAAACCACTACTTAGGAATTGTTTGGAGTAAACAACTCTAGCACATTTTTTTATCTTATTTTAATCCTTTTATATCTCTATCACATTATATATCTTTTTATAAAAAATATATTTATTTAAAACCTTTCAAATAATTCCTTAGAGTGTAGAAAAGCCAAAGATTGCAAGGTGGAAAGTCAAAATTGGATCACAAAACACACATGTATATAGTTTGCTTAGAGTCAGATTCAGAACGAAACCTTACACGGTTTCTTATTATTATTAAAACCTTAATTTATACACGTGATTTTTTGTGATGTGAGAGTGTCGGTGTGAACAGTGGATGTTTCTGCTTTGGTCTCTCTCTACTTTCTCATCATAATTTAAAGGGAAAATTACACACAGGTCCTATGTGAAACATGTGGACACCATTTAATTTCATAACTTTTTGAATATACCCAAAAGTCCTTTCCTCTCTCTCTCTGTTTTTTGCTTCCCTTCCTCTCTCGCTTTTTTTTCTGGATTTTTCTCTCATCGTGTTTGTCATGGAAGACGACGACCATGTCTTTCTCCATTGATCGGGGTTCACTGATAACCACCAACCATAGAAATCAACTCCGACGAAGAAGATGATATATTTTCCGACGAAGAAGATGAGTGGATCTACTTAGATATGATGTAGATCTACTCAGATCTACATCAGATCTGAGTAGATCTACACAGATTTGGCTAGATCTAAACAAAAAATAGTTGTCGGAATACAATCCTCTCTCTACATCCGCCTTTCCCCTTCGATCTCTTTTTTTTTTCTCTGCTATACACTTATGTTTTTCTGTTCTAATGGAGAAAATTTTCGAATTCTGAACAAGTAGTTTTCGAGTTTTAGTTACAGGCGGTGAAAATTGTAAAATTTTGCAGTTTCAAATTTTTTTTGGGTGCTGGAATGAATCATGGTTTAAAACTGTAAAATTTTACAGTTTCATAACATGTTTTTCAGTTTGATTAATAAGGATTAATGCTTAATAGATTTTTGTTTTGAAACTGTAACATTTTACAGTTTCAAAACTTACTTTTCAGTTTGATCACTATTTAGATATTATTTGCTTGAACCTTACAAAAATTGAAAAATAACATATGTTTTCCCCATTGTTGCTGTTTTTTGTCGTTTCATTTTTTTTCCTTTTAATTTATCAATATTTAGCACATTTTGCTATGTTTTTTTTCCTATAATTTATCCATTTATTCTTTTTTTTCCCGGCAATATTCTAGACACTCCGGTGAGTTACCAGTGATGTTCTTAACGTCTAGTGAACGTTCTGAACATTCCGGCGATTCCATTAACGTTCTTAATACTCCGGCGAACTTCCGGCGAAACTCCGGCGACTTCCCGGTGATACTCCGGCGACTTCCCGGCGATGTTGAACATTTCGACGAGTCTCCGGCGACCGTTTGACGGAAGTCCGACGGTAGTAAGATATGAACAGTGTCTGTAAATTTTTTTAAAAAAAAAAGGATTTTTTGGTAACAATTAAAAATGTGTTGGACTAATTGGTGCAAGTGTTTTGTTTTGAGATTAGCTAGGTTTTGAACTTGGTACATGGGACTTATCAGTAAGTTCCCCTAATTTAAAATAGGCATGGCCATTGGTCGATGGCCTGTCCAATTATCATAGTCCAAATTGATATTTTTAGAGTTAAAAAAAAATATTTTATTTATAAAGTCGAGGTGGATAAAATTTGTTAGTTCATTTAATTTTTAAGTTTAATTTGAGATAAAGAGTTTTAACTTAATCCAGTTTGATCTGTTCATTTAGAAAATATTATTTATATTATTTAATTACAAAATACATTTAAAAATTAATAAAAGATAAAAAAAATGTACATATATATACACTTCTTTCTATAGCTAGATTAAAGTATTTTTTAGAAGATTATATTTATTTTATAATTAAGTTTTATTAATATTTTAAATTTAAATAATTATTAAAAGTGTTTAAATAATTTAATAGTCTTTTAAGATCCAAAAAAATTAATAGTTCATATTTATTAAGTTAAGTGAGTTGACTTGAAATTTCAATACATTTTAGCATTGGACTTGAGACTTAGATATTCTTTTAACACTGAGTTTGAGATGGTTAAATTAAACTAGATGTTAGGCCGGGTCAAATTTGAAATGACACATACATTCTTACCTACTATGTAGTACTAGCCCCATACGAATCTAGCCCAATCCAATGTTTGTTCAAATCTATTTTGAAGTATACGAAGGGAAGCGTGCTTGCAACTTGCAAGTTCGAAACAAGGACTAGAACAAGGAAGGTTTTCATAAAGTCACACAAGTCCACATTTTCCACTCAATTTAGGATAAAAATACAGGGTGTGTCGTTCTCATCTTCATTACAATAATTGAGACCAGTAATACAATAAATTCAAATTTAACTAGTCATAAATTATTATGAATTTTCATTTTGTAATTCAGTTTTTTTTTTTTTTTTTTTTCTATATATAAATCTTACACTACATAAATTTAAATTCCACTACACAATCACCCAACTAGAAAAATCTAAGTAGATGATTGTGGATTTCCAAACTTATTGAATTGAGACTAATCGGTGCACTTACATAAGTTGTTTATAAATTATTTTTTTTGAAAGTTTGGTTCTTAAAACATGAATTTTGTGTCATTTTTGTTTTCAATATTTAAATTGTGTCAATTAATCCCCAACGTATAAAATATTTTAATTTGATCCCAATATTTAAATTGTGTCAAGTGTTTTAAATTGGTCCCCACCACTGTGTTTATTAACAGAGTTGGATCATGAGACTATAGTGTCAATATGGATTATGAAATTAAATTGAAACAATTTTTACATATTAGATGGTGCAGCTCACTTCCATCAGTAAAACTTAAATATAACAGTGATATCACGTAATTAAGTATGCGTAGTATCATAAACCAATTATAATACGTCGAGTGAACCCCACCTTTTAATGCAACTATCCACCCAAGTCACTTTCATAACTTCTATATCATCATGACGCAATTGAAATCTATACATGATGGGAAAATAAAAAGATCTTATTAATTGATAATACCACGTATACTTGATGACGACGTGATATCACGATTGTGTTGAATTTTTTTCATGCCTCCAGACATCTAGTGTTCATACTTCTCCATGTCTTTTATCCACCGAACACATGTTTAAAACAACATTCAACAACTTATCCATATCCAAAAAACTCCTGTATATTGCATATATATATATATATATATATATTTTGATCAACAAAAAATGAAAACTTTATTGATGAAACTGCATACGTATATATGAGAAATACATCAATAAAGGAGGAAGTGCAACAAGAATGAACATGGAATTTCCCATTCCCAACTAGGTTGGCATTAAGAAAATAACACAATCATATGCTAGCACCAACCTCAATGTTGGTGAGAGCTAGGGGTGTAATCGAGCCGAGCCGAGTCGAGTTTCACTATGTTCAAACTCGGCTCGACCTATTATGGAGGTGTTCGAGCTCGGCTCGAGCTCGAGACGAGCCTAAATATGTCGGCTCGAGCTCGGCTTGCCTAAAATTTATATAACTCGAGCTCGGCTTGTTAGCCAAGTGAAACCCACAAAGGCCAGCAGCTGCTACACTTAAATAGAGCTGTGTCTGTCCTGGAAATGCATGATGTAAACGATGTGGGACTCCAAGTTGTTTGCAACATTACTTATCAAACGGCGTCGTTTTATCAATTGCATCAAAAGTCCCACATCGCTCAACGAAGGAGCACGCTGAAGGTTCACTACTTATAAAATGAAGCTGTGTGCAACGTCATTGGCAGCCTAATTTCTGAGGATAAGCCAAGGAACATGCATTAAAAAATATTATATATATATATATATTATATTTACATAATATATAAAATATTATGTAAATAAAAAATAAAAAGATCAAAGTTTTTTGATATGTATAATATATATATTACATTGTATCATATATAATATAATTAAAAAAAATATACATATATATTTATTTAAGCTCGCGAGCCTAATCGAGTTGAGCATTATTAAGCTCGAGCTCGGCTCGTTTATTATACGAGCTTAAAATTTAAGCTCGAGCTCGTTTATTTAGTAAGTGAACCGAGTTCGAACGAGCCTTAACGAGCCGGGCTCGAGTTTGTTCGTGAACAGCTCGGTTCATTTGCAGCCCTAGTGAGAGCCCAGCATAGCAACAACAAAACAGTCAAAACAGTGCTCCATCTTAGTGCCCAGCACCCCAAACACCAAACACCAAGACTTCAATACTTCAATGTAATGAGTGCCTAACCTGCTGCGCATTTTTCACCACATCATGTACAAAGTACTACAACTCACTAGTGTTGGCTTTGATCCACAGTGCAACTCTAGTCTTTAATTAGATCATAGGCCTCCTCTAAAATTTCTTACCATCGAATAAGCATTCATTTCTCAGAGTCCAAATGGACCATAGAACTACAAATGGAATTGAATCCCAGAATTTAGTTTCTAGCTTACCCCATCCGAACTCTCTCCACCAATCCATCACATCTTTAGCATTTTTAGGGACCATCCATTGCATACCCTACCAATTCAGAATATTCGTCATATCTTCTAAGCAAATTGGCACTGCAACAATACATGACAATTTGTTTCTAAAGCACAACCACAGAAAAGACACTGTCCTAGCATCCTGACTGAGGCACCCCACCCTTTGAAGAAAAGCTCTTGTTTTAATTCTTCTCTTCCAAGCGAGCCATCCAAAGAATTGCATTTTTGGTGGAGAAATATTGTTCCAGATCCACCCAGCTAACCCCAACCCTTGACCTGCATCATTCCTACTATAAGCTGAATGCACAGTAAACATACCTGAAGATGACGTCTTCCAAACCAAAGAATCAACTCTATCTGACAGAATGGGTCCAAGTGTAGTAAGGTAGGATCTTAATCTTTCCACTTCATCATCCTCCCAAGCCCTTAGACTTCTCTTGAAATTGAAGAACCACCCAGCTGAGCTACTTCTCCTATCAATCATTTGTTTAAGATTAATCTCTTTGTTTGCTAATAGCTTATATAATCTTGGAAGCTCATACTTTAAACAGCTGTTAGATGCCCATTGATCCTTCCAAAAACTAATCCTCATCCCATTCCCAACTTGAATAACAATCCATGAAAAAACTCAACAAATTGGGGCTGTTGTGCTCCAAAGTATATCCCCCTATATTTTTGAGCACTGAAGAATGGTCTCCATCTCCCACCAGAGCTTCCATACTTATTAATGACAATATCTTTCCACAATGCTATATCTTCATTCCATATCTCCACTACCATTTGGCTAGAAGACACTCATTAACATCCTTCACCCTTTTAATACCCAGCCCTCCCAAACTTTTCTTATTAGTGACCTCCTCCTTCTTTACCATATGAAGCTTGTTTCTAATTTTGAACCACCCCACAAGAACCTAGCTTGAATTTTATCAAGCTTCTTAGCTATACATATAGGTACTTCAAATATAGAGAGGCAGTGCACTGGTAATGATGATAACACCACTTTGATTAGTGTTAACTTGCTCCCAAAAGAAAGTAACTTTCTCTTCCAAGAAACAAGCTTAGATTTGAATTTGTTGATCACAGGCAACCATGTGCTCCTCTTTTTTGGGCTGGCACCAAGTGGCAAACCAAGATATATGAAAGGCAGCTTTTGACTATGACAGTTCAGTTTCTTAGCAAAATCAGCCAGAGCCTTCTCTTGTACTTCAACCTTACAAATACTACTTTTGTGAAAATTAATTCTCAATCCAGAAAACACCTCAAAGCACCACAAAATTCTTTTCATATTCAAAATTTCCTGCTCATCTACCTTACAGAACACAACTATATCATCTGCAAATTTCAAGTGAGTGACATTAATCTCTTTATGGCCTATAATAGCTCCTTTGATCAGCTCCAATGCTTTAGACCCTTGGAATAACATATTCAACCCTTTAGTCACAATGTTAAAGAGATCCCCTTGTTTAAGTCCTTTTTCTGGACTAAATTCAGCAGTGGGTGAGCCATTGACAAGGATTGATACTCTAGATGATTGCAGGCATTTCTTTGTCCATCTGATCCATTTGTTCTGAAAACCAAAGCTTGACATCATGGCAAAAAGACACTCCCAGTTTACAGTGTCGTAGGCTTTCTCAAAGTCCAGTTGTAGGATCAACTCCTATTTTTTCTTCTTCCAACAATCCACAACTTTATTGGATATTAACACCCAATCCAAAATGTTTCTTCTACCAATGAAAGCAAATTGAGATTCTCCTACTATTTTAAGCATCACTTTTTTAAGCCAATATGCTAGAACCTTAGAAAGAATCTTGTATATAGAACCAATATGGATAATTGGTCTATAATCAGAAATACCACCTGGACAATCTTTCTTAGGAATTAGTGTTATGAAAGAGTTGTTGATGCCTTTAGCCAAACATCCATTATTATAGAATTCCTTGAAGAACTTCAAGATATCCTTCTTCAAGATATCCTTTTTAAACACCTTCTAGCATTTTTGAAAGCAAGACATGTTAAATCCATTTGGTCCTGGTGCCTTGTTACCATCACTCTCCTTCATAGCTCTTCAGATTTCCTCTTCTGATAATGGTGAAACTAGCCCATCAGATTCCAAATCTTAACCAATGGTCCTGAAGAGACCTTTAAGCTTAGGTCTAGATTTCCACTCTTTTGAGAATCTCCTTTCTGAAGAGATCAAACACCTTCTGCTTGACCCTATGTGGATCCTTATACAGCTTTCTATCCATTTTGACTGAGTTCAACAGATTCTTGTTTTGTCTACTAGTGGCAACAATATGAAAGAATCATGTGTTTCCCCTTTTAAACTTCAATTCATTCTAGACTTATGCCTTCACATCCATTCATCTCTACTAATTAGTGACCATACCTCTTTTTTAACCTCTTTTCTTCTTTTAATCTCATCATCTTCAAGGCTTCTAGATTCAACCACTAGATCAATGGTGTGAAGCTTCTCCTCTGTTTCTTTCAATGCAAAAGTCACATTTCCAAACACCTCCATATTTCATTTTTTCAGCACTAATCAAAGCACCTTGAGTTTGTTCATTATAACAAAACCTGCCCAACCAGTAAATACAGACTCTTCCCAAGATTTCTTCACAAGATTCCCAAATTTAGGATGAAGAGTCCAAGCATTTAAGAAGCGAAAAGGCCTTGGACCCCAATCCCTACCATCCTTTAGCAGTAACAGAGGGCATTAGTCTGATACACTTCTTTCTAGGCCGCATAATTTTAAGTTAGCTCTTCTCATCCAATCACTTGACATGAGTACTCTATCAATCCTAGTCCACCTTTCTCTTTTATTCGCATTACACCATGTGTACTATCTTCCCATCATAGGTAAATCAATGAGTTCCAATTTTTCAATGAACTAATTAAACTCCTTAATCCCTTTGTCTCTTCTTGAACAACCCCTTCGTTCCCCAACACTTCTTGTTTCATTAAAATCACCAATTAAACACCAAGGATTGCTAAACATAGGTTTCAGTCTACATAAAACACTCCAAAATTTGCCCCTCTCATTCACTTCATTTGGTGCATGGATATTAACAAGAACACAATTGAAATTTGCAAAATAGTACCTGAAAGTAAAATATAGTGCCTTGTATAACAACACTGAGAAAGTCTGAACATAGAGGTCTTCTAAATGCATAACAGTCGAGCATTAACTACCATATACTCTATATCATCATTAGGCCATAGTGACTTGATGAATAATGATGAAACATCAGTTCTTTGTCTCTTGGAAACAAGAAAAATCAATTTTCCTATCCTTAATTAAAGCCTTTACCTTTCTTCTCTTTTCAACTTTGCCCAATCCCTTTACATTCCATGATAAGAACTTCATTAATACACATTGCATAACACCTGAAACCTCTAATTACTATAAAATCAACTTTGTATAGCATCCATCACTAGAGCTTCTGCAGTCCTGGGTAATGCCATTTCTTTGTCTTTGACTTCCATGTCTTTCAATTTTTTAATCACTTCCTCTTCCTTTCCACCAAAGCATATCCCCAAAGCTTTGCCCATAAGAATTGTAGCTTTTGCCTCTTCCTGCGATGCCTCATTAACACTAGAATACCTTCCATTTGAACCCGATTTTGCAATCGACCCAGGCATGTCTTTACTTGTGCTTTTTCCAATTCACACCAATCTTGTACTAGGCCTAGTTTTGCTCTGAACACAGCACCTCTGCTCTAGCTTTCCATGACTATTGCTCCTCATTTCCTCTCCGTTCTACCTCCATTTCCTTTCCTCTGATTGTCCACCGAATTTCTACTAGCTACAATACCTTAATTCCTTCTATCCAGCTTTTTCCTCTATTTTAGCTCTTCTCTTTTCAAACCTGTGTTTCTTAAGATGAAAGTGGATTGAATAGATGATGAAACTAACCCATTATCTTAGGCTTGTGACACCTTATTATCCAAGCCCACACCACCTAAATTACTTTTGCTATCACTAGGCCCAGTTGCTAACCCATCATAATAAGCTTCAACTAAGTTAACTTCCAATGATATTCTATATTTATCAGGCCCATTTTTATTGAGGCTTCTCATGTAACCATTGACAGCTCCCTCATTTTCCTCATGCCCACTATCTTCATTAATTAGTTAGACAACATTCAAATTCTCTTTGTTGATTCCTTCACATGCTTTGATTACCATTTGTCTTCCCAAACCTACGCCCATCGTCTCTTCCACTACCGAGTTAGAGTGATCGATAGGTAACATCTCTTTCACCTCTGGTACTTTGTGTGCCATCTCAGCCCTTTGTGATTTTGCTGCATCAGCACAAGTGTCCTCCTCATTTTGGATAGAATCTTTCACCTCAGCATCATTCTTTTTTGGAAGCTTTCCATACCCATCCTCATAGCCTTCTACCTCGATTGCACTGCATAAATCCTCATTCTTCTGGAATGATTTACAATTGCGTGATTCACTAGCTATTTTGGTTACCATAACTTGATCTTCGCACACTTTAACTAGATAGAACATATCTAACTCCTGATCTGGATTACTGTATTAATGGAATGCATTGCTCTTGTTGCTATCTTGATCCTCCCACAACTAAAAGATAGCTGATTTGATGTGTCCTCATCGATTCATATTATCTCTCCCCATAGTCGACCTATTTTAATGAACATATCATTGCTCCAGAGATTTAGGGGTACTCCATAATAGCTTAGCCACATTGCCCTTTCTTGGACTAAGTGTAATCCATTCCTTCACTCAGTGACTAACTCCTACCATTCTTTTAGGCATTCATCCAAGAGGATCATCTGAGACTTCATGTCCTCCACTAACATAAATGACACCATCGTAGTCTTTCCTCCTCCTTTTCTTACAACAATATCCTTAGATCCAATCTGAAAAACATCATTCTGAAATTCTGAGAAAGCATCGTAACTTTTCAGTTTGACAATGACACTATCATTTAGCCATCCATTGCAAGCTTCCACCCCCATTATGACATGCCCTTCATTTCCTTTCCTATTACCCTGTAGTACTGCTTCTGCGTAGGACTGATGAACCATCTTCTTCTTTCCTACCCTTCATCATTTTTATCCAAATAACATTTTGGTTTACCTCTTGGATCAACCACATTATTAGTCATCTCTCATTCCTTCTCATATCTTCTTACCTTCTCAAACTCTGCCCTCTTCACTTGAAGTTCTTTATTATTGCACCACATACCATTAGTTTTTTGAATTGCTACCTCGGCTGCCACTAGGCAGTCATATCTAACAAACCCAAACCTTGTTCTTGTGGATTTTCTAGTCTTACTTGGAATGAAAACATCTTTCACAATCCCAAACTTTGAATATATGGAGAACAAACCTTTTGGATTCATTGACTATAGAAGATTAATCTACAAACACAGTAAATACACCCAGTCTACTCTTTCGAATACCATCCCTCTGATTGCTTCTTTTCCCATATAGAACTAGCTGCCGTCCTCCTGGTCCTCCTAATTCTCCTGCTCCTACTGGTATCATTTCTCATGACTAGTGATATTGATAGATTTATGATTCTACTTGTCAACCCGTGATTGTTTGAAACACTGAAACCTTAAAAAGCCAAGACATATATTACAATCACCACTCGAAATTACATAATTTTGATACATGCATGGAAGCTCCCACAACATAAAACTACTCATATATTGCATATTATATGCATGCATTTTTATTATAGATTTTTGTGATTTGAATTATATATTTTTATGAGATGACTTATGTAAGTTTTTGAAAATTTAAGGAATTTTATGAACTTAAAACTTTTACGAATTAGACTTACGTAAATTTGTGTTTAACTTACGTAATTTTATAAGATCACTTATGTAAGTTCATAAAAATTTATATAATTTTTTGAATTATGCCTATGGTGTGCAACCTTTAACATCCAAACACTGATGCAGAGAAAAAAATCCCTCTCCCACCCTAAACCATGGTGTTTAGGGGGGGATTTCAATGAAATTAGAAACATGGGTTAAAGGAGAGGGTGTTCTAGGAGGGACAGAGGTATGAGAGATTTAAATAATTTCATTGATAGATGTGAGGTTACAGATCTAAATTTGCTAGGAAGAAAGTTCACTTGGAGTAATGGCCAGGATGGTGGAAGATGGAGTAGGATTGATAGGTTTATGGTTCACCCAAAATGGCTGGAACATTTTAAAGTAACACTGTGGGGCTTACCTACTATAATATCTGACCATTGCCCATTATTACTGATGGAGGATGAGAGGGATTGGGGTCTAAGGCCTTTTAGATTTATCAATGCGTGGACTATGCACCCAGATTTCTTTCATTTCTTGAAGAAAGTGTGGAATGAAACAAATGTGGAGGGTTGGGCTGGATTCAAGCTACAAGTTAAGCTGAAATCTCTAAAGCTAGCTCTTAAGCAGTAGAATTTGGAAGTGTTTGGGAATGTGAATACAAAGTTGAAACAAGCTGAGGTTGAGTTGCATGCTTTTGATTTGGAAGCTGAAATCAGAGAGCTAGATGAAGATGAAAAGGGGAGGAGGGCAGCAGTGAGGGGGGAAATTTGGAAGTTAAGCAGAATGGTGGATAGGATTTGGCTACAAAAATCTAGGTTAAACTAGTTCTTGAATGGGGACAAAAACACTAGATTTTTCCATATCATGGCTAGTTGCTGGCAGAATAAGAACATGATAAGTTCGTTCAGTGAAAATGAAGAGGTAGTTGATGATCCTTTAAGGGTGAGGCAAAAAGTGAAATTACATTTTGTTAAGCAATTTTTTGAATCATGGAAATGCAGACCTACACTAGGTGGAGATTTCAAACTTGTCAGTCACAGCCCTATGTCTGATGGTTTGGAGATAGAGTTTACAGAACTTGAGATCCTATCAGTCATCAAAGAGTGCGATGGCAACAAAGCTTCAAGACCAGATGACTCTAATTTATTCTTTTTTCAAAAGTCTTGGAAACTTATGAGGGGTGATGTGGTTCAATTTATGCAGGACTTTCATAGAAATGGCTGTTTCGTAAAAGGCATCAATAGCTCTTTCATAACTTTGATTCCAAAAAAGGAGAACTCTGTGGATCTAGCAGATTTTAGACCAATAAGTTTGGTGGGCTCACTGTATAAGATTCTAGCTAAGGTACCTACTAATAGATTGAATGCTGTCTTACCTGAAATTATCAATGAGGCACAATCAGCATTCTTAGGTGGTAGAAATATACTTGATCGAGTTTTAATTGCCAATGAAGTAGTGGACTGTTAGAAAAAATCAAGGAAGAAGGGGTTAATCATCAAACTGGACTTTCAGAAAGCCTATGATGCTGTCAATTGGGAATTTCTATTCTCCATGCTTTCAAGTTTTGGATTCGGGCACAAATGGATCTCTTGGATTAAAGGGTGTGTGACCTCTGTGAAATTATCTATACTTGTCAATGGTTCCCCAGCTGAGGAGTTCTGTCCACAGAGAGGGTTGAGGCAAGGTGACCCCTTGTCCCTTTTCCTATTTAATATAGTGGCTAAAGGATTGAACATCTTGTTATCAAGGGCTCTCCATATGGGTTTGATTAAAGGTGTAAAGGTTGGATCCAATGGTGTTCTAATTTCTCACTTACAATTTGCGGATGATTCAATTCTATTTTGTGAAGCTGAAGAGAATGAAGTAGTGAATCTAAAGAGGATTCTGAGGTGCTTTGAGATATTATCTAGGCTGAAAATTAATTATCACAAGAGTATGGTGTGTGGTGTTGGTGTACCTAATGACAATCTAGCAAACTTTGTTTCTTTGCTAAATTGCACTATCCAGAATTTGCCTATCAAGTATCTTGGGCTACCTCTTGGGGCCAATCCTAGAAGAAAAGTAACATGGCAGCCTGTTTTGGAAAAGGTTAGATCTAGACTTGCAGGGTGGAAGAGGAAGCTCCTATCATTTGCAGGTAGGCTCAAATTGATCAAAGCAGTTGTGTCTAGCCTACCTGTGTACTACCTGTCACTATTTAGAACACCAGAGGGAGTAGCTAAGGAGATTGAAAGGCTTCAAGCATCTTTCTTATGGGGTGGCTCTGATCTGAAAAGGAAAATTCATATGGTGAAATGGGAGGAGATCACAAAAAGGGTTGATCAAGGTGGGTTGGTGTAGACGTCGCCCGAACGCCCCGGGAGGGAATGAGTCCCCCGTTCCGTTCTTTTTGGGGCTCACTACAGGTCAGGACTCAAATTGTCACGGTTCTTAATCTGAACCAAAGAGTCCAAATCCGGCAAATCGTTTTGAGAAAACAGATTTTTAGAAAAGAAGTGCCAAACATGGACTGCTTTGCCAGATACAGAGTCGCCACCTAAATATTTTATTTTTGGGGAAATTTAGGAAACCCTGACTCGTTTGCCTAAGGCCACGTGTCCGTCATCACCAAAGTTGCCTCGGCTCGGGAACTTGGGTACGATTGGGGAAGGTCACTTCGTGAGCACCCCCTCGCCCGATCAAAGATCGGCCTCTACTAACCATGATATCAGTTTTGAAAACATTATGTGTTCTTATTCCGGTTATTAGCCTAGATTTACTATGTGATGCGCACAGCATACAAGTATAGACCAGGTCGCCTGAATTGGAACAAAACATTTCATGTTTGTTTTTTTGAAAGATGGTTTGCTACTCGCAAGTAGGCTTAAAATGCAGATTTTGCCACCCTCGGGTGGGCTTAGAAAACATGGTTTTGCCACTATCTAGTGGGCTTAAAACTCACAGTCAATGCATTGTTCCAATCCAAATAACCCAACCTTCACCCACAGGCATTCAAGCAGTTATATCACATAAGCACATAGCCTCATGGTAAGCATGCTATTCATGGCAGTCACTCACACGCATGCAAGGATGCTAAAGCATAAAAACTTACCGAGTACTCCAAGCCAAAACAGAAGCTAATTAGAAATCCATGCATGATCCTAATTATACAGAAATGCCTAATGCAACACATGCAAAAATGCAACTATAGCAGGCTCGGCTATTCTAAACATGGCATATGGAATGCTACAGCTAACATGTATTCAGCTTAGAATTGAAATACAAATGCAGTTAGTATGATGCGCCGAGCCCGGTGCATGCAAAACAGATGAATGAATGCAAACATGCTATCATACTGTATGCTAATTGAAACATGCCCTAATCTAACCATCATAAGCTGGTAAATAAAAGGGAGAAAGACGTGGGGTTGGAAGACATACATCACACTCACGCACACTTATTACAACATTGCCCTCACTCGGAGGGTCCGAAAGAATAATATACAGTCCCGAATAAATACAGTCCGAATAAATGGTATAGTCCGAATAAATACAAAACCCTAATTTAATTAACAAATTAACTAGGAAAAACAGTAAACTAGCATGCAAGCTAGGGACTGCTTCAACTCTGCTCCGGATGATGAATGATGTATGTTTGAGTTGCTTGGCACGGAAATCCATCGCGATGCCCCGATTAGCCTCTGTTTACAATTAAGCCCGGAATGTTGCGCGAAGCCCCAAAAGATTGCCGGTTTTTGATTTGCTGCAACAGAGAGCAGGAAAGGGGCATGGCAATGTATTTTCACATATGTATGCTTGACTACTCTACAGGGAGCGTAGTCCTCGATCCTCGTGCCACCAATCACGCATATCGATGCATGATGGCCGAGGAGTCGAATTGCATGACTCAATATGGAATGAATGCACATGAAAACACAACAAGACCTAAACTCCATCATGGATAATCCGGAGTGTCGGCGACCGGGAATTGAGACACGTTCCGTCACTCGGAGTACGAAACGTCCCTCGTTTCCCGTGCTCGGGCTAACTCCTATCCCAAACACAATGCAATGTGCATGACATGCATGAATGCAACTAAGATACAACCTAACATGCACAATGCTATGAAATGGCATACACGATGCACGAGGTAACATGGCATATACAATGCGCTAACATACAACCTAGCATACACAATGCTATGAAATGAAATGGCATACACAATGCATAATGGACTTACACCAACACAAGCGGACCTCGCCACGCTCACATAGGAGGCCATAAGATGAAAATGAGACACTCGAGAAGCGTGCACACATGCACGCAAACCGAGGACCGAACCTAAGGCACGAATGCCACTCTACCAAAGCATGGTAAGGCATGGAACATGATATGCAAACAAGCAAATTTCAGCACTAAAACATGATGCTAAACAGTCCCGAAACATGGCAATATGGCACCCGATGCATGAGGTGAACCCCGAAACTCAAAACTAGGCATACGCAATGACCTATAGCTATACAAAGCATGCATTATTTGATCATGAAGCATGAAGACAGAACCAAGGCAGTCCCAAAACATGAACATTTATAGTTCAAAGCATGGCCAAAAGATGCTAGCAAGATGGCCTAAAATAGCATGCGATTTTGACTATCAAACATGGATTACATGGCACGTATATGAAGCACATGGAATCTCACTAAACCAGAAAAAATCAGTGAACTAAACATGCCAAAATACGCCCAAATACACATGGAAAGACAGCCAACACATGCACAAATGAGGGGCTCCTTTAGAGGGCCATGCAAGGAGTTATTAGGCACATACAAGATAGACATGTGGCAGCCCCAAATAAACTTTGAAAATCAAATATGATAGTCTTAAAACTCACCAAATTGACCCTGAAATGTGACTAAGAAGCATGCAAGATAGGGTCTCTTTGGAAGGCCAAAATGACCATCAAATAAGTCAAGGTGAGAGGGGGGGACCCCCCTCTGATTTGGAGGCTCAAAATAGCATCAAAGCCACTGGAAATCCACTGGATTCTAGTGGCTAGAAGGTCAAACAAAGCATGCAACAATAGCTTGGGTATAAGGCTCAAAATAAGAGGGAATAAAGCATACAAAGAAGCATGTGACCTCAAATAAGAAAATACCCTTAAAAAACATGAATATGAGGTCAAAACAAGCCTTTTTCCAGTTTATGACAAATCTCAAAAGTGAACACAAGTAGGGCTAATCTATCATGCAAAAATGGCCCTAAAAGAGAGAATAGAGATAAGGGACATCAGCTGGCCCCAAATGGCAAGGAGCCCTTCAACAAAGTTGAAGAGAGGCTCAAAACAAGGCACTTTACAGTTTACATCAAGCCACAAAAATAAACACAAGTGAGGCTAAACTATCATGCAAGAAAAAGGCCTAAAAGAGGGATAAAGAGACAAGTGGTAGCTTCTGGCCTCAAACAGAGGAGAGCCCTTCAACAATGTTGAAGAGGGCTCAAAAAAGATATTTTATAGTTTATGACCAAGTCCAAAACAGCTCACAAATAGGCCAAAAATATCATGCAAACAAAAGGCCTAAAAGAGAGTTAAAGAGGCAAGTGATAGTAGGAGACCTCAAACAGCAAGAGGTCCTTGATCAAACATGAAAAGGAGCTCAAAATATGACTATTTACAGTTTGGGTTGGAGCCCAAAATGCAAGCAAAAGGAGCTAATATATTGAGCAAAAAAAGACTAGAAAAAGGAGAAGAAGGACTCACCCTTGTAGAACCAAGCTTCAACAACTCTTGGACCAGGTTTGGGGGCTCTTAACCTCTGGAAATCAGCTTCAAGGTGCTGGAATGGAGGATGGAGGTGTGGTGCTATGAGGTGTAGGGTAAAGGGTGTAGGAAGCTTAGGGTTTTAAGGTGTGGAAGAGAGGAAGAGGGAGAGTTGTATGCAAGAGCCTCAAAACAACTTTTGTAACCCTCCAAAATGGAGCTGGAGGGTCTGGTTATATAGGCAAAAGAGTGGAGAAAAAGGGGGGAAAATTGAATTCAAATTTCCCCCCAAAAGACCCCCCCGGATACAGGATCTGGGGGGGAAAGGAGGGTGCAGCTGTAAGGAACCAGCTGAGGGGAGCATGGCCGGCCAGGTTCAGAAGGTCCAGGTGGCCGGCCGGCCACTTCCCCTGGCCGGCCGGCCAGGTTCAAAAGGGTCAATCAAAAAAAGCTGGCCGGCCACCCATATTGGTGGCCTCCCATGTGTGCACAACATAACCATGTGGTCAAAACCCAGAAAAAGTGAACCAGGAGAGAGAAAACCCAATTTTTCAGAGGGGTTCAAAAGGGTCAGGCACAATTGCTGGCCGGCCATGACATATTGGTGGCCTCCCAGGTGTGTACAACACAAATATGTGGTTGATGGCCCAAGAAAGTGGCCCGGGAATGGTCAACACCAGCTTTCTAGCGAGGAAAACGGGCGACGGAGAGCGATGAAGGAATAAAGCTGGCTTTCAGAACAATTGCTGGCCTCCCACCCTTCTACAAGCTTCCTAACAATGAAAAAGAGGTCCCTGCCAAAAAAGAACTCAAACCGATGTAAAACGAAGGTTCGGGGGCCAAAACGCGCGGCCCGGGGCCCCGAAAACTGACTGTTAAGCACCGGAGGTGGGGTTTGACCACGAAGTTGGTCTCTCAAGCCATAGTGTCCCTCAAAAGGGAGGAAATAAGATGCATGCCAAAAACCGGAGCAAACGGAGATGGTTAAGCGGTCCCGAACCGAGGCACACGGCCAACGGCTTTGAAAAACCGGAAACCGGGCTCCAAACGGGAAAAATGGCCTACGACCACGAAACGTAGCCTACGGCCAGTAAGAGATGATCTACAGGACCTCTCCCTCCCTTCGGGAAGAGAAAACGGAGAAAACGGAGCCTGGTTCGCAAACCGAGGCAAGGCACAAAAGAGTCCGGAAGTCCGGAGACAAGGCTCGCAGCTGAGACTCTGAGACCTCTGAACGAGCACGATATGCAGCATCACTAAGCACTCAATCGGTGACGTCTGAGTCTTAAGGTCGGTCAAAAATAGGGTGTCTACAGTTGCCCCTCTTTGACAGAACTCGAAAGTCATAAGTGACGGGAGTGAATGTCAAAGCCCAGAGACGATCCGTTTTTGACAAGGCCGAAGACTTAGACAAACATACTAGATAACAAAGGAATGTGCCCGCAGGCAGGGGGCAAAATGCAAAGCGATATGCACACAGCCTGATGTAACTCAATGATCATGCAAATGCAGCAAGCTGTAATGAAGCAAGTATTCACAAATAGATGCAACAGTTTTAAGCAAGGATGCAAAGCAACAACTACATTTCATGCAGTTAAGAATGCAGAGAATTGTTCAACTCTCGCCACGTCTCACACGGAGAAGATACGATACCTGCGCGATTCGTCTGGTCGCACCAGCCTCAAATGAACCGTACATACAATATCGTGCCTGTAAAAGAAAGAAACTCAACAAGCACAACATATTTAACAACATATGTTCAATGTGATATCGAAATGCCGACAAACGTGATGTTGATGGGTGAGTGCATCGCAATGCGAGAAGAAATGCGCGTGACAACGCAAGTTTAAGCACGGAGGCATGGTAATACCAAGGAAACATGCATAACAATGCAAGTATATGCATGAGAATGCAAGTGATGTGCATAACAATGCAGAACAAGTGTAAACTATGATGCATGTTTGTCACAAAACAATGAGCGAAGAAATGTGCGTTTCGGCGAGGGCGACTCGATCGCGACCTCCGGTTCACCCCCCGAAGGGTCACAACACATTCAAAAAGGATACACCTTACTTTTGATGAGTAATGATGAGACACGCATCGAAAGTTGAAGTTGAAGTTCCGGCGGAGCGATTTCGCGTCGGAAAGTGCACTTCTCTTGTACTTTTTCAGGTCCCGGGGACTCCAATCATCACCAAAATTTGCAGGGAGCTTGGAGACCGTGTTGGGAAGGCTGCCGGCCAGGGGTAAGGGAGTGGGGTGGCCGGCCTGCCAGAAAAGGTGGCCGGCCGGCCACCTAGCCCAGATTCGGGGCAGTTTAGTCCTTTTGCCCTCTTTTCTTTAAATGTGCTCATCCAAAACACTTTTCCTCACAAGTGCAGCTCTGAAATTGCTCTCTCCTCCTTCCCAAACCATTTTCTCTCTCAGATCTGTGCTCTATACGCGTTTTCCAACATCCCACGCAAGTTGTTTTCGCGAAATCTTTCAGTTTTTGCCACTTTGGACCGATTAAATTTTGATTTCGGTGCTTCTTTTCTCATTTTGGCCACTTAAGGTGATTTTGTCTCAACATTTGGAAGATTTTCTCGGGAGTTGACTTTTGTTGACTTTTTCATTTCCCGAGAGTTGACTTTTGTTGACTTTTTCCAATTTTGGCTCATTTCGCTCATTTTTGCTCCTTTTTGCAGATTTTTCGAAATGGCGGGTCATTTTCCACATGGCGGAGGTCCTCCAGGTGCCGGAGGTGATCCCGATTTTATGGCTTTGCCCCCGAGAGTTCGGCCATTTGATCCCGAGAGGTATCATCCTCAGGAGCACGTCCTTCCTCAGGCGATTTTCTACCATTTCACTGACTTTGATGATCGAGCGGCTAGGGATCTGATTTTGCGAGAGCCAGAGTCCCACTTTTCTTATGAGGCACGAGAGGTATTTACTTCACCTTTACATTTTCTGCAATGTATTCTGCATTTTCAGTGCATTTCGTGCTTTCGCTATGTTTATCGGCTCATTTGAGTACACAGCTTGTTTAGAATGCTTAGTCTATGACACCATATTCTATTTGCATGTTGAACACATGGTTCAATCACTTTGAATTTCTGAACATGCAACCCATAAATTAATTGTGAACACACGGCATACACTGATTGAGGGTAGAACACGCAGCCCAAACTCTGATTTTCTAAACACACACCCCATTGTTGAGGTGAACACACAGCATACACTGATCGAGAGTAGAACACGCAGCCCAAACTCTAATTTTCTGAACACACAGCCCGAATTGAAGGTGAACACGCAGCACACACTGATTGAGAGTAGAACACGCAGCCCAAACTCTAATTTTCTGAACACATAGCCCGTTGTTGAGGTGAACACACAGCACACACTGATCGAGAGTAGAACACGCAGCCCAAACTCTAATTTTCTGAACACACAGCCCGAATTGACGGTGAAGACGCAGTACACACTGATTGAGAGTAGAACACGCAGCCTAAACTCTAATTTTCTGAACACACAGCCCGAATTGAAAGTGAACACGCAGCACACACTGATTGAGGGTAGAACACGTAGCCTAAAACTCTAATTTTCTGAACACACAGCCCGAATTGAAGGTGAACACGCAGCACACACTGATTGAGAGTAGAACACGCAGCCCAAACTCTAATTTTCTAAACACACAGCCCGTTGTTGAGGTGAACACACAGCACACACTGATCGAGAGTAGAACACGCAGCCCAAACTCTAATTTTCTGAACACATAGCCCAAATTGATGGTGAACACGCAGCACACACTGATTGAGAGTAGAACACGCAGCCCAAACTCTAATTTTCTGAACACACAGCTCGAATTGAAGGTGAACACGCAGCACACACTGATTGAGGGTTAAACACACAGCCCAAACACTTAAATTTCTGAACACACAGCTCGTTGTTGAATTTTCTGAACACGCAGCCCAGATTGTGTATTTGATCTGATTTTGCACACAGCTCATACATTTCACTTGTACGCAGCTTATCCATTTCACTTGCACACAGCTTATTCATTTACTTGCATACAGCTTATTCATTTCTCTCTGAAACTGAATACCTATGTTCATTCTGAACGCAGGTGACTGCTCGGACTGTGCGAGGATACGGCTCTATCACAGCGAGAGAGTGGTACGCCGAGCTCCCGGAGGCTGTCCGGGATTTGGTTGATGTGGCAGGGTTCGGGACCTTTTGCACTGGGATCTCTCGCTGTCCCGCTAGGAGGACTCTGATGGGCGCTTTGGTAGAGAGATGGTGGGACACCACCAACTCTTTCCATTTCTCTGCCACCAGGGACATGACCATGACCCCGTTTGACTTCGCCATACTGACGGGCCTTGATGTGGGAGGTTGGGCCATCCCATACGACGAGGATATGGGCGAGTGGGAGGCCGCTTGGTTATACTTATTGGGGGCCCGCCCGCCAGTTGATCGATCTTCGGGCAGAGTCCGATACACCTGGTTCTCTTCCCATTTCAGGAGGCCGGAGATGGAGCCTGAGACTCGCGAGGAGGTGGCCCAGTATACTCGCGGATTCCTGATGTTCCTCTTTGGCACCACTCTGTTTGCCGATAGGGGGAACACCGTTGGGCTATATCTTTTGAGCGCTCTAGTTGACCTTTCACAGGTTAGCCGGTATGATTGGGGCGGCGCCAGCTTGGCTACCCTTTACTGCTATATGAGCGCGACCTCCCACGGACGGGGGAACATGGTTGGCGGCTATTGGAGAGCCTGGGAGGTACTTTCTGCCCTCTTGATTTTACATTTCTGCTCATTATTTGTACATGGCACACATGGCGCACTTTACATTCTGCACTTTGCTCTCAGCATGTTGTATTTACATTCTGCACTCAGCATTCTATATTCTGATGGTTATTGCTCTGTTTCTCGCAGTTATGGGTCTATGCATACTTCCCGATACTAGCCCCAGAGCTTATAGTGGAGGTGCCCCTCACGACCCCGTATTCACTCGTATTCGAGGGCCAGTACCGGCCGAGACCTCGGGAGTCTCTCGTCTACCTGCGACAGTACTTTGATACAGTGCGGTCACCGGAGGTATTTCAGAACTCTCGGTTCTCCATGTTTTCATGGCTTTGATTTTTCTTGCACATTCACAATTTCTGATCAGCTTATGCACTGGTTATCCACAGATCACATGGCAGCCTTGAGCTCCTTTGGGCAGAGACCTCCGATTCCATTTTGCTGGAGCGTGGGGGGCCTCTCGGTATAGGATCTTGTTCGAGGGGCCAGTTGGGAGGGCCTGGTTTTTGGGAGATCGCTTCTTGCATCAGGTATGGGGCCACCCTGAGCAGGACATTCCTTCAGCGCCTCCAGACGATATGCGGACTGCCGATAGGCTCTCTGCCCAAGAGGTCGTTGATGCTGTGCTAGGTACCGATGCCTTCCTTCATCTGGAGCAGGGGGAGTATGCGACCTACCGCCACACCTACTTGATGCCTCCGCTGACAGGAGTCCGTACTCCGACGAGGAGATCTGCTGGTATGCCTTCATCGAGCCGGGCTCGAGCTGCAGGTGCCCCTTCCACCAGCAGGGCTGGTACGTCTAGAGGTGGGGGTGGACTGGTTCCCCTGATTCCTCCGACTCATCATCATCCTGGATGGCCAGATATGCCGACCGAGTTGATGGGATGGCAATATGGGACCACCTCCCCGATTCCGATTCCGATTCCGATAGAGCCCCCGATGCCTGGCCACTGATACGTCAGCGACCCTGACTCACCACCGGTATGTTCCACTGTTTTCCGTTTATCACACAGATACTTCGGCATTTGTTTATTTATTGATGACTTGAGCTCGTTTCTGCAGCCACCTAGGGAGTACATGGATGAGGTGCTCGGGATGGTAGCCTCGCTTGAGGGCATGGTCCTGGGAGGAGAGAGGTGCAGTCGTCCATCATGGGTTTCCAGGTATCCTTTAGTTTTCTGCATTTATCATACTTCTGATGACATGCTGATCTTGGACATTTTACTACATTGATAGGTTGCCTGTGTAGAGAGACATCTGACACACCACCACATTTACATATTGTACCTGCATGCACCCACTCTGTGTACTTTGCTTGCATCTATATCTGATATACATGTCTTGGCTGATGTATTCAAATTGCATTCTTCATTTTCAGATGCCTCCAGTGTACGCTCAGTCCCAGGCCGGGCCATATGGATCTTCCCGAGGAGCTGGGCCATCTAGGCTTTCTCGGGGGTTTGGGAGAGGGGAGTCGTCTCGCGGACGAGACAGACGCAGGGCACACATCATAGAGGAGGAGGAGGAGGCAGATCCCCAGTCAGTCAGAGACTCTGCTGACAGAGAGGGTGGCTCTGACCCTGGTTCCAGAGTGGAGGTGAGGCCGCGGAGGAGTCCTGAGGGCGACAGCTCCGACTCAGACGATGATGCCGGTGGTGCAGAGGCTGCCTCGCAGAAGAGGATGAGAGGGCCTCTTATTCCTGCTCCTGAGAGCATTGATGCAGCTGTTCCCTGTTTTATTTACCTTTTTGCTAGTAGTTGTAGCACATTGTATATTGTTAGGCAGTTTTATTTTCTGTAAAACTTGTACCCTTGTTGTAAAATGTTGTAACAAAGGAAGCATGATGGAATGAAACAGCTTTTGAAAAAGTGTTGTATTTTATGTTTTTAGCATCGCATCGCATCATTTTGCACCAAAATGAGATTGAACGGAAATGTGCATTGTGTATTTGCCCAGTCAGGTAGTGAATCGACACAACAAACTAAACAACTCAACTTACTAAGAAATAACAAAACCTTAGCAAGTTTACAACTCGATAAGCAAAACACAACAAAGTTGACGACTCGACAAATAAGGCACAACAAAATTAAACAAAAAGTAACAACTCGCGATGCCGAAACTCGACAGCTCGACAAACTTAACAACTCGATAAGCAACCAACTCGATAAGCAAGACAACAACTCGATAAGCAAAACTTAACAACAACTCTATAAACAAAATGTATTTCGGACGATCTGGGTGACGGAACGCATCCAAAACAGAGGGAAATGGAGGCCTTCGACACTCCCGATGCATGGAAATGCTTGGAACTTCCTTCTAGAGGGTAAAACAGGACCAAAGACCCATATTGGAGCATGGCCGGCCACCTTTGGGAACTGGCCAGCCAGCTTTTTGCATTTGAAGGGAGAAAGGTGGCCGACCGGCCACTTAGCCCAGCAACCATCAAATTTTTGACACGTGTCCCCCCGAACAGTGCCTTATCCTCTTTAAAAGTCCTAGCTCCGTGGCTCATTCATTCCATCTCAGTTTTGCATCAAAATGGAGGCGTTTCTCATCGAAAATCTCGCAGCTTGGATCGCTTCTCTAGATGGCTCGAAAAAGTTGAATTTCCGGGGCTTCGGCTTGAATGCACTATTCACGCTGAGCCGTACTCCGCTGCACCTTCCTTTTCTCCATGCCGTGGTGAGGTTTTGGAACCCGGTAACGCACGTGTTTAGCTTCGGCGGGCAAGAGGTATGTCCAACTTTCGAAGATTTTCAAGTTTTGATGGAATCTGAAAGTCAGGAAGAGATCTTGCCCCAGTTTCGCTTTGGCCATGCCCAAGCTTTAGGGCGAATGTGTGGACTCACCATTCATGATGCTCGGTCTCTGATCTGTAATGGGGAACTGGACATCCTCGGCTTGATTCATCGCTTTTCCGATGCCGGTGACCGCGGCAACCATCATTGGCAAGGTTTTCGGCAACACGCGCTCTGCTTGTGCCTGCTGTCTCACTTTCTGCTTTCCCCGGGCTTCGGCGGATCTAGCATTCGTCTGATTGAAGTTGCTCAAGGCTTGAAAGAAGGAAAGAGCTGTATCGCCATGACCTTGGCCGAGACACTGATGGGCTTAGATGCTTTCTATCGCCGGGAGACGACCAGATTCGCGGGAAGTCCACTACTGCTGCAGGTAATGTTTCCCACCCAGTCTTACATATGTATTGCTCACATCACTCGGCCCTCAGGCTCGTTTTTTCTCACAAAACCCTTTCCTTACCTTTTTTCTCATTGTTCATCTCCCTATTCTTTATTCTCTCATTTTTCATCCCTCCCAGGTATGGTTGATGGATAAATTGCAGGTTGTGGACTCTTGCCCAGCCTACTCAGCCCGCGGCTACTTCTTTCGACAACGCCTAGTCGATGCCCTTGATGAGAGATGGTGGTTCGACTGGATGTGCAATTTATCTGCAGATCGCATTGCTTGGCGCTGCCCTTGGCTCAATCTCCCGGCAATGAGTTATAGCATGTCCCGGCTGATCGGGATCCAGTTGATTGGTCTGACTCACTGTGTGTTCTACTTTCCGTTCCGGTTCCTACGCCAGTTCGGTCACGATCAGACTTGCCCTCCAGAGAGGATTGAGTACCCGGCTGCTTTCCCGGTTCGAGGCGCACAGCTTGCCCGGTATGCCACAGCATGGAGAACTAGAGAGCTCCTGGCCCCCGCTCCCATTTTCAGTTGCACTTTGTCTGATGAGTGCTTGGATTGGCTCAATGAAGAGGCACAGATTGGGCCCAGCTTGGCATCAGAGGCTTCGACCAGCTCTGGGAGGGGGCGCAGGGACACTTGACTTGACTATGCCCCGGATTTATTGCTTTATTAGTACTTTCAAGTTTTCTTTATGATTGTAATAAAAAGCAACTTCAATTTATATGCAAGAGCAGGAGAACTCTGTTTTGAAATCAATGAAATTGAAGGTTGTGGTACTGAAAATTTTCCGCTTTGGTCCAAAAATGATCTTAGTTGTAAAAAGATTAATTTGAACAAAGTCAACTTTCATTAAAACTTTTCAAAACCATTTTCGATATGGATCAGAACTAGACACGCCTGAGATCTGTCACTGAGATGCACAACCCCGGATCCTAGCAACTGGAAAGTTGCCCCTAGTTTGAATAGTACCGCAGCACTGCACAGCAACGGAAAGTTGCCCCTAGTCTGAAAAGCACTGCATCGGAGATCGTGATGAATGCTGATAGATAAAGATGACTGAGATGATCAAAATGGACAATGTTGATCGGGAAAAGTTTATGGCTGAACTTCAGGATGAAGTTGCCTACGTATCCCAAAGATGGGAATCAAGCCTTATGT